>CM032447.1:111200328-111202828 GCA_019049505.1 Pachyrhynchus sulphureomaculatus
TGGCTAGAGTGTTATTTTTCTTATCCTTCGAATATTTGTATTAGACAAAAACTGAAACATCAGCTATTTAGCAATTTGACTAATCCGTCCACACGATTTCATTAAACAGTTGCGCATCTTATTCCATACTCCTGTTAAAAGCCTAAATATAATTCTTGACACTCCTGGGTTATTGTACTGATTAACCTTTATATACCATGTTTCTGTAATATATTTTAAATCTTGTAAGGTGTTTTGTTAAGATCTTTAACACTATACTACGGTTATCATCACTACACCAAACATTTTATTTTTGCACTGGACGTCCGTTTCATTAACCATCGCTCCTGATGATGCTAACATGATTAGAATAAAGTGTTTGACGTAGTGGCGATACCTGTATTGTCATTGTGTCAAAGATTCCAAAATCCCAAGTTAGTTAAGATCTTTAACAGTACCTGTTTTCTAATTTTCTAGACTTTCTAAATAAAAAAAAAATAAATATTGGTTGTCTTTAATTATGATGACACCTTACTAATATATGTAAAAAAAAATCCAATTCTTTATTTTCGTAATTTTTTCTTCTTTGAGCAGTCCGTTCCTTTCAGTTAAGATATGAGTATATATTCTTGAAAACGTATTTAAACTATAGATTCTTCTTTGCCTTTCATAAAGTTTTGGATATTTTCGTTATGCATGCCTTTTGTTATAGCCATTTTTAATAAAAAGTACTTCTTCTTCCTTATTTAGAACAATAATACCATAACAATATATACTGGCATTTCTAGAATTAAATAAAAAAACTGAAGACAGACAAAATCCTTCGTCACAATGTTGTCACCTAAAAAGGGTATCATTTGTACTAATAATGTATATATTGTGAATAATAATATTTGATATAAAGTATCGAAGATTTTCTAAGGCACAGGATAATTTTAAAGAAAGCACCTGCTGCATTTAAAGAAAAATCATTTTTAAAAGTAATAAATAGCATATACTAACGAATTATGTTTTTATAGACTTCAAATGGCCGCTACTCGATAGGAATTAAACCTTTCTAGAAGGCGTAAAAAACTTCAAAGGAACTTATTTTATTACCATTATCTTGTTTAATACTACATACTATAGAGTCCTACATATTATAGCGTCTCACCGACGCGCCGGAGAGGCGCTATAATATGTATGCCGCTATAGTATGCGGCGTCTCTGTTGTTCATCCAGGGATGCTTCTGCTTTCCCAGCTGCCTACTATTTTAGTTGCCTAAAATTTACATCATATTACGGTTTTATAATATAATTCTTTACTCTATGGTAACAGATATTATTTATTTTTACTGTGTGAAGTTCATAAAACAATATTTTTGTCACTTTTTCACTGCTTGTTTGACCGAAAATGCAAGGAAGTTGTTGCGACTAAACATCTCGCCTACCGACAATAGCGTCAAAAGCCTAATGTCATAAAATCGTGACATCTCTGTTCGTACCCGGAACAGATGCAAAGAAATTATCGACGAAATCAAAGAGGCGCACAATCAACGAATTAGAAACAAACTTTTTGCTTGCCCCAATAATTCCAAGTCCTTTGGTCAGTCGCTAAGGCAGTTAGTCAAAATTTCACCAAATCCACTGTACCAGCACTTACACAGCCAGCTAATTCTATTGCACCTGTTGAGAAAGCGAACTTGTTAGTTGAACTTATTACTTCACATCCTACTGTTGATTTCCAAGGAAAAACACCACCTCATATTCTCATAGTGCAGTCAAGGATGCCCGATATTATCTTCAGACTGGGTATCATAAAACGTAATTTAATGAAGCTAGACACTAAAAAAAAATTCTGGCTCTGACGGAATACCTGCCATGGTACTCAAAAACCGCGTAAGAGAACTAATAACAGTTTTCTGTGGACTTTTCAACTTATCCTATAGAAAGGGAATATTTCCTTTTCTACGGGAAATATGCCACAGTTCAGCTGATAGCCAAGAAAGCTAAGAAGAACTGGCCAAAGAACTACCGACCAGTCGCACTGCTTTCAACAATATCAAAAGTTATGCAATCTGGCAAAATATCTTGAAGGATTCAATATTATTATTGTTAACGCTATAAAAATCCAGGCGGCAGTTGAACCCGACATAGTTAGGTCGGGGGCACTCCATTCCTTTAGCATAGTCACTCAATTTGCTGAGCGTTAATTTGGAAGCAAATATGTCTTGTCATGAACATGTTGCAAGCATAGAAAAGAGAAGTTCTTAAAAGCTGGGAATATTATTTCGACCTAGAAAGCTTTACATTCCACAACAACTGTTAATTCTTACAAAGCTCAAATTTGTCCAACAATGGAATACTGTTCCGTGTTTGGGACTCTGCTCCAAAACATACACTCCATTTGTTAGAATCTATTCAAAAGAGAGCTATTCGCCTGATTGGAGACCTGGAACTGGCCAGCAACCTAGATTCGTTAGAACATCGAAGAACGGTTGGCGACTTGAGTCTACTCTACAGGTTCATGAAAAGTGTTCGA
>CM032447.1:111207828-111229093 GCA_019049505.1 Pachyrhynchus sulphureomaculatus
CAGCAAGACATTGTCAGATCTTTTGTTATTTGAATTATGTAGAGGAGGGAATACGTGAGGTTTTATCGGCCATAGTTTGTTTTCATTATTCTCCAAGTCCCACTCCAGTTGGAATAAATCTCTTTTAATTGAGCATAGCATCTTTGTAAAATCATTACTATTATTTTCCCCCGAGAAAGGAGTTCCGCTTGTTGCTGCCCTTTTAGCCTCTCTATCGGCCATGTCGTTACCTCCAATGTTCATGTGCCCAGGGATCCACAAGAATGAAATTTCAATATCTCTCAATTTAGCTACATATAGGAGATCGTTGATTTGACTTAAGTAAGTACTATTGACTTTATTAGAGATAATGAGTTTTAGCGAACTCAAGGAATCAGAGGCTATAAGAAATTTGTTTATCCCTTGGGCAGTGGCTATAGTAGATTTAAGTGCTTCCTTGATGGCGAACAGTTCTGCTGTGAAAATGGAGTTGTAGGGGTGAAGTTTAAAACGTTTTATGACTTTGTCATGTATATAAGCGGCTCCCACTCCCTGATCCGATTTAGAACCGTCGGTATATAAGATAGAGTGATTAGGATATTGAGAATGTATTCTTTCGAGAAATTCCGACTTGATTTCTAATGGGTTTTTGTCTTTTACCTTATTGGAATGAAGATGAAAAACCACCTTAGGGGGTGGGGACCTCCAAGGTGGGAAGCTGTTCCAGAAAGGGTAGTCGAATTTTGGCGGGGAGAGATTATGTAATAGCATGAACTTGTTTATTCTGTTGTGAATTGAGTTTTTTGGAGCTATCATGTTGGGACGATGAGAATTTGTTAAGTTAATTGTCCTTTTTGTATGGGATTTCTGGAGGGAGGATGCGTAGAATTTCATTAAGGAGTGTTGCCTATCTAGATAGAGTGGAGGAGTTGATGATATACACTGAATGCTTGCAATTGGCGATGTTCTGAAGGCTCCTGTAGCCAGTCTCAATGCTTGATTTTGAATTGGGTTTAGTGATTTTTTTATTCCTTGGGATGCTGAGTCATATAGAAAATCTCCATATCTCAGTTTGGGTAATATCAACGACTTATATAGTTTCATAAGCGTAGGAAAGTCGGCACCCCATTTAGTGCTACACAAAGATTTTAATAAGTTTAGATCCTGAGTTGTTCGGATTTTTAGATTCTTAATGTGAGGAGTCCAGTTCAATTTACTGTCAAATGTTAGTCCAAGAAGTTTGACTGAGTTCTTTGTAGGAATAGTTAGGTTGTTTAGTGTAAATGCATTTGTTTTTGGACAACTTCGTACTTTGCAGAAATGTATGCTAGCAGATTTAGGAGGGGAAAAAAAGAAAGATCGTTACTTCTAGCCCATGCATTGACTTTTGCTACTGCAGATTGCAGGTGGCGGGTTAAATTCTTTGAGTAAGAATCAGATTTATAAATGATGAAGTCATCTGCAAATAGTTTGTAATTTATTGCAGGAGAAATCTCTTTTGTTAGGGATAGAATAGCTATGTTAAATAGCGATGGACTTAATACTGATCCTTGAGGGACTCCTCTGTTTAAATTATGTGGGTTGGAAAGAAGGCCTTTAGATCTTACTTGAAAGATTCTTGGGGATAAGAAGTTTTGGATAAACTTAGGAAGGTGACCTTTAAATCCGAGATCTTTTATTTGCTTTAGAATTAGGTTATTGTTGATCGAGTCAAACGCGTTTTGCAAGTCCATTGAAATTAGGCACATATGGTGTTTTCTGTGAATTGTCCGTCTAATATCATTTTCCAGTGAGGCTAAGTACTCCATTGCAGATCTGTGTTTTCTGAACCCGTATTGGTGTTCAGACAGCATTTTGCGTGTTTCCAGGACCCATGATAGACGTGAGTGAACCATTCTCTCCATGATTTTGCATAACTGGTTAGTCAATGAAATAGGACGGTAGTTTTCAGGAGAAGCTCTGGGCTTTCCCGGTTTATGAATAGGAATCACGATTGCTCTCAACCAAGCTGTTGGGAATTTAGAATTAGTCCAAAGGTGATTATAATATTCTAATAGAATGGACTTGAAGTTATTGGGTAAATTCTGGATCATTGGGAGTAGTATTTCGTCAGGACCAGGGGCTGAATTTCTTGAATTGCTTATTGCTTGATTTAGTTCTTGAGTAGTGAAAGGTTGATTATAATGAAGAGAGTCGTCTGAGTCAAAAATTATTGGGTTTGTTTCAGGTTGAGAGAATGGTTGATTTAAGGACGATTTCTTTTGATAATGATCTGCAATGGCGTTGATTTTTCCTAGCGGGTCAGTGATATATTCGTTATTTACTATGAGAGTCGGGATTGAGTTAGTGTCAGCGCCTTTCATTTTCCTGATAAGCTTCCATGCTGTACCAGATGAGATGGGGTGGTTTAATGAGGTAACAAGATTTCTCCAAGAGGCCGTTTTAGCTTCTCTGAGAACTCTCTTGGATACTGCTCTTCTCCTTTTGAATTCAATAAGGTTTGCTTGAGTGGGATGGCGCTTGAAGAGATTCAAAGCCTTCTTGCGTTCCTTGATAGATTGCGCGCACTCTTTAGTCCACCAGGGAACAGGAATCTTGTTTTTGGGGGGATTAGAAAGAGGGATGGACTTTTGGAAGCTTCTATAATGCTGGTTGTAAATTCTTGAATGAAGTGATCTGTGTCATGTACTTCTACTTTTGGGAGATTCAGTGATTCTTTGTATTCAATCCAATTTGCCTTAGCGATATTCCATTTTTTAGTTGCCTGAAATGAGTCTTTGGTTATGGTGGAGAATCGAATAAATATGGGGTAGTGGTCACTACCCCAGGTGTCAGTAGAGATATCCCATTCCAGAGTGGGGGCAATTGAATGACTGCAGAAGGACAAGTCAATATTTGAATGAGAGCCCGTTGAGGAGTTGATATATGTTGGTGTTAGATGGTTAAGGATGGCGATATGTTTTTGATTAATAATCCTTTCTATCATATTTCCTCTTGGAGAGTTATGTTGAGATCCCCATAAGGTATTGTGGGAGTTGAAATCTCCCAAAATGATAAATGGTGGAGGGAGTTGGGCTATGAGATCTTCAATATCGTTTGAGGTGTAGTTGTGGTTAGGTGGAAGATATATACAGCAGATTGTAATTGGAATGTGCAGAAGTGTTCTGATTGCCACTGCCTCAAGATGGGACTGTAGCGGGATTTGATCAAATTCGAAGATTTTGTATATATAGATAGCTACACCGCCAGAGGCTCTGTTTTGATCATTACGATTCTTGTGAACTGTGTTATAGTTTTTGATTTTTATAGAGTTTTGGTTCTTAAAGTTCGTTTCTTGAAGTGCTAGTATAGATGGGTTATTGTTTTTAATAATTATCTGTAGATCCTCCAGTCTTGGGGAGAATCCATTCATGTTCCATTGCATGATGGAATTGAATTTTGGTAAGATGGTAAGTTACTTATTTTTTCTTGGATGAATTGTTCTTAGGCCGTGGAGGATCATCCATGGTGATATCGTTAGTAGACAACTCCAGGATTGACTCACTGGATGAATTTGGAGTTGATCTGTTAGAACGAGTAGGCTTTTTTTTTTGTTTGTGTCCGTAGGGGGGATGTTAGGTCTGTTTAGTATTAGTCTTTGTAGATGTGTTTTTTGTAGTGGTTGGTAGTTTAGTTGTTTGTTTGTTTTGGTTAGTTAGGGCTTGATTTGGTGATGGTTTGTGTTGAAAAGAAGGAGGTGGGGATTTGGATTGGGAGAAGGAAGGAATGGGGAAGGATTTTGGTAAAGTTGTTGGGGGTTTGTTGAGGGAGGGGAGATTTGGGGTGAGGTCAGCAGGATTTGTGGGAATGGATAGGGTAGGTCTAGGTAAGTTTTGAGAGGGGTAAAAAGAAGTCAAGTTTGCAAATGGCTCTGTTATTGTTAAGTCGCACTGAGTTGATACTGTGTTTTGAGCTGGTTTAATATTTTTGGTTACTGTGCTGTATGATACGGTGAAAGAAGGATTTTGGGATAAGTATTTTCTCTTGGCTTCAAAGTAATTTAGTTTTTTCCGTTGCTCTCAACTTCTGAATCTCAAATTCCCGCTTGAATGTTGGGCATCCCTTATATCTTGGTGAATGAGCTCCACCGCAGTTGATACATGATTGATCGTTGGTGCAAGGAGAATCTGTATGTTGTGCTAGACCACATGATGGACATAATGGGTCATATGAACATTTTGATGCCGTGTGGCCAAATCTTTGGCAATGGAAGCACCTCATAGGGTTTTGTATGTATTGCCTAACTCTTAAGGAATACCAACCCGCATATATTCTTTGTGGGAGCTGATGCAACTTGAAAGAAAGGATAAATGTGTGAGATGGAATGTCGCTGTTATTTCTTGTTGGGATTCTGAAGATTTCAGAGACTCCCTGGCTTTTTAAATTCTCCAGAACTTCCTCATCCGAGCAGTTAGCAAGATCCTTACAAGTTATTATGCCCTTTATGGTGTTTAATGTTTTGTGCGGGGTGACTTGGACTTCTTTCTCCATAAGTTGAACCATTTCTGAAGCTTTCCTGGATTGATTTTCGTTTGAAACTTTTATAAGTAGGGATCCATCCGCTAGTTTCCTGGTTTCTTCCAGAGTCCCTATCTGTGATTGCAAAGCTCTGTGGAGAATGAATGGTGATATGTTCTTGAATGAACCTTCTTCCATATTTATCTTGAAGTAGCGGTCAAAAACTGGTATTTCAGGGGTAGATGGTAACGACTCTATTCTGGGTCTTTTGGACCCGTGGTTTTTATTGTTTTTTTGGGGTGTCATATGATTCCCCACGAGAATCCTAGGAAATAAACGTCCGCCATGACAGAGCCTGGTTATCATGGTAAGGCTTGTATTACTGCCAGATGTCGCCTGGTGTCTGACAGGAACCGTTAATGACTCATTCTAGCTGAGCCATACATCTCCTCAGCACGGTCTCTCACACCTTGAGATTGCGATTCAAACATTTACGACAAGGACAACGTTAAAGGACTTTCACTGGACAACGACTGACATGACTTCAGGTACCTCGGGGTTGTCAGGCCCGTACTAGTGGAATTATAGATTACACTAGCCCCTGAGGGGTAATATAATTGGAGAATTTTAATTTAAAGTCCACCTAAGTTTTTAGCTGCACCACTCAGTTCGGTAAAACATTAATAGGTTTCAGGCATTTGGTCCATTCCATCTACTAAATAACATTGTATGTGCAAATGCTTTTGAGTAATCTAAAAGCACAATAATTGTAAGTAGATTCTCACCATTTCCTATAAGAATATCATCAGTTACTTTTGTTACAGCTGTTGCAAAACTATGGCCTTCGCGAAAATCTGACTGACGTTTAGGTACTAAATAACATTGTATGTGGCTTTGAAGGGTTAAATTTAAGGCAATGTTTATACGAAATGTCAAAATGCCCATTAACTAAATTATATAAGGTATCAATGTCACCTGGATGGAACCATGAATAAATTTGTGAATCATCTGCATAAAAATGTGAGCTACAGTGTTAAAGTATTTTGTAAAATTGCCGTGTATAAAGTACACAAAGTAGTCCCATACGCGGCACAGAACGGAAGCAAAACCGGACATCCTGTCACATAATCTAACTACTTGTAATTTGTTTGTTAAATAGTTAGACATAAACTCATTTGCATTCTCAGAAAAACCGAGATATCCGAGCAAAGCTGTCAGAATGGTATGGTTTATTAGATCAAATGCTTTTGAGTAATCTAAAAGCACCAGAATTGTAAGTAGATTGTCATCATTTCCTATAAGAATATTATCGGTTATTTTATTAGAGCTATTATGCAACTATGGCCTTTGCGAAAACCTGACTGACGTTCAGGTACTAAATAACATTAAATGTGACTTTGAAGGGTTAAATTTAAGGCCATATCTATACACAATGAGCCAAAATGCTCATTAACTAAATTATATAAAGTATCAATGTCACCCGGATGGAACCATGAATAAATTTGTGTATCATCCGCATAAAAATGTCACCTACAGTGTTGAAGTATTTTGTAAAATTGCCGTGTATAAAGTACACAAAAGTAGTCCCATACTGCGCACAGAACGGAAGCAAAACCGGACATCCCCTCACACAATCTAACTACTTGTAATCTGTTTGTTAAATAGTTAGACATAAACTCATTTGCATTTGCAGAAAAACCCAGATATCCGAGCAAAGCTGACAGAATGATATGGTTTATTATATCAAATACTTTTGAGTAATCTAAAAGTACAAGAATTGTAAGTAGATTGTCATCATTTCCTATAAGAATATCATAGGTTACTTTTGTTAGAGCTGTTACGCAACTATGGCCTTTGCGAAAACCTGACTGACGTTCAGGTAAAACAGTCATCGATAAATCTACTAACTTGCCCTTTAATGATTTCTTGCTACTCGTTAGAGTGCAAAGAATACTAGAAATGAAGTCCTTCAATTCTGTAGGGTTTGGGGTTTTGGGGAGTGAAATGACAAGATTTCTTTTAAACTGTAGGAAACCTGTTTTTAGAAAAAACAGAAGTTAAATATGTTTCAAGATAGGCGGAATTTTGGGCGTTAACATGTTTACCTTGATATTATAAAGACGTACAGTTGTAGATTTAATAGATAAAAGCACTTGAAAAATTTCATTTTCTTTTATTGGCATAAATTCAACTGTTTGATTATTTTCAAGAAATTTGTTATTTTATAATAAGTTTACAGTTTGCAGGTTCGGTAAGTTCGATTGAATATTTAGAAAGAAATTATTCATTAGTTAAAGATCACAAGTTAGCTTGGAGAAACAGGAGACATCTCTCTTACAATATTTTGCTTTTTTTGAGCTCGTTTCATGAATTAGTCTGATTAAAATTATTTATTTTATATTCAGAATTCAATAGTCTTTTCTCTCTTATAGGCGGAAATGGTCTCATTATATCAAATTTTGTAATAGTTCCAGTCTACTATGTTTTTTGAATTCTTAAACTTTAATAATACTTCAACTCTTTTAGTTCTAAGCATGTTAATGCTTTCACTTAACCACGGTGCTTTAGGGTGATCTAAAATCAAGTAGAATTTTCATAATCTTTTCTTTATCGCTAACCTCCCCGCGTAAATATGAATTTACACTTTTTCAATATCCTATGGATATCGGCGAGGATGTCGCAATATCCGTCAACATCACATGCGGACAAACAGACGGACAAGAAAATTCCAAACTTGCAAAAATATTAAAGTGCATTTTGTACTTAGAATGAGATTAGATTTTAACTTGGTTCCTAGCCTAAAAAAATAATTATACAAAAGGGTCTAAATCAATACCAAGGATTCGTGCCTTCTGATAATACAGGCATTACATTTCTCAAATGTAGTGTAAACACTTTTTCTACTCCGACAGATAGATTGAACAGTAAAACCAATAGTGATAGTCGGAACAAGAGGCTGATGTGAGGTATATATAAAAAAAATTTGATTTTTGTTCACTAGTAATTACTAATCAGTCAATAAGTTTTGAAAGCGGAAATGAAACAAAATGAATTAATGAGTGGAAGTACATGTATTTTTCACTATAATCTCTGTTAAGCTCAATACATTTTTTTCCAGCGATTTTCCAATTCATTTACCCCATCTCAGAAGTGGTTTTCCGAAAGACCTTCAAAATACCCATCTACGGATGCTATCACATCATCATTTGTTGATAAATCCTTCCCATGTAGAAATCTTTTGGAGTTTGGGAACAGATGGAAGTCAGATGGAGCCAGATCTGGCGAATAAGGGGGATGCTCCAATAATTCGTACTTTAATCTGACCAGTTTTGCCGTTACCAAAACACCTCTATGAGCATGATGAAAGATGATTTTTTTCTTCTGCAAACCGGGCCTTTTCTCGCGAATTTTCTCACCAGCTGGTCCAAAAGGTTTCAATAACACTCTTCTGTGATTATTTTATCGGTTTGAAGGTAATCAATTAAAAAAAAATCCTTTTGCATCCCAGAAAACTGATGCCATAATTTTTTTGGACGACTTTCACAACTTTGACTGCTTTTGAGCTGAACAACCGGGCTCGGTCCACTGTGCGGTTTGTTGTTGCAGTTCAGGATCATACTGGTAAGACCAAGTCTCATCCATAGTTACAAATCGATGCACAAAATCAGTTTTGTTCTTTGTGAACCGAGGTAAATATTGTTTAGAAAGTCCCGAGATTAGTAAATGCGGCATCTTGTGAAGAACTTTTTCATACCCAAACATTAGTTAAGATCTCATGTACTGATCCATGTGAGATGCCTATAGCCTCAGCTAAATCATCCACGGTTAATCGAATAGTTTCTTCAGTTGTTCCAGTTTTTGGACATCCTGGATGCATGAATTTCAGTTGCTGATAAATCTTCCAAAACAAATAATTTTATCACTGCACGATATTCGATTTTTTTAAATTTTAAAAAAAAAAAAAAAACACTTAACCGATGAATAGTTGACAGATCGATTTAAAATTTCGGATATGTTCATGTGACAGATAAAGCTTCAAAATGGTGTTCAATATTTGGTTCAAGTGATGCTCCATAGGTATCGCTTTCAAAACTTTTTGACTGAACTGATCCCTTTTGACTTAGTTGGAAACCAGAAGTTAAATAGGGAATCCAGATGAGGATTACCTTGTATCTCAAGTTCAATTTACTTTATTCATTTGATCAGCGCGGTAGATGGACTGTCAAAATAAGAAGCAGACAAAAAATTGACAGATTTTGCAGAGAAATTGAAAGTTCGTTTTTATTGAGAACAATAAAGTACAATTATAAATTGATTCTCAATCTAGAAATGTAGAGTCGATAAATTTTTATATATAAAGCATGCAAAGGATTACCATATCACTCCGTTATTTAGATCTTTTTTTGAACTTTTTACTTGCAAAATATTCTCTAGGGTTCTTCTAAAATATTGCTATAAAACAGTCTACGTCAGGAATAAAGCCACAAAATCATGAGGACAAGGAGTTGTGAAAAAATGCATTAATTTGACTTTTTTCGAATACGGTAGAGTTAAGTTTCTAAATCTTTCCAATTAGAAACAGGAAACTTACTGTTGTGTGTTGCTTTTAATCCTTGTCATCATAAAAAGATACTACACAGTAATAAAAAAATGATGTGGTATACATCATATTAAAAAGACTTGAAATATTATTTACGTAGAAAGTCAAAGACACTTTCCAATTTTAGTAGAAATCACTTTGATTTTTCAATTACCTTGTTGACATACTATCAGCCTTCTGACAACTCAGTCAGTGCTTTACTGAACCTTCTTTTCAGTTATCAGCTGTCTTTATATAAAGTAGCAAATTAAATGAAATAAGAAGAAAATAAATGAAGAGGAAAAATTTTGGATAAAACATTTCTCTTAGTTTTTAAACAATAATGGTACATAAGTAGACTCGATAGTCCAAAAAGTTTAGAGTAAAGTTAATACTTATATGTATGTGTATGTAAGAATTTTGGATTTTAAATATTAACTTATCCAGTACAGTAATTTTTCATTTTGGGGATTTGCGCAATTGAAACAACATGGTTTTGAGGGTACACTGTACATTTAAAGTAAAATAATACACTTGACATTTTAGATAATTATCCAAATTAGAGGGTGAAACATCCAACGATAACAAACAGTTGATGAATTTAATACTGTATACTTCTGCAATGACTTGTTTTTAATTTTAAAAGCTACGCATATGGTTGGCGAAGCATATAAACTCCTCGCGTTAAGAGTGCAGTCTTAGTTTGCTGGTAGATGACAGGTTTTTTTAAATTTTCTTATAGTATTTAGATAAATATTTATACTACTCAGTATATATACCACCACCACTACACCAAACACTTTATTTTTGCACTTGACGCGCGTTTCGCTAACCATGTTAGCTTCATCGCTCCTGATGAAGCTAATATGGTTAGCGAAACGCGCGTCGAGTGCAAAAATAAAGTGTTTGGTGTAGTGGTGATATATACTGAGTAGTATCATTGTGCCAAAGATTCCACATTCCCAACTTAATAAATATTCATTCCCAAATTCAGTATACCAGTAAATGATGAGTGACTTTCAAGGGGCAGGGTCCCTGTAACACTTATCAAGCCATTGCTTTGCTTGAACGGTATTTTTTCCCATCAAAAAACAATGTTTAATCACCACATGAAATTCGATTTTTTCCATTGATTTGAAAATATCAAAAGTTGCGTCACTAAAACCACTGTAACTTGTAAACTAATCGTCGAAATGTTATGAAATTTTGACACGTATCTTTTAAAGTTTGATACTTTTCAGCCTACGTATTATGCTACCCTGTAGCCCAAAATTGTGTTGTACCGTGTTATTTTTTTATCCCCAATTGATGATACTAATTATTAATTCAGTAATAAGAAATGTATTTTTCATTAAATAAAAGTTTAATTAATGTATTGTATATATAAAAATAATAACCCTTGAGTGGCGTATTCAATTACCGTATAACATAATTGCTTTATTCTCCGAAAGTATATTCAATTAAAAACCAATATTTGGGTAATCATCCAGTCGGAATGTAAATTCGTTTTTTAATTAATTTTATATTTTAATGAAAGCATTGTGCCCGTAAAATAATTAATTAAATTATATATTTTGTTTAATAATTTTAAAATAAACTCTTTATCTTATAATTTAACAGCAGGCGCACGGATCGGTAGAGAGGTAATCAATTCGTAAATTGATTGAAATAAAGTTTAATACTTAATCATATATTTTCATGTTATTATGGTTTAAATTAAATAGCAAACTAATGAGTATTAAAGGATGCTATTTGGGTGTGTTCATGAAGTAGAGCCTTGGGATTATAATTTACTTATAGTGGACTAAGGTATGCCACATGAAAAATTATTATTATTCTCCTCTAAATGAATAAATAATTTCAAGAAAGATACATATGGGTCAAAATAAGTAAAACTTATTATGTTTTTTTTTTTTTCTCGGATTTCAAAGATTACTATGTTTTTCGATAGAGGTACAAGTACCTTCTTAGTTCTCTATTTTTTTTGCAATACTAATTACACTGGTCTACAAATTTTTTTTTTCTTTCACAAGGGCTAAATTAACGGAATATATGTATTTATCTTTCCATGCTGAGTTTAAATATGTTCTCAAATTTTATCCATCAGGCAGGGTTTTTTTTGTGGCACGTGTTTAAAGTTTTAAAATAATTAGTACTTACAAAACACTGAATAATAAATACACGGCTACTTTTGTCTAACCTAAAAAGTTTTATATGATGATTTTCGGTCATATTTTGCTTTCAGGATGTCTCTTTTCAGGGTCCAGCAGTAGTCGGCCAGCTTACTGGGACTCTATTTGCCATGGTACCTCTTTTCCATAGTAGAAATCTGCTGATGAAAACGCTCACCATGCTCAACAGAGATTTTTCAGGGAAGAAGTCTAGGTAGGAGTCCAAGAAGTGAATTTTTAAGGACATGTTGTAGCCCATTTCTTTGTATGACGTCAGAAGATCACTCACTATTTCACTATAGTTTCCTCCTTTATTATTGCCAAGAAATCCATAACAGATATTTTTGAATGATATTAATGATTTTATTTGGGCCCTGTAAAGATTCCTCCCTTAAATTTTGCTTCACTTATCTTAGGCAATTTAGATTTTAAATACATAAATGCAGCAGAACCTTTATCCATTTTTTTTACAAAATTTTTTATAAGCCCCAGTTTTATGTGCAGGGGAGGTAAATATACCTTTTCGGGATCCACTAATGGGATTTTTTGATACATTTTTATGCCCAGGAATAAGAGATTCACGTTTAGGCCATTGTTTCCTTATGTAGTGAGACTCCTTATCCCTGCTATCCCATTCACCCAAGAAACAGCAGAATTTCATGCATCCAAGTTGCAAACGTAACAATCAAGCTATAACCTTCAAATCACCACAGATATTCCAGTTATATTTAGTATACTGAAGTTTTTCTAACAGCAATTTCATATTTTCCTGTGTCTACTTCATATCACTGGCATGCACAGGTATTGATGGTAATTCATTCCCATTATGGAGTAGTACAGCCCTCAAACTGACTTTCGATGAGTCTATGAACAGTCGCCACTCATCTGGCTGGTGTTGATGTCCAAGAGCCTCCATTACTGTACAAACATCATTACAAAAAACTGCATGGCCTTCTTTAGAGAAGTAGTCACTCTACGATAAACGCATATCCTTGTATCTTTTTGGAGTAGATTCCAACCTTTAAGCCTGCAACTTAAAAGCTTAGCGGACTGTTTAGACAAATTTAAATCCCGTATAAGATCATCTTCTTGAGATAAAAAGTGAGGTTCTGATGAATTACTTGCTTCAAATGTAGGATCACTTCTCTTGCTTTTTCCGTCGTCAGTATGAGCTGGGTCGGAGTCGAAGGTATCACTTAAGGTTATGAAAACTGTAAACTTTGGTACAGGACACTCTCACTATGTGGCACAGGACTAATTGCAGATGCCAAATTGTGGTACTTAACTGTATATTTTGTTTTGGACGTAATTCCTTTAACGTTAGTTAAGCAAAAATAACAATCAGTTAAATGGTCCTTCTGTTCCCTCTAAATCATAGGGACTGAAAACAGCATATGATGAGTACCATTTTTCCAACCAGTGAGAAGCCTAACATATGATACACAGCATAAATTTGGGTCCTAGTCTTTATCAAAATCACCAGGTTTACGCCCAAAATAAAGCTCATAACATTTTTTTACAAGCGGTGTAAAATTTCGCCTCCGAGACTTGAAGTTCACCACACACGTAGCAGAAATTGTTTGGTTGATTTACACACTTTCTTGGCATTTTGAAACGTTTATAAAAAAAAACTTACAAATAAAAACAATAAACAGCTTAAAAATAAGTAGTTACACGTGTTACCAGACTCACTACAATTACAACACTGGCTACAGGCCCTCTGCTTGCTAAAAAAGTGCAATATTTGTAGAAGATAGGACAGGTTTGAACATCATTAAACCTGGACAGAGTTTTAAAACATGTTTCAACATGAATAAGTCTGCCTGGTGCCAAATTATTCTGAATACAAATTCCCACTTCTATATTTACAAGAATAATAACAATGAAATCTTAATATAGAGAAGTATATTACACAAAAATGACTGTCACAAGAAAACTATACCTGATAGAAGAAATCTGATAACAAATTTGAATTCAGCATAAAAACTGAACTAGGGTCTCAATTCAGTTTCCTTGTGAAAAAAAATCATGTTGACCAGTTTTGCGAATAATCGCTAGTTGAATATTTGTATATAGAACGTTTCTTTTATTCATATTTCGGAAACGAATAGAGATAATTGAGTTAATTTTTTTTTAAATGAAGCTAAGTGTTTATACTTTTCAGTGGAATTCATGCGGTTGTTGTAAAAGTTTAATTTGTTGAAGTTATAAACAATTTTTTTAAATAGTTACGAATTAAACCATGTTCTCCGTTTCACTCAAAAAAGAGATCGCACTCTTTTAATGCGTAAAACGCAAATGAATAAATTTTAAAAATGTGATATATTCAGCGGCTTCAGTTGATTTATTTAATAAGAATTTCGTTCATTATTATAAAGGCTACATTTGGCGACTCTGCCAATTGAAAAATGTTGAGGCCATCAATTTCTATATTAGTACCAAATTTCACCTTTCTACGTCAAATAGTTTTGGAGAAAATTGGGTGTGACAGACGGACAGACAGACACTGAAGTGATCTTGTAAGTGTTCTGTACGGAACACTTAAAAAATATTAACTTGTATTCAAGAAATTCTTAGTTTTTGAGAGAAAGGCCTGCAACATTGTGTTTATTAAAATTTATTGCATTAGTGTGTTTTTTTCCCTATACATTTTTAATTCATCGCTATCGCTTATTCATGACACAGAAATACCCCTTAGTATTGAATCCACTCAATATTTTTCCTTAAGGATAACAGTACACAAAATAAAATTTTCTTTCTGTGAAGGAATTTTTCCAACATATTTAATAAATATAATAGTCCATTATCATAAGGCATTGTATATATGAGAAGTAGTTTTAGTAGCTATAGATCCCCTTATTATATATATATATATATATATATATATATATATATATATATATATATATATAAGTTTTTTGTTGGTGAAAGCTCTTAAAATCTCTTTAGGAAAATAATTGCCTACTTTTGTGGCATACCCTATATAATTTAGAGGGAAACATGTCGCCTATACTCTGACCCTGGATCTACTTTATCTTCATGTCAAAATTTTGTCAACATCTATTCAGCCATTTTTGTGTCATGTCGAAACATGAAAAATATCTACCGATTACTGCTTCTTCTCTATTCTCGCATGAATCTGAATGTGGGTTTAGTGCAGAGTGGCATTTTTTTCGCCACTTTCCATGGAAAAGCAGCTTGCGATGGGACTGGTGGATGCGTTAAAAGTGCGGCGAGAACTGCAAGTCTTCAGAGAAATAGTGAAAATCAAATGACATCTCCCAAACGCTTGGTTGACTGGGCAGTTAAATACACAGGCCAACAAAAAAATATTTGTAAAAACTTTTTAAACCAATACATCTAGTGTTATGTCTTTTTGGGCGCTGAAACCGTATCTGGTATAAATTTTTTTGTAACACCCACAGTTCTCTCACAATACGACATCGATTAAATTTTAAAATTTTGATACCTAAAAAACTGTTCATCTCTTGTTCCATAAGAGTAAATAGATGTTCCAGATTCCAATAAATGCTTTTCTTTCAACCTAGAACCAAGCAATTCTGCTTTTTCCTTAGTCAAACCCAAATCTCTCAATAAATCATTTAACTCGGCTTGTGTAAACAACAATCATCCGGTTGACTTTCATTAAATTCGGGACTGGACTGTAAAACGTCATCAATAGACTGAGGTGGTTCAGAGACAGGAAGTCCCGGTCCATGTTCTACCGGCCGATTAGCTGAAGTAAAGTTAGGATAGACAATTCCTTTCTTATTTTTGGAGTTATATCCAGAAATATCAACGCTGCAAAAATAACAATCATTTGAATTATTTTTTTGCTCTCGCCATACCATGGGTACTGCAAATCTAAATGCTTTCTTTTCTTTCTTTATACCATTTCCTAAGATCCTCGACACAAACATAACATACTTTGTGAGGAGCCCAACATTTTTTTTGATTACTGATTTCTACACCAAAATATGCAAAGTATACTTTTTTTACAAAGTCAGTAATGTTTCTGTGATGTTTTTTAACTACAAACTCACCACATACATAACAAAAGGTTTTTACAACCACGATTAGCCATACTTTGAGCATGAATTAAAGCACATAGGTTAAACACTGCAATGCGAGGTTATATTAACTGGAAGAAAACAAACAGCTGTGACATTTATCGGAACTGCCAACCTAATAACATTCGAATGATAAAAAATAAACTTTTCACATTTTGAATATTAAAAAGTGAAAAACTAGTGGGTGATATGACTTTTTTATTATTATTTTTGGACTCAGCATACCGAAAAACATTGGGGTAAAATTATTAAAAAAGTTTTTTCATCCTTGGCCTGTGTTATTTTAAAAATGTAAGCTTCGATTTTTGTACCAATTAAAGATGTTAGGCTCACGAAAACGAAAGCACTTGTAAAGCCAATTCCATGCGTTTATACCGAAAGAAAATAACCAGTTGAATTGCAAAATATTTTCTATTCCTGAAGAAGCAGTAACAGTTAATGTTTAAAATAATTTAATTTGTATTGTATAATTTTTACTTAATTGTTCATTAAACAATAAATGTAAAAGGCCTTGATATTACCATTATGATTCCTTCGTTAAAAAATAATGAGTTTTTCGAGAGCGTCAGCCTTAGCGGCTTGCGTAATAGGATCCACGAGCGCGTTGGAAGCCGCGCGTCATCAGAAAAATATTAATAACTTCTTTAATATATGATATAATTAGCTTTTCTTTTAATTTACTGAGTGGAGTTTTACGCATTAAAAGAGTGCGATCTCATTTTCGAGTGACACCGAGAACACGGATTATTTCGCAATTGTTTAAAAAAATTCTGTATAATTTTAACAAATTAAATTTTTACAACAACCGCATGAATTCAACTGAAAAGTATAAACATATAGATTCATTAAAAAAAAAATTAACTCAATTATCTCTATTCGTTTCCGAAATATGAATAAATGAAAAGTTTTGTACATAAATATTCAACTAGCGTTTATTCGCAAAAGAATTGAAGTATTGCAAAAAAAATGTAGGGGATAAAAACGTTCTTGTACCCCTATCGAAAAACATAGTTGTCTTTGAAATCCTAAAAAAAAGATTTTCATGTGGTCCATTTTATTTATTTTGACCCATATGTAAAAATCAGTATACAGCATTACGATACTGAGCATTAAGTATAAATGATATACAAAAAAGTGATTGAGAGAGTGAAAAGAAAGATGGGCAAATAAATCGGGAAATAAAGTAAGCTAACATAATTAAAACTTATGTACCTGATGAACAGTAAGTTATTTTTTGCTAGCTCCCTTGGAAACACAAACAACGTAGAAATAATCACTTAATTCGTAAAATGCAACATTAGTCATAGCAAGATCAATATAGTATCAACATAAACTAAAGGCCAAAAAAGAAATGACCACACGTACACACCAACAATTCTAGCCTACCCACGTCATAATATGCAGTCCATTCGACTACTATTCGGCAGGGTGACCCAAAAAATGAATATGCTATCTATATTGAATTTTTTGTAAGACGTGTTATGTGATGAAAAGAATGTTCAATGTATATTGTTAAAATTAAAGGCTTGTTGAAAATAAAACTTGCAATTACACTCGAAGTGATGCAGTAGCATATTTTCTATCATCTACTAAGCTGAAGGGGATTCGCGGTGATTCTACCATGAGCTCACTCACGAGAACAAAAGTAAATGTTACAATATTGCTCTGTTCTTGGTCTCAATTTTTTTTTTTTTTTTAAAAAAGAACTTTTTCTACAATTTGTTACTTGTAATGAAAAGTAGATATTGTACAATAATCTTAAGAAGCGAAAATCATAGATCTAACAGATCTATGATGAGTCATTAACGAGTACCGTACCAAAAATGTGTTGGCATACGTTTGGTGATATCAATTATGAAATGCTCCGACCTGGTATATCCATTACTTTTGAGCTCCAGCAACAACAGTTCATCCATGTGAGTAATGCACTAGAATGAAAAAGACCGTTTACTTACAGTGAGAGAAGGAGGGTGATAGTATTGTAGAATAATACCTGGATTTACATTCACGCTATTTTAAATCTCTAGAATTTGCCTCTTCAGATTACCACTTATTCCGTTCTTTTTACTTTCATTACGTTGATTCTCAATCCAAGTCAGTTGAACAGCTCGTAAAAAAAGCCTCGACAAATTCAATGCATCGAAAGCGCCAGCATTGTTCGGATCTAGAATCCGATAATTGCCTGAAAGATGAAGAAAATATGTAGAAAGTCAAGAAGATAACTTTGAACGAGACGTAGGAATAAATTTTTCTGTGTGACCTCTACGTATTATTCCTAAAAATTAACCTTAAATTTTCCTCTATTTAATATCTTGTTATAAATTTTTCATTAGGATTAAATTTAAAAACTGACCCTTCGCCATCACGCAATTTAATACAAACTTCATTATTTTAATAATTAAGCAGGAAATTAAAAAAGGCTAAATTATCCGAACTATCTAAGTTATTTAATTTTCCTTACCCTTTACGGATTTATTAAAAACGGCGGTTATAAAAAAGACGACATAATCCCTTTCGCGTCGAGAAAAGAGCTATAATACTAATTAAAAACTAAATTAGTTTTTGAGCAACATAAAATTGGTAAAACCTTATTTATTTTGTGTGTACGAAATTTAATTAAGAATAACATTTAAAAAATTTCATATGCGAGTGATTCTTCTGTAATTTATTATTTGTTTCAATTTTTCGTCATCTACTGTGACTAAGAAACTACGTCAATTGTGATTTTAAGTTGAAAAAAAATTCTTGCTTTACACAATTACCGATGTATTAAGAGGTATTTAGTTTCCAAAACTGCTCAAAAGCCTAAGTAAAAAATACTTTCTCACGGATAAATAAACATTTTGAACAAGACGTTAGATGTATGTGATATCAGATCAAAGATCAGTAATTGTGAGAAGTGATATCTCCCTCGAGGGAAGGCTCTGGAGCCCCTTAACTTTGATATTAAGTGGTTAAAAATAACTACTCAACAAACCACAAGGTTAACCTGCTGCCTATATTGACCACCAAGTGATACTAACTTTAGAACACTTTTCGCTTCTCTTGTAGACACCATCGATCATTTACAGAGTAATTATTCAAATGTCAAGGTTCCCATCCTGAGCGACTTTAATGACCAGAACCTCAACTGGCTTAAGTATTCAAATACGACCGACGATCACTCTCAATCAGTAATGGCTTTATTTAGCTTGTCGATGAACTAACACGTATCCCTAAACGAGACGGCTAGTTCATCAGTTTTCTTGACCTGTTTTTAACCACAAATTCTAAGATTTACACTCACCGTAAATCCGGTTCTTTTGATCATAAACTACTTTCGACATCGAGTATCCTACTAATTAGTGATAGAGAGATACCTAAGTCGCGCAAGAGCTGGCACTACAAATCTACTAAATGGGAAGAAATCATAGAATATTTTCGAACATTCCCTTGGTTGGACGTTTGTTTTAGATTCACCGACCCATCTAATTGCCCTAAAGAGGTTTTCGATGCCATTTCGGCTGGCTTGGAAGCCTAAATTCCTTTTTCCCTACCAATGGTAAGCTTTGGTTCGACCGAAAATGCAAAGAAGATGTGGCTTCTAAACATCTTGCCTACAGACAACGGCGTGAAAATCTTAACGTCATAATTCGAAATATCTTTGTCGTAACCAAAACAAAGGCAAAGAAATTATCGACAGAACTAAGGTTCACAATCCAAGAATTAAATACAAACTTCTTGCCTGCCCCAACAATTCCAGGTCCTTTTGGTCAGTTGCTAGGGTCATTAGTCAAAATCTCACTAAATCCACTTTATTACCACTAACATGGTCGGATAATACTATAGCAACACCAGTTGAAAAAGCCAACTTGTTAGCTGAACGTTTCTCTTCACATTCTATTGTCAATTTCCAAGAAAAACACCACCATTTTATTCTCATAGTGCAGGCAGGATGCCTGATATTGTCCTCAGACAGTGGATCATAAAAGGTATTTTAATGAAGCTAAAACACGAAAAAAGCTTCTGGCGCTGACGGTATACCTGCCATAGTACTCAAAAAATGCGCGAAAAACTAACACACTAGTTTTCTGTAGCCTGTTCACCCTATATTACAGAAGGGGAATATTTCCTTCCTGCTCGAAGTAAGCTACAGTTCAGACGGTACCCAAAAAAGATCTTGCCAAACAACTACAGACCATTCTCACTGCTTTCAATAATATCAAGTCATAGAAAAGGCGATCAATCAGCATGTGCTAAAATATATTTTTTTTTTTTTTATTGGTCTAGCACACGTGCTGCAGGGAAGTCCCTAAAGCGCTCCAGGAGCGGCACTAGTGCGGAAAAAGCGATTCACGTTGTTCTTGAATCGCTGTAAATTGTACTCGGTGGGAAACACAGCGCTGGGTAAATTATTCCAAAGGGATGACGTTCTCCATATAAAAGATTGCTTGAAAAGCGTTGTACGCGGAGTAACAAGCTGAACCTCATACGGATGCGAAGCACCGTGTATTTCTAACATGCACCGCTTTGGGAGGAATTAAGCGGGCTACATCCTTCGAACACTTTCCATGAAAATACTTGTAGAACAGACTCAAGTCGCCAACCGTTCTTCGATGTTCCAGCGAATCAAAGCCGCCGGTCAATTCTGGGTCCCCAATCAGACGGACCGCTCTTCTCTGAACAGAATCCAACAAATGCAGTGTATGTTTGGGAGCGGAGCCCCAAACGTGGGAGCAGTATTCCATAGTTGGTCGAATTTGGGCTTTTGTAAAGAATTAACAGTTGTTGTGGGGTGTAAAGCTTTCTGGTTCTAAATAATATTCCCAACTTTTGAGAAGCTGTCCTTGCTATGCCTGCAACATGTTCATGCCAAGACATATTTGCTCCCAAACTAACGCCCAACAAATTGAGCGACGATGCTAGCGGAATGGAGTGCCCCGACATAACTATGTCGGGTTCAGCAACGTTAACTTTTTAGAAAAAAAACTGCCGCTTGGGTTTTTGTAGCGTTAAATTCCACTTGGTTACTGTCACCCCAAGATAGAATTTCTTCCAGGTCTTTGTTAAGTTGAACGACCTCCTGCTGTCTGCGGATATTCGCCTGAGCAGCCGATGTCCGAGCGTTCAAGGTGAATGAAGAGACAAGTGTACTGTCATCTGCAAAGCTATAGATTGGATTCCCGGTCTTTTCCAGCAGATCGTTAATGTAAATGAGAAAGAGAGTAGGAGACAGTATGGAGCCCTGGGGCACACCCGCGTTGATAGTGAGGGTGTTAGAAAGAAATCCGTCGACCGCCACTCGTAAAGAACGCTCTCTGAGGAAACATGAGAGTCACAAACAGAACCTTTCAGGCATACCATAAGAGCGCAACTTAGCCAAAAGTCCATCGTGCCAAACACGGTCGAATGCCTTGGATATGTCAAGAGCAACCGCTCGAGATTCTCCAAAGTGTTCAATTGCGTTGTTCCAAACATGTGTTACATAAGTCAGAAGATCTCCTGTTGATCTATGTTTATGAAAACCATATTGGTGATCGCTAATAAAATTGAATCGTTCAAGATATTTTAGAAGATGCTCATTGATAACCTTTTCCATGACTTTCGATATTATTGAAAGCAGTGCAACTGGTCGGTAGTTATTTGGCAAGGTCTTCTTACCTTTTTTAGGTATCGGCTGAACCGTGGGCACATTTCCAGCAGGACGGAAATATTCCCTTTCTGTAGGATAGGTTAAAAAGTCTACAGAAAACTGGTGTTAGTTCCCTTGCACAGTTTTTTGAGAACTATGGCAGGTAATTCCGTCAGCGCCAGAAGCCTTCTTGGTGTCTAGCTTCATTAAAATACGCTTTATGATGCGCTGTCTGAAGACAACATCGGCATCTTTGACTGCAATATGGGAATAGTAGGTGGTGTTTTTCCTTGGAAATCGACAGTAGAATGTGAAGCAAAGAGTTCAGCCAACAAGTTCGCTCTCTCAACAGGTGTGG
>CM032447.1:111229193-111469193 GCA_019049505.1 Pachyrhynchus sulphureomaculatus
AAGAAAAGAAGTTCTCGTCAATGAAATTGTCTGTGTGTAACGTAATTCTGAATTTTGCTACAGGAGACTAATATTAACTACACCCCTAATAGATTTAAAAAAAAATCTTAATAAAAAACTTAGAGACACAGAGCTGAACGAAGACATAGAATCTGAAATAGAAAAGTTTTTAAATGATATAACAAGAATAAATAGCTAACTATGGTACAAACATATAAAAAAAGGAATGGATGACAGCTGATATTCTAAGGTGGAAAGACACGAAAGTAACAAGAGAGAAATATAGAAAGAAATTCGAACAGCTAAAAATAGGTGGAAAGGTGAGGAGTTGCAGGGAAAGTATGATAGCTTTATTATCTATCGAAAAATTAAAGACTTAACTAGTTAACGGAAAAAACGAAATCAAATGGACGTTTAATAGATCATCAAGGAAACGTTGTTATTGATAAGAAGGAAAAACTGAGGGATATAGCAAGATTATATCACAGAGTTATTTTCTTATGCAAGACCAGATCAACCACAATGTTTTCTCTCTATTTCCGCCGATGAAGTGCGCATTGCAATAAATCAACTAAAAAATAGAAAAGCCATCGGTCCCGATGAATTCCATGGGGAGTTTCTTAAGCTCTTGGATCAGGATGGGATTAAGTGGCAATAAAATCTATGATTTAGACAGAATACCAGAAAGCTTGTTAAGGTCTGAGTTTATAACGATCCCAAAAAATGCTTTTAAAAACATTTCTAAAAAATTATTTACAGACGAATATATAAATTGTGTGAAGAAAATATGTCAGGTACACAATTCGGCTTTCGTGATACCATGGGAACCAGAAAGGCCTTATTTTCTGTGCAGGTTTTGATTCAGCGACGTAGAGACGTCAATTGTGACGTATATATATGCCTGATCGACTACCAAAAGGACTTTGATAAAGTTCAACATCATAAAATAGTCGAAATTCTGAAAGACCTTGGGCTAGATGGAAAGGATCTGCGGATCCCCTGCTGGAACCAGATGGCATTTATCAAGGCAGAAAGAAAACATTCAGAAGCAATATCGATTGAGCATGGAGTAAGGCAGGGTTGTGTCTTGTCTCCACTATTGTTTAATATATACTTTGAGTAATTCTTCAGAGAGGCACTGGAAGAGGCTGATGAAGGAATACTGCTCAATGGGGAGCGAATAAATAATATTCGTTATGCTGACGATATGGCGGTTATGGCTGATAACTTAGAGGGTCTTCAACATCTCATGAAAAAAATAAAAGAAGTCAGTAATCGATATGGCCTCGAATTTAATATCAGCAAAACAAAGTACATGGTAATCAATAAATCTCTGGTTCCCGCCACTTTGTTGATGGTTAACAATTAACAAATACAATATTATAATATTATTATTTAACGAAACAGTGGGATTACTCGCAGAAAAATTCGTTGCCTTATCGCAAAAGCTAGAACAGTGTTCCTGAAAATGACAGAAGAAAAGAATAGGTGCTCTTAAAATTTGCATGACGTGTCAACATCAAAAATAAGATTAAACAATAGAATTTCACGAGTCTATAGAAGATAATGGTTTAATACATTGTATGTCTCCTACGCTCTTTAAAATGTGCGTTACAAAAGCTCTAAATCTATGGAAAAGGAAATATGGGATATGTAGCGTAATAGTTACAGGAAGCACACAACAAAATGGTGATTTGAACTCAAGATGCAAAAAAAAAACAAAATATCTACATGTAGGAGAGAATCAACAAACATCCAATTAATAACAGAGGAAATAACAACTGGCAGTAAGGACACCTACATCAGAGTAGACTTTGATATAATAAGAAGAGGAGTTAGGGAGATTAATAGAAGAATAACACACGCAAAGCAAATACTTATCTATCTAAATATTTTAGAACAATTAGATGAGAAAGAAACGAGCATAAAATATTTATGAAACGCTTGTTAAAAGTAGCTTGATTTATGTTGAATAGACCTGAATATTAAAGGAAAACAATCGAAGAAAACTTCAGTCGACGAAATTAATAATATTTAGAGGATCACTGAGAATAATTTAAAAATAGAATTCAGAACGAACATGTACGGCAGCTATGCTTCTTTAATAACGGGTATTGAGACAAAGCTACTAAAATGGTACGGTCATTTATGAAGAATAGGGTAAATTGGATTGCATTACCTGTAATAATTTTTTGGTATATAAAAAAAAACAGAAATTTCAAGGTCATCAATTTTCAGTAAAGATTGGAAATAAACTTTGTTGAAAACTCATTTGGGGTGTGTTTTATGGAGTCACTGATCATTTTATACTTCCGTTACATTTTTTATTTTAAAAGCAATCAACGTACGGAACTTGCCCTTGGCCGGTTTTTTATTGTTAGGTCCGAGAAATTAACTTCTGTTTCTATTGTGAATTTGTGTTTGGGTGGATATTATTTATAAATTCTAAGGTTGCATTAAGTTGTCTATTTGTTCCTATAAAACAAGTCAACGTGTCGTCTACATATCTATACCAATTAAATTTTTTAGAAAAAGTACTTTTATGTATTTGATCTTCAATGTTATCCATAAAAATTTCAGCTAGAATTGGACTCAGGGAAGCATACCCCCAAATTGCAGAACACTGAACAACGTCGGAAGAAAACACATCACACTTTATATATAATTTTAAAACAAGAAAGTTTACATTAATTAATTAACAAATTAACTTTTTTTGATAGGCTTTTTTTATTCATATTTGTTAACAGTACATTATTTCAAACCAAACCCCTTTGTATGCAGTCTTAAGTAACAATAACAACATTTTTTAAAATAATTTAAGTTAAACGAACATTATCTTCACACACTCTAGTAGTTCAGGTCAGCAGATTTGTTATTTGATGTACGTTGGTATTGGGGAAAAAGTTTTTTTTTTAAGAGGTAAAATCGAGAATCCAGACTTATTTCAATTTTCTTTGTAGCTGATCTCTAATGTTCTTCGGACGTAACTTTCTCATCTGATACGTAACATGCGTTTAATCGCACTGTTTTTTGTGAGCACTTACGTTATTATGTGCGAATTTTTACCTACAAATCATTACAGGCACTATTATTGCTATGATAAAATTGTATATAGGAAGTTATTTTTTTTTATTATTATTTTATGGGGGATCCTCGGGACGTAAAGAGTTGGCAATCGCAACTAATCACCTCGAATTGCATTAGTGTCCGAAGATATTTAGAAAATATATGAAAACAGTTCGAAAAGGTAAATCAAAGCAACGATTTAATGCATTAAAAAGCTAAAATCAGTATTTTCTAGACTTTTTCCTGTGCTGATTTGTTTGTTGATTCCGATGCACAAATATCAAGTAGATCATGGGTGGGTCAGATTATAGGCTACATTGTATCACGGAATGTTTTTTTTTTATTTTTGTTTATGGATCTAGCACATGTGCTACAGCGAAGTCCCTAAAGCGCTCCAGGAACGGCATGGGTGCGGAAAAAAAAGCGATTCACGTTGTTCTTGAATCGCTGTAAATTTTACTCGGTGGGAAACACAGCCCTGGGAAAATCATTCCAAAGAGATGATGTTCTCCATATAAAAGGCTGCTTGAAAAGCGTTGTACGCGGAGTAACAAGCTAAACCTCATACGGATGTGAAGTATTAGCGCGACGTATATTTCTAACAAGCACCGCTCTGGGAGGAATTAAGTGGGCTACATCCTACGAACACTTTCCATGAAAATACTTGTAGAACAGACTCAAGTCGCCAACCGTTCTTCGATGTTCTAGCCGGTCAGTTCCGGGTCTGCAATCAGATGAACAGCTCTTCTCTGAACAGAATGCAACAAATGCAGCGGAGCCCCAAACATGGGAGCAGTATTCCATAGTTGGTCGAATTTCAGCTTTGTAAAGAAATAACAGTTGTTGTGGAGTGTAAAGCTTTTTGGTTCGAAATAATATTCCCAATTTTTGAGAAGCTCTCCTTGCTCTGCCTGCAACATGTTCATGCCAGGGCATATTTGCTCCCAAATTAACGCCAAAGAAATTGAGTGACGATGCTAGGAGAATGGAGTGCCCCGACATCACCATGTCGGGTTCAGCAACGTTAACTTTTTTAGAAAAAAAACTGCCGCCTGGGTTTTTAGTAGCGTTAAATTCCACTTGGTTACTGTCACCCCAAGATAGAATTTCTTCCAGGTCTTTGTTAAGTTGAACGACCTCCTGCTGTCTGCGGATATTCGCCTGAGTAGCCGATGTCCGAGTGTTCAAAATGAATGAAGAGATAAGCGTACTGTCATCTGCAAAGCTGTAGATTGGATTCCTGGTCTTTTCCAGCAGATCGTTAATGTAAATGAGAAAGAGAGTAGGAAACAGTATGGAGCCTTGGGGCACACCGGCGTTGATAGTGAAGGTGTTTAGAAAGAAATCCGTCCACCGCCACTCGTAAAAGACGCTCTCTGAGGAAAGATGAGAGCCACAAACAGAACTTTTCAGACATACCACAAGAGCGTAGCTTAGCCAACACTCCATCGTGCCAAACACGGTCGAATGCCTTGGATATATCAACCGCTCGAGATTCTCCAAAGTGCTCAATTGCGCTGCTCCAAACATGTGTTACATAAGTCAGAAGATCTCCTGTTGATCTATGTTTACGAAAGCCATATTGGTGATCGCTAATAATGTTGATTCCTTCAAGATATTTTAGAAGATGCTGATTGATAACCTTTTCCATGACTTTCGACATTATTGAAAGCAATGCGACTGGTCGGTAGTTATTTGGCAAGGTCTTCTTGCCTTTTTTAGGTATCGGCTGAACTGTGGCACATCTCCAGCAGGAAGGAAATATTCCTTTTCTGTAGGATAGGTTGAAAAGTGTACAGAAAACTGGTGTTAGTTCCCTCGCACAGTTTTTGAGAACTATGGCAGTTATTTCATCAGCGCCAGAAGCCTTTTTGGTGTCTAACTTCATTAAAATACGCTTTATGATACGTTGTCTGAAGACAACATCGGGCATCCTTGACTGCAATATGGGAATAGTAGGTGGTGTTTTTCCTTGGAAATCGTAGAATGTAAGAATGTGAAGCAAAGAGTTCAGCCAACAAGTTCGCTTTCTCAAGAGGTGTCGTTGTAATAGAATTATCTAGCCGTGTGAATGGTGGTATGGTGGATTTGGTGAAATTTTGACTAACTGCCTTAGCGACCGCCCAAAAGGACCTGGAATTGTTGGAACAAGCGAGAAGTTTGTTTCTAATTCGTTGATTGTGTGCCTCCTTGGTTTCGTCGATAATTCCTTTGCATCTGTTCCGGGCACGAATAAAGGTGTTACGATTTATGATGTTAGGATTTTCACGCCATTGTCGGTAGGCAAGGTGTTTAGAAGCAATAGCTTTTTTGCATTTTCGGTCAAACCAAGGCTTGCCGTTTGTTGGTAGGATACTCGATGTCGAAAGCAGTTTATGGTCGAAAGAACCCAACGGCGGATTTACGGTGACCGTGTAAATCTCCGATTGGTGGTTAAAAACTGACCAAGAAGACTGGCGAACTCCCCGTCTCGATCAGGGATCCGTGTTGGTTCTTCAATAAGCTGCGTTTAAGCCACAACTGATTGAGAAATGATTCAGCTTCACGACCTTGTTCGTCTGTAGTATTTGAATATTTAAGCCAGTTGATATTGTGGACATTAGAGTCGCCCAGGATGGCAATTACGGCACCTGGATAGTTAGTTTGTAAATGATCGATGGTGTCTGCAAGAGAAACGAAAAAGTGTTCTAAAGTTGGTATCACTTGGTGGTCGATAGAGGGTACAGATGAACCTTGTGGTTTGTTGAGTCGTTATTTTTAATCACATAACATCAAAGTGTGAGGGCTCCAGGGCCTCTTCTCGTTGGCAAGAGAGGTCGCTTCTGACAAAAAGACAGATTCCGAAGTTACGCCTAAATCGGGAATAGAACTCGTACCCAGGATAAAGGTAGTTGACTGTGCTAGTTGATGAACTGACCTTGGTTTCACAGAGAGTGAGTACATGAGGTTTATTTGATTGCAGGTGTTGGTGCACTGAATTTATGTTCGAGTTTAAAAACCTCGAATGTTGCAAAAATCTATTTTAAAACTATGATCTCTGCATGTCGACGCTCCTGAACCAGCCCTCACTCGAAGATCCGAACGGGGGGCTATTTTACCTCCGGAATTTTTTGTATCCAGGTGCCTCATCATGCTGTTTGGTCCCACAGTAGTTAATGTGGAATTTTATGAATGTAGGAGGATATGTAGCAAAAGATGTAGGAGGATATGTAACAAAAATTGAAAACTGTTTTACTAAACAGATTTGAAAAATTTGCCACCAAAAGAAAACTTTTATTTATTAGAAATTTCGAATAATGAATGTATTATTAGGAATGTATGGGGTATGTCATAGTGACGGATACAACGATTTGTACGCATACCTAATTTTTTTATGGGTCTAGCACACGTGCTACAGGGGAGTTCCTAAAGCGCTTCAGGAGCGCCATGTCTGCGGAAAAAGCGATTCACATTGTTCTTGAATCTTGAATCGCTGATTACTCCATTGAAAGCTGCTTTCAAGCCAACAGAGTGGTTGACACGGTCAACACTTAAAAACAGGCATAGCTTTTCGAGGGATCGCAGGTATATGTATGTATTCGTGAAGTCTCGGTTATCTGTAATAGTAAAAATACCATTGTATGATCAAATATTTTTTGTTCTCGGTTTCTGGTCGTTTTCATATCTTTGTGTTACTATTTTCTCTGGTTTATACCTAGTTTCTTTTCAAATATGGTTATATATTCTTAAAAATATATTTAAGCTAGCTTCATTACCTTCTATAAAGTTTTATGTATTCCATTTATGCTTGGCTTTTGTTATAACCATTTGTCATAAATATTTAATATATGTCTCGTTTTCAATTCCCGGAAAACAGAAAAAATAAGTAATTTTCGCTTATTTGTATCAAAATTCTTAACATATATAAATACCGTCGCCAATCTGCATTACTGTCAAATGTGCATAGCAAACTTTGGTAAAGTTATAACGAGCTTTTTTCTTCCTCTACGATAATATATATATATATATATATATATATATATATATATATATATATATATATATATATATATATCACAGGCTTAATGTAAAATAACTGAAAACGGACAACTCCCATATTTTAGCAGTTCACCCACTGTTCTCTTATTTGTCAAATCCATCCCGAGATGCGTTTCGCCGTATTGCGGCTTGTCAGTCGGGGTAGGATTGATAAACAAGAGAACAGAATTTACTGGTACTCATCCAAGTAGTTACGGAACACGATGGTAGGATACAAGGAATTGGACTAAGTACGCACACCTAATACTCCGTCGAAAGCTGCTTTCAAGCAGACAGAGTGGTTTACACGGTCAACACTTAAAAACAGGCAGCCCTTTTCGTTTAATATACAATAATTGAAAACGGATACGATCCATGTTTCAGCAGTTCACCCACTGACTTATTCGTCAAATCCATCCCGAGAGTGAGTAATATACACATGTCTAGTGTTTACAAATATTATATATTATTTTTTAATTATTTATATATAATATATATATATATATATATATATATATATATATATATATATATATATATATATATGTAGGTATCCCAAAACCCAACGTATTCACTTCGAAGGCTGATAGGCCCGCTCATAACTTATCAGGATATGTAAATATGTCCTTAGTGAAAATCATTAGGTTTCAATATATTGACACTTTTATGAATGTAGTGAAAATCTACACCTTAGATCAGTTTTGTCCAGTGCCACAACTACAAATTTCCGTATTCTAAGATTCTGGTTATTGTTACATAATCCTTAATAACCCTGCTGTTGATCACATTTTTGCAAGTATGATGAGTAAAAATATTTTATTTAGCTAACTTTGATTCTTCATATTCTAAAAAAAAAATGTATCAAGCTAACCTGGCCAGATATTTAAAAAAAAATGGTAATTTACTGTAGTTTCTAAATATTTACTATGTCTTGCCTTAGAAAAAAATATATACACGGGTGTCCCAAGAACCAACGTGTTCCCTTTGAGGGCTGATAGGCCAGCACATCAGAATATGTAAATATGACATTAGTGAAAAATCGTTAGATTGCGAGATATCTAATGATATAGTTTAGATCAGTTTATCGAGTACCACAACTACAAATTTCCGTATTCGAAGATTTTAATTATTGTTACGTAATCCTGAAAACAAATTATATATATATATATATATATATATATATATATATATATATATATATATATATATATTATCGTGGAGGAGGAAAAAATGCTCGTTATTACTTCACCGGAGTTTGCTATGCACATTTGAGAGTAATGTAGATTGGCAACGGTATTTGTTTATGTTAAGAAGAAGTTTTTTTTTCAGAGGATTGAAAACGAGACACATACGAAATTTTTTAATAATATATAACCATATTTGAAAAGAAACTAGGTTTAAACCAAAGAAAATATTAACAGAAAGATATGAAATCGACCAGAAACAGAACAAAGAAATATTTAATCATACAATGCTATTTTTACTATTACAGATAACCTAAACTTCACGAATATCAAATGCTCAATGCATTTTCTATAAATTCGTTTTTAACTTTCTAGAACCGTCAAAATGATTCATTGGCTTCATCAATTAAAACTACGACTTTTTGTCTAATTTTCCACCTTGGATGACTCACTGTCAAAGATTCTTTCGTCTTTTAATGTATATTTTAAATAACTCTATAGAAAGGTAAATTCGGTAGCCTTCCAAATCTGCCAATCCACAAAAGGAAATTTTCATTTAAAAAACCTGTGAATGTTGGGTAGCGGAGCATCGTGTTGCTGTCACATTATTTCCGTATTATTCTGTGATTCAATAATTTCCATTATTATTTCATTTAATTTTGTATCAAATAATATTGGTCGTATTACTCTATTGGTCATTATTCTGCACCAAATATGAAATTAATGGCTAGAGTGTTATTTTTCTTATCCTTCGATTATTTGTATTAGACAAAAACTGAAACATCAGCTATTTAGCAATTTGACTAATCCATCCACACGATTTCATTAAACAGTTGCGCATCTTATTCCATACTCCTGTTAAAAACCTAGATATAATTCTTGACACTCCTGGGTTATTGTACTGATTAACCTTTATATACCATGTTTCTGTAATATATTTTAAATCTTGTATGGTGTTTTGTTAAGATCTTTAACACTATACTACGGTTATCATTCACTACACCAAACATTTTATTTTTGCACTGGACGTCCGTTTCATTAACCATCGCTCCTGATGATGCTAACATGATTAGAATAAAGTGTTTGAGGTAGTGGCGATACCTGTATTGTCATTGTGTCAAAGATTCCAAAATCCCAAGGTAGTTAAGATCTTTAACAGTACCTGTTTTCGAATTTTCTAGACTTTCTAAATAAAAAAAATAAATATTGGTTGTCTTTAATTATGATGACACCTTACTAATATATGTAAAAAAAAATCCAATTCTTCATTTTCGTAATTTTTTCTTCTTTGAGCAGTCCGTTCCTTTCAGTTAAGATATGAGTATATATTCTTGAAAACGTATTTAAACTATAGATTCTTCTTTGCCTTTCATAAAGTTTTGGATATTTTCGTTATGCATGCCTTTTGTTATAGCCATTTTTAATAAAAAGTGCTTCTTCTTCCTTATTTAGAACAATAATACCATAACAATATATACTGGCATTTCTAGAATTAAATAAAAAAGCTGAAGACAGACAAAATCCTTCGTCAAAATGTTGTCGCCTAAAAAGGGTATCATTTGTACTAATATTGTATATATTGTGAATAATAATATTTGATATAAAGTATCGAAGATTTTCTAAGGCACAGGATAATTTTAAAGAAAGCACCTGCTGCATTTAAAGAAAAATCATTTTTAAAAGTAATAAATAGCATATACTAACGAATTATGTTTTATAGACTTCAAATGGCCGCTACTCGATAGGAATTAAACCTTTCTAGAAGGCGTAAAAACTTCAAAGGAACTTATTTTATTACCATTATCTTGTTTAATACAACATACTATAGAGTCCTACATATTATAGCGTCTCACCGACGCGCCGGAGAGGCGCTATAATATGTATGCCGCTATAGTATGCGGCGTCTCTGTTGTTCATCCAGGGATGCTTCTGCTTTCCCAGCTGCCTACTATTTTAGTTGCCTAAAATTTACATCATATTACGGTCTTATAATATAATTCTTTACTCTATGGTAACAGATATTATTTATTTTTACTGTGTGTCACTTTTCACTGCTTGTTTGACCGAAAATGCAAGGAAGTTGTTGCGACTAAACATCTCGCCTACCGACAATAGCGTCAAAAGCTTAATGTCATAAATCGTGACATCTCTGTTCGTACCCGGAACAGATGCAAAGAAATTATCGACGAAATCAAAGAGGCGCACAATCAACGAATTAGAAACAAACTTTTTGCTTGCCCCAATAATTCCAAGTCCTTTGGTCAGTCGCTAAGGCAGTTCGTCAAAATTTCACCAAATCCACTGTACCAGCACTTACACAGCCAGCTAATTCTATTGCACCTGTTGAGAAAGCGAACTTGTTAGTTGAACTTTTTACTTCACATTCTACTGTTGATTTCCAAGGAAAAACACCACCTCATATTCTCATAGTGCAGTCAAGGATGCCCGATATTATCTTCAGACTGGGTATCATAAAACGTAATTTAATGAAGCTAGACACTAAAAAAAAATTCTGGCTCTGACGGAATACCTGCCATGGTACTCAAAAACCGCGTAAGAGAACTAATAACAGTTTTCTGTGGACTTTTCAACTTATCCTATAGAAAGGGAATATTTCCTTTCTACGGGAAATATGCCACAGTTCAGCTGATAGCCAAGAAAGCTAAGAAGAACTGGCCAAAGAACTACCGACCAGTCGCACTGCTTTCAACAATATCAAAAGTTATGCAATCTGGCAAAATATCTTGAAGGATTCAATATTATTATTGTTAACGCTATAAAAATCCAGGCGGCAGTTGAACCCGACATAGTTATGTCGGGGCACTCCATTCCTTTAGCATAGTCACTCAATTTGCTGAGCGTTAATTTGGAAGCAAATATGTCTTGTCATGAACATGTTGCAAGCATAGAAAAGATTAGTTCTTAAAAGCTGGGAATATTATTTCGACCTAGAAAGCTTTACATTCCACAACAACTGTTAATTCTTACAAAGCTCAAATTTGTCCAACAACGGAATACTGTTCCCGTGTTTGGGACTCTGCTCCAAAACGTACACTCCATTTGTTAGAATCTATTCAAAAGAGAGCTGTTCGCCTGATTGGAGACCTGGAACTGGCCAGCAACCTAGATTCGTTAGAACATCGAAGAACGGTTGGCGACTTGAGTCTACTCTACAGGCTCATGAAAAGTGTTCGATGGATGTAGCCCGCTTAGTTCCTCCTAGAGCTGTACATACTAGAAATACACGTTGCGCTAATACTTCACATCCATATGAGGTTCGGCTTGTTACTCCTCGTACAACCCTTTTCAAGTTGTCTTTTATATGGAGAACCTTATCCCTTTGGACTAATTTGCCCAGAACTGTGTTTCCGACCGAGTATAATTTACAGCGATTCAAGACCAACGTGAAACGCTTTTTCCGTACACGTGTCGCTCTTATCGCACTTAAGGGATTTCCCTCCAGCACGGGTGCTAGGCCCGTAAAAAAACTTATTTCCTAAATTATTTTATATAATCAACTTATTAACAAAAAACCTATCAATATAATTTACAGCTAGGTTCTATTTAAAATGGATTTTATAGTAGCTATTTAAATTTTATTGGCAATATTAATTCTGTCCTTTATTTAGAACCTTTCACATGTTTTAACATTTATACTTATTTTTAAAAAATTATATTAAAACGACACCATAAACCAGTTTACTTTCTGTTACACTTCTGACCATCAAGAGAAAGTAAATATTGAGAAATATTCTTGAAACATTCTCAAGTCACACCTGAAGGTATTTTATCAATGACTCAAGATATATTTTGCGCACGAACTCTTGCTGGAGCCTAGTTCGTGACCCTCTGTGACACCGACAAAAGTGTGTTGCTCGATTTGTATTTTTGTTGGTTTAGTGTGGTGTAATCGTTGTATCTTCTCATGTTACGACTTATTGGTTTAAGTAATTTGATGTTTTGTTCTGATTAGTTTAATCTATTTCTTTAATTATTTTTAATTAAAATTTTACTGAACTATTAATTTTATTTATTGTGGTCAGAACAGGCTTGAAAATAAGCCACACTAAGGTTTTGAACTTTTGACAATAAGAAAATAAGCAAGCTTAGTCAAACTTATGAATGAACTAATTCGTCTGCATTAAACGAAACTGTAGTCTTGCAGTCCCTTTTGATGCTACAATTAAACGATACAACCTGTTGAATCCAAAATAATAATAATAAATGGTTTTATTGCCGACAAGAACATATATATATATATATATATATATATATATATATATATATATATATATATATATATATATATATATATATTTAGAGGAGGAGGGTAGTCTTGACCGACTAGTTAAACAGCAAACTTGAAGCTCTTGGGTCTGTCAGCGGTCATGAGAATGGGGCTAAAAGGTTTTTAGCACCTTTTTAGCTACGCCAAGCTTTAGAAAATATGTTATTTTCTTCTTCAGGGCTACAAATACAGTAGATTGTCAGTATTCTAACGTTTACAATAGAAAGCAACCCAAATTATTCTATTTACTGCTAAATGATGCTTCTTGGGTAATTTCTTTCAACAAAAATCCGCATTAATGTTAATATTTATTAGGAAAACATGAGAAAATTTCGACTACTACTTTTAAAGAATATAAAAAATAGTTTACTCGATTTCGTTATGTATGGTACGAAAAAGTGTGTGCTTCTAAGGAGATTTTATTTAAAAAAAAATTTATACATTTTACATTCCTTTTGTTAAGGCCAGCGTCTTTTTACCTTTTGGTAAAGTAGTGGTTGATTTCCTCTAGGGAAGACGTTGACATTTTGTTTAATTTTTCAAAAGTTTGTGAAATTTGTAAAAATTGACATTAGGTTTATTATTATAGAGATGTGTCTGATATGTTTTGTAAATTATTATTTTACCAACTTGTCTGCAATAAATTAGAGAAAATGACTACATTGAGGATTTAAGCATATATATATATATATATATATATATATATATATATATATACATATATATATATATATATATATATATATATATATATATATATATATATATATATATATACATATATATATATATATATATATATATATATATATATATATATATATATATATATATATATATTTATATATATATATATATATATATATATATATATATATATATATATATATATATACACATATATATATATATATATATATATATATATATATATATATATATATATATATATATATATATATATATATATGTATATATATATATATATATATATATATATATATATATATATATATATACACATATATATATATATATGTATATATATATATATATATATATATATATATATATATATATACATATATATGTATATATATATATATATATATATATATATATATACATATATATATATATATATATATATATATATATATATATATATATATATATATATATATATATATATATATATATATATATATATATATATATATATATACATATATATACATATATATATATATATATATATATATATATATATATATATATATATATATATATATATATATATATATATATATATATATATATATATCTAGTGACTGGCAGAAAGTGTGTGACATATGAGATTTTCCTTTATTACTAAATTTAGAAGAAAATTGAGTTTATAGGTGGATTCTGCATCACCTGAAACTCAAAAATCGATTTTTGCAGTGCGATTGTCTTTTCCGATTTGGAGGGATATTTGAATTTTTAAAAATTTAAATTCAAGGAGTCACTCTGTTAAAATATCGAAAACATTTATTAGGAGAAATTGTTTGAAATCTCATTCTATGTTAGTACGCAAAATTTTAGAAGACAAAAATTATATATTTATCAATTTTTGACCAATAAAAATATGATAACATGGAAATTGTTATTTTTTGTATTTGAAATCTATTTATTAAATTGGTACAAGAACTTAAACATTCGTTTTTTAATTTCAAGTTATGTTTTACTTGCTTTACAATCAATAGTTAACAAACTCTGATTTTCGAACCGCCACTGTTGCACGGATAATTATCGAATATTTTTGCCACATTACTTGAAATTTGAGGATTTTGTTATTTAATGGACACTTTAGCTTCATAATTTATTACTATGCGTAAAGGAAAACAAGTGCATTGGTATTTATTAAAGAAAAATAAAATTTAATTCAATACTTTAAATGTTTTTTTTTTCGTGCTGGATAGTCAATGTCTTTGTTTGCATTTAATAAATATTAATTCACCAGTTTTCACCCTTAGTTTTCTTTCTTATTTTATGCCTTATTTTGAAACTAAAATTGTCCGTGGGACAGTTACGGTTTTTACAAAAATCATCATTTCTGAATTATTGGTTATAAAAGAAGTGGCTTCAAATCATCAAATAAATTTTTAAATTCTTCTATCAACCTAATCTATTTCAAATTCAAGAAATAAAAATCTCAAAAGTGACAAAACACGATTTTTGTCCAATCGATCTAAAATTTTGCACACTAGCATAAAATGTAATTCTAAACACTTTTTCCACATAAATATTTTAGATATTTGAACAAACACAGTGACTTTTGGTCTTTAAACAATAAAAAATTCAAATTTCCCGCCAAACAACAAATATCATTCAGCATTCCAAAGTAACTTTTTTTCTGGAATTCGGTGCAGCTTGGTCACATCGTATAAAAAAGAACCTTGAAATTGAGTTGTTTTATGCTGCGTGCCAGGTTAGGATATGTTATCCTTTTAGAGCACATATTATCCTAATCCATAAACTCTGGTTAATCTGGAGTTTACGAGCATCCACTCAGAGCAAATTTGGACCACATACCACATCTCCGTAGTAAAAGTGGGATGACACTAATGATTAACCAAGTAAACTATGACACTCCGTGTTGTGTCTGGCGTTTAGAGTAGATCAATTTCTTCTCCTTCTCCATTGAACGAAGGTTGGCGACCACCCTATTAAAAAACTCCCTATCTTTTGTAATGTGAAAGAGATCCTCCACTCCCATATTCGTCCATTCTCTAATGTTTCTGAGCCATGACTTCTTTTTTCTTCCAACGGTCTGTATACCGTCACCTCTTCCTTGCATTATTGCTTGTAATAACGAACGAGCTTTCGGAACGCTCTGTTAGTTATTAAAGGAATATAATTGGAGAATTTTAATTTAAAGTCCATCATCAGCCCTAAGTTTTTAGCTTCACCACTCAGTTCGGTAAAACATTAATAGATTTCAGGCATTTGGTCCATTCCATCTACTAAATAACATTGTATGTGCAAATGCTTTTGAGTAATCTAAAAGCACAATAATTGTAAGTAGATTCTTACCATTTCCTATAAGACTATCATCAGTTACTTTTATTACAGCTGTTGCGAAACTATGGCCTTCGCGAAAATTTGACTGACGTTCAGGTATTAAATAACATTGTATGTGACTTTGAAGGGTTAAATTTAAGGCAATGTTTATATGAAATGTCACACAATGAGTCAAAATGCTCATTAACTAAATTATATAAGTTATCAATGTTACGTGGATGGAACTATGAATAAATTTGTGAATCATCCGCATAAAAATGCGAGCTACAGTGTTAAAGTATTTTGTAAAATTGCCGTGTATAAAGTACACAAAAGTAGTCCCATACGCCGCACAGAACGGAAGCAAAACGGGACATCCTGTTACACAATTTAACTACTTGTAATCTGTTTGATAAATAGTTAGACATAAACTCATTTGCATTCTCAGAAAAACCGAGATATCCAAGCAAAGCTGACAGAATGGTATGGTTTATGAGATCAAATGCTTTTGAGTAATCTAAAAGCACCAGAATTGTAAGTAGATTGTCATCATTTCCTATAAGAATATTATCGGTTATTTTTATTAGAGATATTATGCAACTATGGCCTTTGCGAAAACCTGACTGACGTTCAGGTACTAAATAACATTGTATGTGACTTTGAAGGGTTAAATTTAAGGCCATATCTATACAAGATGTCACACAATGAGCCAAAACGCTCATTAACTAAATTATATAAAGTATCAATGTCACCCGGATGGAACCATGAATAAATTTGTGTATTATCCGCATAAAAATGTCACCTACAGTGTTGAAGTATTTCCAAAATTGCCGTGTATAAAGTACACAAAAGTAGTCCCATACGCCGCATAGAACGGAAGCAAAACCGGACATCCCCTCACACAATCTAACTACTTGTAATCTATTTGTTAAATAGTTAGACATAAACTCATTTGCATTAAAATCCAGATATCCGAGCAAAGCTGACAGAATGATATGGTTTATTAGATCAAATGCTTTTGAGTAATCTAAAAGTACAAGAAATGTAAGTAGATTGTCATCCTTTCCTATAAGAATATCATAGGTTACTTTTGTTAGAGGTGTTACTCAACTATGGCCTTTGCGAAAACCTGACTGACGTTCAAGTAGAATAGTCATCGATAAATCTACTAACTTGCCCTTTAATGATTTTTTGCTACTCGTTAGAGTGCAAAGAATACTAGAAATGAAGTCCTTCAATTCTGTAGGGTTTGGAGTTTTGGGGAGTGAAATGACAAGATTTCTTTCAAACTGTAGGAAACCTGTTTTTAGAAAAAAACAGAAGTTAAATACATTTCAAGATAGGCGGAATTTTGGGCGTTAACATGTTTACCTTGATATTATAAGAACGTACAGTTGTAGATTTAATAGATAAAAGCACTTGAAAAATTTCATTTTCTTTTATTGGTATAGATTCAACTGTTTTGATTATTTTCAAGAAATTTGCAGGTTCGGTAAGTTCGATTGAATATTTAGAAAGAAATTATTCATTAGTTAAAGGTCACCAAGTTAGCTTTGAAAACAGGAGACATCTCTCTAACAATATTTTGCTTTTTTTGAGCTCGTTTCATGAATTATTCTGATTAAAATTATTTATTTTATATTCAGAATTCAATAGTCTTTTCTCTCTTATAGGCGGAAATGGTCTCATTATATCAAATTTTGTAATAGTTCCAGTCTACTATGATTTTTGAATTCTTAAACTTTAATAATACTTCAACTCTTTTAGTTCTAAGCATGTTAATGCTTTCACTTAACCACGATGCTTTAAGGTGATCTAAAATCAAGTAGAATTTTCATAATCTTTTCTTTATCGCTAACCTCCCCGCGTAAATATAAATTTACACTTTTTCAATATCCTATGGATATCGGCGAGGATGTCGCAATATCCGTCAACATCACATGCGGACAAACAGACGGACAAAAAAATTCCAAACTTGCAAAAAAATTAAAGTGCATTTTGTACTTAGAATGAGATTAGATTTTAACTTGGTTTCCAGCCTAGAAAAATAAATATACAAAAGGGTCTAAATCAATACCAAGGATTCGTGCCTTCTGATAATACAGGCATTACATTTCTCAAATGTAGTGTAAACACTTTTTCTACTCTGATAGATAGATTGAACAGTAAACCAATAGTGATAGTCGGAACAAGAGGCTGATGTGAGGTATATATAAAAATATTTGATTTTTGTTCACTAGTAATTACTAATCAGTCAATAAGTTTTGAAAGCGGAAATGAAACAAGATGAATTAATGAGTGGAAGTACATGTATTTTTCACTATAATCTCTGTTGAGCTCAATACATTTTTTTCCAGCGATTTTCCAATTCATTTACCCCATCTCAGAAGTGGTTTTCCGAAAGACCTTCAAAATACTATCTACGGATGCTATCACATCATCATTTGTTGATAAATCCTTCCCATGTAGAAATCGTTTGGAGTTTTGGAACAGATGGAAGTCAGATGGAGCCAAATCTGGCGAATAAGGTGGATGCTCCAATAATTCGTACTTTAATCTGACCAGTTTTGCCGTTACCAAAACACCTCTATGAGCATGATGAAAGATGATTTTTTTCTTCTGCAAACCGGGCCTTTTCTCGCGAATTTTCTCATCCAGCTGGTCCGAAAGGTTTCAATAACACTCTTCTGTGACTATTTTATCGGTTTGAAGGTAATCAATTAAAAAAAATCCTTTTGCATCCCAGAAAACTGATGCCATAATTTTTTTGGACGACTTTCACAACTTTGACTGCTTTTGAGCTGAACAACCGGGCTCAGTCCACTGTGCGGTTTGTTGTTGCAGTTCAGGATCATACTGATAAGACCAAGTCTCATCCATAGTTACAAATCGATGCACAAAATCAGTTTTGTTCTTTGTGAACCGAGCTAAATATTGTTTAGAAAGTTCCGAGATTAGTAAATGCGGCATCTTGTGAATAACTTTTTCATACCCAAACATTAGTTAAGATCTCATGTACTGATCCATGTGAGATGTCTATAGCCTTAGCTAAATCATCCACGGTTAATCGAATAGTTTCTTCAGTTGTTCCAGTTGCCGATAAATCTTCCAAAACAAATAATTTTATCACTGCACGATATTTGATTTTTTAAATTTAAAAAAAAACACTCAACCGATGAATGGTTGACAGATCGATTTAAAATTTCGGATATGTTCATGTGACAGATAAAGCTTCAAAATAGTGTTCAATATTTGGTTCAAGTGATGCTCCATAGGTACCGCTTTCAAAACTTTTTGACTGAACTGATCCCTTTTGACTTAGTTGGAAACCAGAAGTGAAATAGAGAATCCAGATGAGGATTACCTTGTATCTCAAGTTCAATTTACTTTATTCATTTGATCAGCGCGGCAGATGAACTGTCAAAATAAGAAGCAGGCAAAAAATTGACAGATTTTGCAGTGAAATTGAAAGTTCGTTTTTATTGAGAACCATAAAGTACAATTCTAAATTGATTCCAAATCTAGAAATGTAGAGTCGATCAATTTTTATATATAAAGCATGCAAAGTATTACCATATCACTCCGTTATTTAGATCTTTTTTTGAACTTTTTACTTGCAAAATATTCTCTAGGGTTCTTCTAAAATATTGCTATAAAACAGTCTACGTCAGGAATAAAGCCACAAAATCATGAGGACAAGGAGTTGTGAAAAAATGCATTAAGACTTTTTTCGAATACGGTAGAGTTAAGTTCCTAAATCTTTCCAATTAGAAACAGGAAACTTACTGTTGTGTGTTGCTTTTAATCCTTGTCATCATAAAAAGATACTACACAGTAATAAAAAAAATGATGTGGTATACATCATATTAAAAAGACTTGAAATATTATTTACGTAGAAAGTCAAAGACACTTTCCAATTTTAGTAGAAATCACTTTGATTTTTCAATTACCTTGTTGACATACTATCAGCCTTCTGACTACTTAGTCAGTGCTTTACTGAACCTTCTTTTCAGTTATCAGCTGTCTTCATATAAAGTAGCAAATTAAATGAAATAAGAAGAAAATAAAAGAAGAGGAAAAATTTTGGATAAAACATTTCTCTTAGTTTTTAAACAATAATGGTACATAAGTAGACTCGATAGTCCAGAAAGTTTAGAGTAAAGTTAATACTTATATGTATGTGTATGTAAGAATTTTGGATTTTAAATATTAACTTATCCAGTACAGTAATTTTTCATTTTGGGGATTTGCGCAATTGAAACAACATGGTTTTCAGGGTACACTGTACATTTAAAGTAAAATAATACACTTGACATTTTAGACAATTATCCAAATTAGAGGTGAAAACATCCAACGATAACAAACAGTTGATGAATTTAATACTGTATACTTCTGCAATGACTTGTTTTTAATTTTAAAAGCTACGCATATGGTTGGCCAAGCATATAAACTCCTCGCGTTAGGAGTGCAGTCTTAGTTTGCTGGTAGATGACAGGTTTTTTTAAATTTTCTTATAGTATTTAGATAAATATTCATACTACTCAGTATATATCACCACTACACCAAAACACTTTATTTTTGCACTCGGCGCACGTTTCGCTAACCATGTTAGCTTCATCGCTCCTGATGAAGCTAACATGGTTAGCGAAACGCGCGTCGAGTGCAAAAATAAAGTGTTTGGTGTAGTGGTGATATATACTGAGTAGTATCATTGTGCCAAAGATTCCACATTCCCAACTTAATAAATATTCATTCCCAAATTCAGTATACCAGTAAATGATGAGTGACTTCCAAGAGGCAGGGTCCCTGTAACACTTATCAAGCCATTGCTTTGCTTGAACGGTATTTTTTCCCATCAAAAAACAATGTTTAATCACCACACGAAATTCGATTTTTTCCATTGATTTGAAAATATCAAAAGTTGCGTCACTAAAACCACTGTAACTTGTAAACTAATCGTCGAAATATTAGGAAATTTTGACACGTATCTTTTAAAGTTTGGTACTTTTCAGCCTACATATTATGCTACCCTGTAGCCCAAAATTGTGTTGTATCGTGTTATTTTTTTTATCCCCCAATTGATGATACTAATTATTAATTCAGTAATAAGAAATGTATTTTTCATTAAATAAAAGTTTAATTAATGTATTGTATATAAAAATAATAACCCTTGAGTGGCGTATTCAATTACCGTATAACATAATTGCTTTATTCTCCGAAAGTATATTCAATTAAAAACCAATATTTGGGTAATCATCCAGTCGGAATGTAAATTCGTTTTTTTAATTAATTTTATATTTTAATGAAAGCATTGTGCCCGTAAAATAATTAATTAAATTATATATTTTGTTTAATAATTTTAAAATAAACTCTTTATCTTATAATTTAACAGCAGGCGCACGGATCGGTAGAGAGGTAATCAATTCGTAAATTGATTGAAATAAAGTTTAATACTTAATCATATATTTTCAGGTTATTACGGTTTAAATTAAATAGCAAACTAATGAGTATTAAAGGATGCTATTTGGGTGTGTTCATGAAGTAGAGCCTTGGGATTATAATTTACCTATAGTGGACTAAGGTATGCCACATGAAAAATAATCTTATTCTCCTCTAAATGAATAAATAATTTCAAGAAAGATACATATGGGTCAAAATAAGTAAAACTTATTATATATTTCTTTTCTCGGATTTCAAAGATAACTATGTTTTTTGATAGAGGTACAAGTACCTTTTTATCTCTCTATTTTTTTTGCAATACTAATTACACTGGGCTAAATTAACGGAATATATTTATCTTTTCCATGCTGAGTTTAAATATGTTCTCAGATTTTATCCATCAGGCAGGGTTTTTTTATGGCACGTGTTTAAAGTTTTAAAATAATTAGTACTTACAAAACACTGAATAATAAATACACGGCTACTTTTGTCTAACCTAAAAAGTTTTATATGATGATTTTCGGTCATATTTTGCTTTCAGGATGTCTCTTTTCATGGTCCAGCAGTAGTCGGTCAGCTTACTGGGACTCCATTTGCCTTGGTACCTCTTTTCCATAGTAGAAATCTGCTGATGAAAACGCTCACCATGCTCATCAGAGACAGCTCCAAGATTTTCAGAAGTGAATTTTTAAGGACATGTTGTAACCCATTTCTTTGTATGAAGTCAGAAGATCGCTCACTATTTCACTAAAGTTTCCTTCTTTATTATTGCCAAGAAATCCACAACAGATATTTTTGAATGATTTCCACGCTGCTTTTTCTGGTGGATGTAACAGTTCCTCAAAATATTCATCACCCCGATATTAATGATTTTATTTGGAGCCCTATAAAAATTCCTTCCTTAAATTTTACATCGCTTATTTTAGGCAATTTAGATTTCAAATACATAAATGCAGCAGAACCTTTATCCATTTTTTTTACAAAATTTTTAATAAGTCCCAGTTTTATGTGCAGGGGAGGTAAATATACCTTTTCGGGATCCACTAATGGGATATTTGATACATTTTTATGCCCAGGAAGAAGAGATTCACGTTTAGGCCATGGTTTCCTTATGTAGTGAGACTGCTTATCCCTGCTATCCCATTCACACAAGAAACAGCAGAATTTCGTGTATCCAAGTTGCAAACCTAACAATAAAGCTATAACCTTCAAATCACCACAGATATTCCAGTTATATTTAGTATACTGAATTTTTTCTAACAGCAATTTCATATTTTCCTATGTCTACTTCATATCCCTGGCATGCGCGACAGGTATTGATGGTAATTCATTCCCATTATGGAGTAGTACAGCCCTCAAACTGACTTTGGATGAGTCTATGAACAGTCGCCACTCATCTGGCTGGTGTTGTCCAAGAGTCTCCATTACTACACAAACATCATTACAAAAAACTGCATGGCCTTCTTTAGAGATGTAGTCACTCTACGATAAACGCATATCCTTGTATCTTTTTGGAGTAGATTCCAATCTTTAAGCCTGGAACTTAAAAGCTCAGTGGACTGTTTAGACAAATTTAAATCCCGTATAAGATCATCTTCTTGAGATAAAAAGTGCGGTTCTGATGAATTACTTGCTTCAAATGTAGGATCACTTCTCTTGCTTTTTCCGTCGTCAGTATGAGCTGGGTCGGAGTCGAAGGTATCACTTAAGATTATGAAAACTGTAAACTTTGGTACAGGAGACTCTCACTATGTGGCACATGTCTAATTGCAGATGCCAAATTGGGGTACTTAACTGTATATTTTGTTTTGGACGTAATTCCTTTAATGTTAGTTAAGCAAAAATAAAATCAGTTAAATGGTCCTTCTGTTCCCTGTAAATCATAGGGACTGAAAACAACATATGATGAGTACCATTTTTCCAGTCAGTGAGAAGCCTAACATATGATACACAGCATAAATTTGGGGCCTAGTCTTTATCAAAATCACCAGCTTTACGCCCAAAATAAAGCTCAACATTTTTTTACAAGCGGTGTAAAATTTCGCCTCCGAGACTTGAAGTTCACCACACACGTAGCAGAAATTATTTGGTTGATTTACACACTTTCTTGGCATTTTGAAACGTTTATAAAAAAAAACTTACATATATAAACTATAAACAGCACAAAAATAAGTAGGTATACGTGTTACCAGTCTCACTACAATTACAATACTGGCTACTGGCCCTCTGCTTGCTAAAAAAGTGCAATATTTGTACAAGATAGAACAGGTTTGAACATCATTAAGCTTGGACAGTGTTAAAACATGTTTCAACATGAATAAGTCTGCCTGGTGCCAAATTATTCTGAATACAAATTCCCACTTCTATATTTACAAGAATTATAACAATGAAATCCTAATATAAAAAAGTATATTACACAAAAATGACTGTCGCAAGAAAACTATACCTGATAGAAGAAATCTGATAACATATTTGAATTCAGCATAAAAAACTGAACTAGGGTCTCAATTCAGTTTTCTTGTGAAAAAAATCATGTTGACCAGTGTTATTTTTTGCGCTAGTTGAATATTTGTGTAGAGAACGTTTCTTTTATTCATATTTCGGAAACGAATAGAGATAATTGAGTTAATTTTTTTTTTAAATGTGGTGTTTATACTTTTCAGCGGAATTCATGCGGTTGTTGTAAAAGTTTAATTTGTTAAAGTTATAAACAATTGTTTTAAATAGTTACGAATTAAACCATGTTCTCGGTTTCACTCAAAAATGAGATCGCACTCTTTTAATGCGTAAAACGCCAATGAATAAATTTTAAAAATGTGATATATTCAGCGGCTGATTTGTTTAATAAGAATTTCATTCATTAATATAAAGGCTACATTAGGCGACTCTGCCAATTGAAAAAGGTATTATTTTTCTGACGGCGCTAGGTCTCAGTATAAAAACAAGTTCAATTTTTTTTCTCTATTCTCGCGTGAATCTAAATGTGGGTTTAGTGCAGAGTGGCATTTTTTTCGCCACTTCCCATGGAAAAGAGGCTTGCGATGGGACTGGTGGATGCGTTAAAAGTGCAGCGAGAACTGCCAGTATTCAGAGAAATAGTGAAAATCAAATGACGTTTCCCAAACGCTTGGTTGACTGGGCAGTTAAATACACAGGCCAACAAAAAAAATATTTGTAAAAACTTTTTAAACCAATACATCGAAGTGTTATGAATTTTTGGGCGCTCAAACCGTATCTGGTATCAATTTTTTTGTATCACCCACAGTTCTCTCACAATATGACATCGATTAAATTTTAAAATAGGAAAAATTTGATACATAAAAAACTGAGCAAACTGTTCATCTCTTGTTCCATAATAGTAAATAGATGTTCCAGATTCCAATAAATGCTTTTCTTTCAGCCTAGAACCAAGCAATTCTGCTTTTTCCTTAGTCAAACCCAAATCTCTCACTAAATCATTTAACTCGGCTTGTGTAAACAACTGTGGTTTTAAATTTTCTAGAGAACATTGAAACTCATCATCATCCGGTGGACTTTCATTAAATTCGAGACTGGACTGTAAAACGTCATCAATAGACTGAGGTGGTTCAGAGACAGGAAGTCCCGGTCCATGTTCTACCGGCCGATTAGCTGAAGTAAAGTTAGGATAGACAATTTCTTTGTTATTTTTGGAGTTATATCCAGAAATATCAACGCTGCAAAAATAACAATCATTTGAACGATTTTTTTGCTCTCGCCATACCATGGGTACTGCAAATCTAAATGCTTTCTTTTCTTTCTTATACCATTTCCTAAGATCCTCGACACAAACATAACATACTTTGTGAGGAGCCCAACATTTTTGTTGATTACTGATTTCTACACCAAAATATGCAAAGTATACTTTTTTTACAAAGTCAGTAATGTTTCTGTGATGTTTTTTAACTACAAACTCACCACATACATAACAAAAAGTTTTTACAACCACGATTAGCCATACTTTGAGCATGAATTAAAGCCCATAGGTTAAATACTGCAATGCGAGGTTATATTAACTGGAAGAAAACAAACAGTTGTGACATTTATCGGAACTGCCAACCTAATAACATTGGATTTTACTGCCAACCTTATAAAATTATGATTGTATTGCCAACCTAATAACATTCGAATGATAAAAAATAAACTTTTTACATTTTGAATATTAAAATGTGAAAAATTAGTGGGTGATATGACTTTTTTATTATTATTTTTGGACTCAGCATACCGAAAAACATGGGACTCAGGTAAAATTATTAAAAAGTTTTTTCATCCTTGGCCTGTGTTATTTTAAAAATGTAAGCTTCGATTTTTGTAACCAATTAAAGATGTTAGGCTCACGAAAACGAAAGCACTTGTAAAGCCAATTCCATGCGTTTATACCGAAAAAAAATAACCAGTTGAATTGCAAAATATTTTCTATTCCTGAAGAAGCAGTAACAGTTAATGTTTAAAATAATTTAATATGTACTGTATCATTTTTACTTAATTGTTCATTAAACAATAAATGTAAAAGGCCTTGATATTACCATTATGATTCCTTCGTTAAAAAATAATGAGTTTTTCGAGAGCGTCAGCCTTAGCGGCTTGCGTATTAGGATCCACGAGCGCGTTGGAAGCCGCGCGTCATCAGAAAAATATTAATAACTTCTTTAATATATAATATAATTAGCTTTTCTTTTAATTTACTGAGTGGAGTTTTACGCATTAAAAGAGTGCGATCTCATTTTCGAGTGAAACCGAGAACACGGATTATTTCGCAATTGTTTAAAAAAATTCTGTATAATGTTAACAAATTAAATTTTAACAACAACCGCATGAATTCAACTGAAAAGTATAAACATATAGATTCATTAAAAAAAAATTAACTCAATTATCTCTATTCGTTTCCGAAATATGAATAAATGAAAAGTTTTGTACATATGTTAAATATTCAACTAGCGATTATTCGCAAAAGAATTGAAGTATTGCAAAAAAAATTTTAGGGGATAAAAACGTACTTGTACCCTATCGAAAAACATAGTTGTCTTTGAAATCCTAAAAAAAAAGATTTTCATGTGGCCCATTTTATTTATTTTGACCCATATCTAAAAATCAGTATGCAGCATTATGTACCTGATGAACAGTAAGTTATTTTTTGCGAGCTCCCTTGGAAACACAAACAACGTAGAAATAAATCACTTAATTCGTAAAATGCAACATTAGTCATAGCAAGATCAATATAGTATCAACATAAATTAAAGGCCAAAAAAGAAATGACCACACGTACACACCAACAATTCTAGCCTACCCACGTCATAATATGCAGTCCATTCGACTACTATTCGGCAGGGTGACCCAAAAAATGAATATGCTATCTATATTGAATTTTTTGTAAGACGTGTTATGTGATGAAAAGAATGTTCAATGTATATTGTTAAAATTAAAGGCTTGTTGAAAATAAAAAACTTGCAATTACACTCGAAGTGATGCAGTAGCATATTTTCTATCATCTACTAAGCTGAAGGGGATTCGCGGTGATTCTACCATGAGCTCACTCACGAGAACAAAAGTAAACGTTACAATATTGCTCTGTTCTTGGTCTCAATTTTTTTTTTTTAAAAAAAAAAGAAACTTTTTCTACAATTTGTTACTTGTAATGAAAAGTAGATATTGTACAATAATCTTAAGAAGCGAAAATCATAGATCTAACAGATCTATGATGAGTCATTAACGAGTACCGTACCAAAAATGTGTTGGCATACGTTTGGTGATATCAATTATGAAATGCTCCGACCTGGTATATCCATTACTTTTGAGCTCCAGCAACAACAGTTCATCCATGTGAGTAATGCACTAGAATGAAAAAGACCGTTTACTTACAGTGAGAGAAGGAGGGTGATAGTATTGTAGAATAATACCTGGATTTACATTCACGCTATTTTAAATCTCTAGAATTTGCCTCTTCAGATTACCACTTATTCCGTTCTTTTTACTTTCATTACGTTGATTCTCAGTTCAAGTCAGTTGAACAGCTCGTAAAAAAAGCCTCGACAAATTCAATGCATCGAAAGCGCCAGCATTGTTCGGATCTAGAATCCGATAATTGCCTGAAAGATGAAGAAAATATGTAGAAAGTCAAGAAGATAACTTTGAACGGGACGTAGGAATAAATTTTTCTGTGTGACCTCTACGTATTATTCCTAAAAATTAACCTTAAATTTTCCTCTATTTAATATCTTGTTATAAATTTTTCATTAGGATTAAATTTAAAAACTGACCCTTCGCCATCACGCAATTTAATACAAACTTCATTATTTTAATAATTAAGCAGGAAATTAAAAAAGGCTAAATTATCCGAACTATCTAAGTTATTTAATTTTCCTTACCCTTTTACGGATTTATTAAAAACGGCGGTTATAAAAAAGACGACATAATCCCTTTCGCGTCGAGAAAAGAGCTATAATACTAATTAAAAACTAAATTAGTTTTTGAGCAACATAAAATTGGTAAAACCTTATTTATTTTGTGTGTATGAAATTTAATTAAGAATAACATTTAAAAAATTTCATATGCGAGCGATTCTTCTGTAATTTATTATTTGTTTCAATTTTTCGTCATCTACTGTGACTAAGAAAATACGTCAATTGTGATTTTAAGATGAAAAAAAATTCTTGCTTTACACAATTACCGATGTATTAAGAGGTATTTAGTTTCCAAAACTGCTCAAAAGTCTAAGTAAAAAATACTTTCTCACGGATAAATAAACATTTTGAACAAGACGTTAGATGTATGTGATATCAGATCAAAGATCAGTAATTGTGAGAAGTGATATCTCCCTCGAGGGAAGGCTCTGGAGCCCCTTAACTTTGATATTAAGTGGTTAAAAATAACGACTCAACAAACCACAAGGTTAACCTGCTGCCTATATTGACCACCAAGTGATACTAACTTTAGCACACTTTTCGCTTCTCTTGTAGACACCATCGATCATTTACAGAGTAATTATTCAAATGTCAAGGTTCCCATCCTGAGCGACTTTAATGTCCAGAACCTCAACTGGCTTAAGTATTCAAATACGACCGACAATCACTCTCAATCAGTAATGGCTTTACTTAGCTTGTCGATGAACTAACACGTATCCCTGAACAAGACGGCTAGTTCATCAATCTTCTTGACCTGTTTTTAACCACAAATTCTAAGATTTACACTCACCGTAAATCCGGTTCTTTTGATCATAAACTACTTTCGACATCGAGTATCCTACCAATTAGTGATAGAGAGATACCTAAGTCGCGCAAGAGCTGGCACTACAAATCTACTAAATGGGAAGAAATCATAGAATATTTTCGAACATTCCCTTGGTTGGACGTTTGTTTTAGATTCACCGACCCATCTGATTGCCATTTCGGCTGGCATGGAAGCCTAAATTCCTTTTTCCCTACCAACGGTAAGCTTTGGTTCGACCGAAAATACAAAGAAGATGTGGCTTCTAAACATCTTGCCTACAGACAACGGCGTGAAAATCCTAACGTCATAATTCGAAATATCTTTGTCGTAACCAAAACAAAGGCAAAGAAATTATCGACAGAACCAAGGTTCACAATCCAAGAATTAAATACAAACTTCTTGCCTGCCCCAACAATTCCAGGTCCTTTTGGTCAGTTGCTAGGGTCATTAGTCAAAATCTCACTAAATCCACTTTATTACCACTAACATGGTCGGATAATACTATAGCAACAACACCAGTTGAAAAAGCCAACTTGTTAGCTGAACGTTTCTCTTCACATTCTATTGTCAATTTCCAAGGAAAAACACCACCATTTATTCTCATAGTGCAGGCAGGGATGCCTGATATTGTCTTCAGGCAGCGGATCATAAAAGGTATTATAATGAAGCTAAACACGAAAAAAGCTTCTGGCGCTGACGGTATACCTGCCATAGTACTCAAAAAATGCGCGAAAAACTAACACTAGTTTTCTGTAGCCTGTTCACCCTATATTACAGAAGGGGAATATTTCCTTCCTGCTCGAAGTAAGCTACAGTTCAGACGGTACCCAAAAAAGATCTTGCCAAACAAGTACAGACCATTCTCACTGCTTTCAATAATATCAAGTCATGGAAAAGGCGATCAATCAGCATGTGCTAAAATATCTTGAAGGACTGAATATTATTAACAATCATTAATATAGCTTTCGAAAGCAAAGATCAACAAGAGATCTTCTAACTCAGGTAACACATGTGTGGAACGACGCACAGTGGGTAGAAAAAAAAAACATTACCGTTCAAAAATCCCTACAGATCTCAAATATCATCGGATCACCATATATTTTTTGGAATCATCGTAAGAAAATTTAGAATAGAACTGTCGAGCCATATTTTAGAAATGTATATTTAAAATTGCCATTTTGAGCCCATTCTTGGACGTATGAGAAAATCAGATATTATATTTGGATTCAGTGACTAAAAATACATCGGAATATGTATGTTCGGTTATTATTGTCAACGTGACCAATTTTGACCATTTTGAGGCCATTTTTGGACCTTAATTCAAAATCAATAAGTGTACGAGCAAATCAAATATCATATTTGGATTCAGTAACTAAAACACATTGGAATATGTATGTCTAGTCATTATTAATTTGACGACTTTTGACCACTTTGAGGACGTTTTTGGACCAATACTCGAATTCAATAGGTTTATTAGCAAATCGGATATCATATTTGGATTCAGTGACCAAAAATACGTAGGAATACATATATCTGGTCAACAGTAAGTGAATGGTATTTTTTTTCTCACATTTATCAATTTTTATCACAGTATTTGCGTAAAATGGCTATTTAAAATATATATTTTCAAAATATGGATTTTAAAAGAAAAAATATAGTGATGTGATGAATTTTTTTTTTTCTACCAATTGTGCGACGCAATCGAGCACTCTGGAGAAGCTAGAACAGTTGCACTTGATATATCTAAGCCATTTGACCGCATTTGGCACAATGGATTGTTGGCTAAGCTACGCTCTTATGGTATGTCTGACAAGTTTTGTTGATGGCTCTCGTGTTTCCTCATAGAGCGTTCTATACGAGTGGCAGTCGACGGGTTTCTTTTTAACATCTTCAATATCGATGCCAATGTGCCTGAAGGGTCCATAGTGTCTCCTACTTGCTTTCTCATCTGCATCAGTGACCTACTGAAAAGGATCACCTTCAATATCGATCCCAATTTGTCCCATGGGTCCATACTATCTCATAGTCACATTCTCATCTACATCAATGTTCTGTTGGAAAGGACCAGAAATCCAATCTACAGCTTTGCAGATGACAGTGTTCCTATTTCTTCATTCACTTTGAACGCTCGAACATTGTCTACTCATGCTAATATAAGTAGACAGCAGGACATTGTTAAACTTGAGAAAGACCTGGAAGGAAGTCTATCTTGGAATGACAGTAACCAAGTAGAATTTAACGCTACAGAAACCTAGGCAACAGTTTTCTCTAAAAAAGTTAACGTTGCTAAATCCGACATAGTTATGTCGGGGCACTCCATTTCTTTAGCATCGACACGCAATCTGCTGGGCATTAATTTGAGAGTAAATATGTCTTGATACGAACATGTTGCCAGCATAGCAAAGAGAGCTTGTCAAAAGCTGGAAATATTATTTCCAACTAGAAAACTTATACTCCACCACTACTGTTAATTCTGTATATATTCGACCAACGATGGAACACTGCTCCTATGTTTTGAGGTTCTCCTCCCAAACATACACTGCATTTGTTAGATTCTATTCAGAAGAGAGCTATTCGCCTGAATAAAGACCCAAAACTGACCAGTAATCTTCATTCCTTGGAGCACCGAAGACCGGTGGGCAACTTGAGTCTATTCTACAAGTATTTTCATGGAAAGTGTTAGATGGATGTAACCCGCTTAATGCCTACCAAAGCGGTACATGCTAGAAATACACGTCGCTCTAACACTTCACATCAGCATGAAGTTCAACTTGTCACTCCTTGTACAACCCTTTGCAAGAAGTCTTTTATATCAACCTCATCCCTTCGGAATGATTTGCCCAGTACCGTGTTTCCCACAACGATTCAAGAGCAACATGAATCGCTTTTTCCGCACACGCGCTGCTTCTGTAGCTCTTTAGAGATTTCCCTGCAGCACGTGTGCTACACAAATAAAAAAAAAATCATGCCACAATTCATTATTGTTTTGTTCCTTTATACCATTTAGATTATGATTATGAATTTAGTCGCTCTCAACAAGCATCTCTATGTCCAAAATTCGTTCCAGCGAAAAACTATGTACTATGAAAACGTGTAATATAAGAGTGTTTCCAAGTATCCAAATTCGTTATGGATTTGGAAATAAAAGACATATACTTCATATTGAATATAATATTTTACTTGTGAATCAGTTTTTTGTTATAGTTTTATTAATTTAAAATTACAATATTAACTAACCTACTTTTTTCGTTTTTTTTTTAATGCATAAAACTTCAGTAATATTGTCAGCCTATATCAAGAAAAAATTATTGTCCCGAATTATAAACAAGTTAATTGGCTATTCATATCACAAAAATATCTTTCGCATGTACACGCTATTTTGTTATTTTGGCTTTCATTTTAATAATGATGTCATTATTTAAGAATTTCATTCATCAACTTTATTACTTAAATTGGCCAGAGTGCAACGGAGACGAATAAAAAAATTCTTTTTAATTATATTAAGTAGATTTAATTGATATAAAAATAGAATATGTGAAAACCATTTTGATAAAAAAATTATAGTTATGCAAGTGAAAATTTTTAAACGCAAATGGAGGCATTTTAAGTGCAATCCACAAATCAATAATTGACGGTATCAAACAATTTTCCAGTTTTACAAAGTTATCGGCCCGGACAACCCACAAAAAATGCTGAAGAAAATAGTGATCGCCCTAAGTAGCGAAAAACCTACCAATTAAGGGAATAGGTAGCTGATTTGGAATTGTTTGTTACTCTATTAACCTAATGGCCGCTGGTAAAGGCAAAACTTTCGCGATTTTAAAAGAGTGACTTCAACTATATTTCCAGGAAAAATCATTTTAATGGAAGGACGTAATGTTTGCCAGCTTATGTTGCATCAAATCCAAAATAAGTTAAAGCACATGTAAAAACCTTACCCTCGTTATGCTGACTAAACTACGTGCATCGTGGTTGTAATAAATAGGTTATTACTTACCTCAGAGTACCACCTTATTGTTTATGTCCAACATTTAAATCAGATAGAATACCAATCAAGGTTCACAAGCAAAGAATTAAAAACAAATTTCATGTCTGCCTCAACAATTCCAGATCCTTTTGTTCAGTCGTTAAGGCCATTAGTCAAAATTTCACTAAATCCACAATACTACTACCCCCACGGCCGGATAATACTATTGCAACAACACCAGTTGAGAAAGCCAACTTAGCTGAATTTTTTGCTTCACATTCTACTGTCGATTGCCAAGGAAAAATACCACCAACTATTTCCATAGTGCCGTCAAGGATGCCGATACTGTCTTTAGACAGTATATCATACGACGTATTTTAATGAAGCTAGACACAATAAAAGCTTCTGGCGCTGATAGTATACCTGCCATAGTACCCAAAAAATGCGCGAGAGAACTAACACCAGTTTCTGTAGACTTTTCAATCTATCCTACAAAAAGAGAATATTTCCTTCCTGCTGGAAGTACACTCCGTTTAGACGATACCCAAAAAAGGCAAGAAGATCTTGCCAAACAACTACCGAGACATTACTTTCAGTAATATCGAAAGTCATGGAAAAGGTGATCAATCAGCATGTGCTAAAATATCTTGAAGGATATTATTAGCGACCATCAATATAGCTTTCGTAAGCAAAGATCAACAGGGGATCTTCAAACTTATGTAACACATGTTTAGAACAACGCAATCGAACACTCTGAAGAATCTCGAACGGTTGCACTTGATATATCCAAGGCATTCAACCGTGTTTGCCACGATGGATTGTTGGCTAAGCTACGCACTTATGGTATGTCTGAAAAGATCCGTTTATGGCTCTCGTGTTTCCTTATAGAGCGTTTTTGCGAGGGGCAGTAGACGGATTTCTTTTTAACATCTTCAATATCGACGCCAATGTGCCTGAAGGGTCCATAATGTCTCCTACTTGCTTTCTCATCTGCATCAGTGACCTACTGAAAAGGATCAGGAATACAATCTACAGCTTTGCAGATTGTTAGCCTAATTAACCTAATGCCTGCTCGTAAAATGAAACTTTCGAGGTTTTAAAAGAGTGACTTCATCTAGATTTCAGAAAAACTTATTTTAATGGGAGGACGTAATGTTTGCCAACTTATTTTGCATCAAATCCAAAAAAAAGTTAAACTACATGTTAAAACCTTAACCCCATTATGCTGAAATCAAGCTGCTTGACAACGTGCATCGTGTATGTCAAAAATAGATTATTACTACCTCAGACTACCACTTTCATGTTTACGCTCGGCATTTAAATCAGATAGAATATCATTTTCGCAAAATTTATTTACCACCTAAAACATTACAGCCGAACAATCATAAAATTGTCCGAAAAGATTCTAGTGATGAAGCTTCCCAATGTGATGGAGATTAAACTTCAGATGAAAACGATGACTTCTTAGTATACATAAATTATAATAATTTCATGAAATTAGTTAATTATTTTATGTACCTTTAAAATAAAGCTAGATCTGAGATTGCTAAAAATCAGAATTAAATAACTAATAGTTTCAAACCCAATTTAATGAAAAAATAACTTTTGGCTAGGCTTTTAGCTTAGTGCTATGCGCAACGTTTCGACTTTAATTAATTAATTTAAGTCCTTATTAAGGCTATAAAATTTGTTTTGTATCCATATGTAAATTATAAACTATGGTTTCTAAACTTATGCCATCCGTAAAAAAGAAGAAAGATTAAAGTAAAACAACCGGTCAAGGGCAAGTTGGACTTGCGCAATTAGTGTTTCGTATCGTGATTTCTTTTAAAGTAAAATAAAATCCTTTCCTAGGCTACATTAATTAAGTCCCTGACATCATAAAATCCAGTATGTATTTTCACGTCTTTTCTTACTCAATAATGAATAATAGTTATAGCCTATTAGCTACCTAATAGCCAATAAATCAATTTAACCCAATCTAGAATCTAATATTAATAATGTAAAATAAATATTTACTACGTAAATATTTGTTTAACTATAAACAAATAAAATAAAATTATTTTGTCTTCGGTAGCTATGCGTTGGCCACTAGTCATCATGATATTACTGATTGCACCGAGTACGTACTGATATTTTGTAGCTTTTAGTCCCGGTTAAATTCCCAACTTTCCAAACCTCTACCATTCTGTCATGCTACATAGTTTTTTTATACCAAAAAAATTATCGAACATAATGCACTAATGATAATTTTCGCTCCATTATTTAGACTATTCCAGATTTTTTCAACATTTCTTGATCAGTAATTTTCGGGAGAGGGTGAAGAGACAGAGATTTTTGGCCAATATTTAAAAATTATACAAAGAAAAGTTTGCGTAAGTATTACATCATATATATTTTTGAACTCACGTCTTCACAAGCTTTCATTTGACACAACACTCGATTACCTGGTAAAAAATGTTTTTTTTTTCACTTTTGATTTCACCTGCCTTTTCCCCCCCCTTAAATAAAAATTTAACTTTCAAAACTACACCGCATTTATTAAGCCATAAATTTTTATATTTGTGCCAAATTTCAATTTTCTATGTCAAATAGTTTAGGAGAAAATCGGGTCAGAGAGACGAACAAACAGATGAACATCCGAAGTGATCCCATATGTGTTCCGTACGGAACACTAAGAAGGATACTACTCCCAACTGGTGTGAAAAACAATAATAACATACTGAGAGGCATATTATGTAAATGACAATATGAGATGGCCCAACGTCTCAGCAATGAAATTACTTACTTACTTATTCCTTATGCTTTTCTACCCCTTTTTTAGGAGTGTAAGGCCCGTGGAGTTGAGTTATTCTGTATTTGTCTTTTCCATATTTGCTTCTATATCTTTCTATCTTGTTTAAATTGCCGATTGCCTCTTTTGCTTCTTCTGTATTAGTTCCTTCTAATTTTTTGCATCCATTTTCTTTCCTTTCTGTTTCTGTGATTCCTACATAGTACATTTGTTGTTCTTCTGTCAGTTCATCCTCTTTTCCGTTTATACCCCTAATATTCCGTGTTCTCAGTCTAATAACTCGACTTAAGTGATATGCTTAGTCTATATAAAAATAATGTCGGGATAGTACTATTGGTTTTCCTTTTGTCGCTCTTAACTTCTCTGTGTTTCACAGATGTACATTCTAGTATTTAAATATTGTTTATTTTATTCCACACAATATTTTTCACAAGATGCGTCTTGCATATGTATGTATATGATGTTAGAACATATGGAATATTAAAGAAATTACGGTAAGGCAGTTTCTATGTTTCCACAAAGAGGCAAGTTTAACGTTGAAGGCTATATAACGGGAAGCGAGAAAACATTGGAAAAATACAGATAAGAAGATAAATAATAAAAAGTTGAGAAATGCATTAAAAACGGAAATGAAAGAAAAATTAACTCCAGACTTAGAGAAGATAAGCTAGAGGAAGTTGAAAAGTTCGAGCATTGCATGATTGTAGAAGATAATAGCGGCAAGTGCAATATATTTCTAGAAGGAAAATTTTTAACCCTTTAATAAAATATGGTATATTTAGGGCTAAATCTGGAAACAAAAACCGCGAAAGGAGACAGTTTTTAATAACATATTAAACTTGTAGATGATGCTACTAGTTTATGATATAAATCACCAGTCCGGAAAATTAATTACCCCACTGTGGATATACCTAATATCGTTGAAACAATGTCGTTTGCGGGAATATCAAAATTAACCGAGACGACACGTCGAATGCAAGGACTTAAATTTCATAGTCTTACATTTTTTTTTTGAATTACAAATATACGGTTAATAAATATCAACCGTTAAATTTTCTACCTTAAATTCCACATGTGTATATTTCCGAAGAATAACCCTTTAAAACAACACTGTAGGCAGATAATGCCCCGAGAGAGCTCGTTGTATATCGATTCATAAATATAATTAAGCGTCAAATGCAATTTTGTTCATTTGACAGCTAATTAAAAATCAGATGCAAAGAAGAATTATTGCCCTTGTAGAGAACGTTTACTTAATAAGATTAATTAGTTTTTGTGTGGCCCGACAAATATAGGCCAATTAAGATTTTGCGCATATACTCGTATCATATGAGATGGGAATTATTGAAGATGGAGTTTTAATTAATAAACTTTAATTAGTTTTTGTTAACTGATGACAACATTGTAGGGTTTAATATCAAGTAGAAATTTCCTAAGTGAAAATAAATTTGCTAATTAAAAAAGATGAAAGATATGTTTATCTATATCGGTATACTGACCACAAAGTAAGTACTTCACGTAAGCAAATCGATCTGCTATTAAGGGCTTATATGTTTTATTTGCGTTTCGAAATATTTTTGTTGTATATATTATTTAATTAAAGAAACTTGAAGTGAATAATTGCAGTGATTGGTTCCTGTAACTTTTATTCACCTCTACTCACTTACAAAATATCCATAAATAATGAAAATATCTTCCTGCATATGCATTTATCTCCACAACAAATATCCCCTTTAGAATTTTATACTTGCACGTAGGTAAAAAATCGTTCATAGAAACAATCCGCACTAGCAACATATATTCAAAAATCAATACTTTGCTCTATCAAGGCAACTTATCGCATAAACAAATTACAGTCTGTCAAGTAAGAACGTCAATGTATTAAGCATCTCTTTAAAAATTTGCGGACAGTGGTTCCAAAAAAAAAGTACTTTATAATCCATCGATATTCGATTTTTACTAAATTCATTATTTTTTGTCGGTTACATCTTCTTCAAAAATTCACTATCACGCACAAGAAAATCTGGACCACCAAACTTTGTGTACATAATTACTACAGTCTCTTGCGTAAGAAGTGGCCGCTCGTATTCTTGAAAAAATGTATTTGGAGAAACATTTATGCCATCAATGTATTCTTTGGTTTGCTAACAGCAGCACAATTACCTTAGTAAGTTCCCAATCGCCTCACAGTCTCTCGACTAGTACAAGCTAGCGGGACAATATTATTTCTTCACTTATTTCAATTGTTCATGTATATTCCAGGTATCTTAAGCTATTTTAAGAAAAAAAAAGTTGAAAAATGTGTACTGTATGTGTTTTAATCGAAATATGTAGCTGCAAGACGGAAGTGGTTTACTAATGTGTCTCATTTGTTCACTATTGTCGCTAATTGTTCTTTAATTAGCTACATACGTCTACCTACTCATTATGTGTGAAAAGCACAATCATGTTTGTTTACAAAGAAATTTCTACGAAAAAAATAAAAATCATAATGATAGTACCCACATTTATTAATTTACAAAATAGTATTTCTTTTAAAATAAATTAGTACAATAACAGTATCTATATATCAATTATTTACAATAACAAGGTGTATAAGTAAAAGAAATATAATATTAAATAACTTATATACTAAGGCATGAATTATAAGCAACTACAACACACAATAAAATAAGAATAATAATTACAATAAAAAAATACTTAAACCTACTAATCACCATCAGATGAGTCGTCATCACCGCTCTCCCATTCAGTAGAATATTCAGAGAGTAAATAATCCTCCTCATTTAATTCGTGATGATGACTTACTGATGGTGTTTCGGATGGCAATGAAGGTGGGATAATCAACTGCAGAACCTCCGATGGCAAAGAAGTAAACTTTCTTCGCGGTAATTCTCTGTACGAGTTGATAACAGGATCAGAAGTAATTAAAAGCATTCTCAAAAGATCTGTATTAGTGGCAATACGTGACCGCTACCTGGTGTGCCGTTCACGGAATCTACGACAGTCTTTATTTCTTGCCTCCTGGGCTTCTTCGGAGAGTTGTCCAATGGGAAGAAGAAAAGACTTTATAACTTCCGCGCTGTGTACAAGAATTTTATGCACAGTAACGGGCATGGAATACCACGAATACAGATCAAGGTATAATTTTCTAGTATCAACACAAAACTTTTCGAATTCTATATAATTTATGTCATATCCCGATGACAAAGTTCTTAAAATTACATGAAATCTACGAATAAGGTTTACGTCTAATCCTGTAATTTCGCTGCTCAATTCAGCTTTGGAAAAAAATCTACGTGCTGTGTTTCCATCGTTTGTGTTACCATACCCAGGTTTTGGTTTATCTACAATGAGACCCATACGATCTTTAAACACTTTTTGTATCTCTTGTGAGCGTTGCTTCACAATAGCTTTGTCGTTATCTCCCCTGACTTGCCACTTTTTTATTTCTAAACGATAGCTGATGTGAAGCAAACATTCAAACGTGCGGATCCATGCATGTAAAGTAGATAAACCAAATGCAAGGCGTTCTTCGTTGCTGGGATATTTCTTTGACTCCTCGTTCATAGTAGACGGGGTGGCACCGCAAATATAACACTTTTGTGTTGAACTTGTGTCTGTTAAGGCATTGCACACTTTGCCATCAGTTATTGTCAACAACAAATCGTGTTTAACAGAGATTTGAGATCCAGCAACGTTACATAATGTTGGAAGAAGCTGACTTAGTTCATCTAAAATTTTAGAAGTTTCTTCTTTCGTAAACTCTTTTGTCTACTTGGCAAAAATAAAGTAGAGGGAAGGTCTTGGATTTTGCCAGATCACAGTTTCGCCATCAAGCAGTCTCAAAGGGACAAATGAGTATACGAACAAAAATTCGTCTGTAGCGTTAGTGTTCTCAAATTTCTGCTTATACGTGCTATGCCCCGAACTCCCATCACAGCTCCATTTGCTTACCAACGTATAATATGAACGAGGTAACACACTTCTAATGACTTCCGTCTGAGCTTTAACTAATCGTTCAGCCGTTTTATCCAAAATCGCGTGAAGTTTAATTTCAGCTCGAGATTCAGTCACAGAAATATATTCGTCAGAAGGACAACAAGAAGCTTTGGACTTACCTAAACTATAAAACGATGGATACACTTGATGTCCCGCTTTCATTGACCATTTTCTTGTTTGTTTATATGAGTGAGAAGTCGATTTCGAGTCCACATAATAAGCTAAAGCTTCGTCTGGTGTTAACTGCCGACTTTGTTCAGAACACTTATTCTTTTCTCTAGTTTCACTGACCGCGACGTTATGGATCTGTTTAGCAACATTCGATGCCCTTCTTTTCGAGTAGCTAACTCAGCTGCTGTAATAAGCTCACTTGCACTTCGCGATTCCAAAAGATCTTCTACTCTCCGTCTCTTCGTTTTCGTTGATGAGTCTTCAAATGATTTTCTGGGTCGCCCTACGGAAAGAGCCGCTGATGATGTTGAAGTGCACGGCTGGTTAACACACATCTTTATTTCGATTCCGGATCCCTCTAACCAATCTTTATGTTTGATTAGAAACATTTCTTTGTTACACTTTAAAGAAGTCCACTTTTGATTGAATTTTGCTGAAAGGCTTGATATTTTCATTTTGAGTCGTTTTAGAGAATCGTCAGAAACATCAGACATATTGAATTTTTCCCTTATATAATAAAAAATGCCACTGTTTCGTTCAGTTTTGTCATGTTTTAGCCATTCTTAAAAAAACTCCATTTTCGTCATAGTCACTCTCGTTCTGAAAAAAAAATAAAATAATTTTACTTTCGGGCCTTTTCGGGGTCTATAATATATATGAATCTGTGCCTGAATGTTGTAGGTATTACATATAGAAAAATCTAGGTGGATATATGTGGATAAAAAAAGTTGCTACTTTTAAAGTTCACAATTAATGTAAAATTTGCTGGATTTATCTATACATTTACAAATTGATATTACACTAAAAGTATACATATTTTTTATAAAAAATATAAGTCATAATAGAGTACATACCTTCAACAGAATATTCCATCACAAAAAACTCGTTTCACTTTGCTACCAATTTTAAAATATGTTATCACAAGTGTGCATAAAATTTGCAAATGAAAATGACCTCTCTTATAAGGGTTACTTTGACCCCCTGATAAGATACCTTTATGAGGTGATAAACAAATTAATTCTTGGAATTCGTTAAATGGGGGGGGGGTGTTTACAAGTCGTTATCAGTGGTTCCTGGAAATTACGTCATGAATATTGTCCCGCTAGCATGTTCTTGCCGAATCACTGTGCGCCTCCTGCATCAATAATCGTCTGGTATCTTCAAGGCATGCTTTCGATGAGATTTTCTGCATACTCGGGCAATGATCTCCAAATTTTTCCGAATCTCACAAATTAGTCATCAGAGTCTTTCCTCTGAGCTTTCTCTTTACAAGGGGCCAAACGTTTTCAATATGGTTGGCGTCCGGCGATTATGAGGGCCACTCTAATATCTTAGCATGAGCCCAAGCGAGCCGATGCGCTATCTGATATTCGCCCAGCAAAGATTTCTTCAACGTGTTTCGGAATTTGACATCATGAGCACGTAGATGTTGCCGATTGGTCTTATGCGACACCTTCGAACCAGATTTTCTTAATTTTGCCGCTCCTTGACTCAGTGTCAATTTCGGGTCCCGTGAAAACAAAGACACGATTCGTTTTTCGACTTTCGGAGTGACTTTGCCTACCGAACCACGTTTTGGCAAGTCGTCGACATTTTTCGTCTCGTTAAAATAATTTAACCACTTCTTTATAACCGACACTGACTTTTATTATATTTAACGGCCGCGGAATGTGTCACTTTAGGCCCCTTTGGATGGCAACAAGGAAAGACTGCCGAACCGACTCCCAAACAAGTGACTTATTTTGGATTTTAAGTGATTTCGACGAAAGTTCGGAATTGAATAATACTTTTACTAAAATGCGTCGTAGACAAAGCTTCCCTTTACCGATTTTTTGTCGAATTGCTAGAATCCCATCTAGCAAAATATATCGCGGACACGTTCTTGCTTGACAGACTGTAACTTAATATATGAAGACCAAAAGCTAGTGTTCTATGTGGAAGACTCAACACGAACGATGGCAATAATATGGCTAAACCAATAAATTTAAAACAACACATTAAGCTATGTTGTCGTTATCGCTCTAGAGCCAAAAGCAAACTTTGTCGTTTGAGTTGTGTCACTAGTGTTGCTTGCAGTAAATCTTCTATATAGGAAATTGCGTAAGAAATAGTCTATTTTTTACTAAACGTAAACGTAATTGATACTATTAATGAGGCGGGTGATGAAGGGTAAGCGGATATAATCGAACGATAAATTGGAATGATTATTATTTAGCAACTTTCTAGATTTTAGCGTGCTCCTAAAATCCTTTGGCTAATCATCTAAACTTCTCTTCTGTATTTAGTTTTCGTTAATAATTACTTATGCTCTCGAGGTAATGAATCTCAATAATATAAAATTATAACGTTATTAATTATGGCCATAAATTATGTTAATTTTAAAAATTTTCGTCTAAAATTGGATAATTGCTATGAAATTTATAGTTTTCATGAACAAGTATGGACGAATGACGGTTTCATGTGGTTGCATCTGCCTTTATGATGAAAATTGTAGTATATGTAATCATAATAATTATAACAGCGCTCGGTGGTTTTGCTTCTGTCTCAAACCACTCTCAAATACACTAAATTGAACAGACCATGGCTTCTACATCAGACACCCAAAAATGAACTGACATAAAACAAATCTCCTCCTATATATGGATGACATAAAACTCTACGCTGCCTTAGAAACACAGCTGCAGGAACTCCTCAAAATCACAGAAACATTCACCTTAGACATCAATATGAAATTTGATATAAGCAAAAGCAAAGAGTTCCACATCAACGAAGGCCAATGCGAAAGCCACCAAGAGGCAGATATAATTAACAATAAAACTCTCGATAACTTGCTTGAAAAAGAAAAATACACTTATCTAGGCTACTATCAAAGCGCTAAACTCTCCACACTCATCTAAATAGTTCAAAACTAAATTCAAAAACAGACTCATGAAATTTATGTTAACAAAACTGAACTCCAAAAATCTTACTGAAGCCAACAACACATTCGCTATACTTATCCTCACATATTCATTTGGTATCATCAAATGGTCACACATAGACATAGAAAACATACACATCCTTATACGTTCTCAATTCACTAAATACAGGAAATTACACCCTAACGCATGTAAAGAAAGACTCACCATCGAGAGAAAAGAGGGAGGTAGAGGAATCATAGATATAAGATTACTACACACAAAACAAATATAAGTACTTAGGAAATCCTTTCACGCCAAGCAAACTACCCTACACACACTAGTGAGAGCAGACAAAAACTACAAACCTCTCAACTTATCCCAAGCAGATCACCCAGCAGATATACACAGTCATACCCCATCACAACAAGAAAATACATTCCACGAAAAACACAAATACCATAGAGAACCAGACCATATAAATAAAAAAAAAAACTATCATACATCTGGTTACAGGATGAGCAGCTGTTCAGAAGGCTTCTGATTTGTCATCAAAGATAAAGTTATATCAATCAGGAACTACCAGAAATATACCATCAAAGACCCAAGCATTACAGAAGACAAATGCAGGAAATGCCACCAGCGTAAAGAAACGATTGAACACATAACATGCGAATGTAAAATAATAACCGGAACTGAATACACAGCGAGAGATGATCCAGCCGCAAAAGTAGTTCACTAAGCACTAGCCACAATATACAAGCTCATAGAAAACACAGATTCCTACTACAAATAGCCACCAACATCCAAATTTGAAAATAAAAATTAAAAGCTCTACTGGGACATCGGCATCCAAACAGATAAAATACTCTCCGCCAATAGACCCGATATTACCTTTCAATGCAAAAAAGGAAAAATCATCTACCTAATTGACAGAGTTGTCCCCAACGACATAAACATCCAAACAAAAAACACAGAAAAAGTCATCATCGCCCCCCTCGTTATATCAGTCACAGGCCTTACACCAACAATATTCACACTATACTTACGTCACAGTATAATTAGGACTCGATACAAACACATAAAAATATTCAGAAGTCAGTTATTTTGAAAATATGTAACATTGTCAGGTCATTCCTTAATGCACTAGGGTAATAGTGTTTGAGTTGACTTGCTATAAGCCCGTCAGCCGAAAACGGAACCACAGTAACCAAACGAGAGAAGAAGAAGAAATGTTTTTCGTATCAACTTATATATCTTCTCTTTTGTTCCATTGTACCGCTTTCTTAATTTCGATAACTTCTGGAATTGTTCTTGTCTTGTAGTTCTCTATATGGACTATCTGTTTGTAGCTAGGACAGATTAGAACAATAGAATAGAACCCATTTTAATATTCATTAGAGGGCCCACCGACAAGATTGGACCCCTTGGTACGAGGATAAAATATATTAGCTGTATATAAACCACTATGGACAAAAAGATCTACTATATGACAAAAATCAGTTGAAAAACTAGGATATCTACAGCGTATGATGCAGAACTTGCAAACTAACAAAAGAATATCGGCCAGACTGGTACAGCATAATTGACAGAAAAAATTAATAAACCACATCTGCAGTTCTCCTATACGAACAAACAAAAATCTCAATCGGCAGTGAAAAAAATTTATTATATTTATATTTCGTATAGTTACTATCTTTGTTTATGGTAGTTAAATTTTTTCTAAATTGTGGCGAATTCAGTATAAAATTAGCTGAACCTAGTATCGTATGTCCAATGTATATAAAATAGAGCAAATCTGCCTAGTTGACTTAATTCTATCATCTCATAGGTAAATCAATATTATTAAGATTCTGTAGGTATAGGTGCTTAAAATATTCATCAGTTTAATATTGTTGAAAAATGCCCTAATAGCTCTGTCTATATTCCGTAAAACATTGTCGAACTGAAATACTACGTAGAATGTCGCTAATAATTTTTCTCCATTCTCGAAATCCGCACTCGCGGAACAATTGAGTACGGTTTTGGTCTTTTTTAGCGCCAACGTGAATAGCTTTACTATAATATTGAAATGTCCATGGCAAAACCCATCAGGCGGACATAACTGCTATGTACTGTCATTCGCATGCTTAAACCGATAAAACATGGCCTAAATGGCCGAATAAAATTATACAGATGGATTTAAAAACTGGCTGAATATACGGCATAATGTACTGTGAAGTGTGGATAGATTTAAAATATGTTTGTATTTTGCAAATGCGATATGCAAGTGAACATTGAATTTAATTCAGTTAGGTAGGTACGGTTGCGGAACACTTAAAGCGAATGTGAGAATATTTTTCATTTAATGTTTACAAATATTTTAAAGCAAGACTGACCAAGTCACATAAAATGAAGACGGGATGATACAAAAATAAATATTATTTATTTAAAAAAAAAATTATATGAATTTGAAACCAGAAACTTTAAATATTTTTTTTACGCATTTTTCATAAACATACATTTAGGTATCTTGCATGAAACAGTTTTTGAGGTCCAATTTTGACGATTTATGGGTCGACAAATACAGGATAATCTGAAATTGGAGGCACGGTATTCTCGTTTTCTCTAGAGATACTAATATACAACCCATAAGGCCAATTTCTAGATATACAGGATACCCTAATGGTGGAATAAAGTACCTTCTTTTAAAAGAAAATGCACTGTATACTTTGGGATAGTTGAATATTATGAATAATTTTAGACATAATATATGTAAGTTCGTATATACACCATTCAAAGAATATTGGAAATACGAACATCTGGAAAATGGTATTGTTTACATTTTGAGAGACTAGGGTCAAAAAATATGTACTTTTGGTTAAACTGAAAGCTGGTATCAATAAGTCAAAAAGAAAAAGCTTGGCTCTAAAATCACGTTTTAAATGTTATGGTCTATTTAAGTGTGAAAAGGCAATTTTTTAAGATATTTTTTTAAACCTAGACTTTTTTTTCGTTCCTAAAGGGAAATATGGTATTCGTGAAAAAATTAGCATCCGAGATTTTTGCTTTTTTTTACGTCTTAAGGCTCCTAAATCATGAAATACAAAGTTACTTAGTTTTAGATGCTATAGTCTATTCAAGTGTGAAAAAGCAATTTTTTAAGATGTTTTTTAAAATCTAGACTTTCTTTTTAATTCGCCAGGGATATTTTTATTTTCGTTTCTAAAGGAAATTATTGATATACGTAAAAAAATTGCCTTCCGAGATTAGTGCTCTTTTTTACGTCTTAAGGCTCCTACATCACGAAAAATAGAGTTACTTATTTCCATCGATCTGTCTATCAATCAGTCTGTTGCTATATTAACTCTAGAATGAGATTAGATATCAACTTCAAACTTGGTACATATATAATACCGAACGATGGGATGAGACTCCTAGTTTGAGATAGTAAACAAATTTTGCACATAAATACTAGGGAGTCGTTTCAGATATATCGTGTTATATGTCTTTTTCAGGGTTTATGGGGTTGAGAAATTCAAAAATTAGGGTAATTTTTCATTATTTTCAATTCTAACACTGCAAAGGGGTGAAACGGATAGGAGTCGTTAACTATTGCATTTTTTTAGTTTTTTTTATGGGTCTAGCACACGTGCTACAGGAAAGTCCCTAAAGTGCTACAGAAGCGACACGTGTGCGTTGATGTAGTAAACAAATTTTTAGCATATTCGTAGTAAAATAAATTGGGTTAAAGGAGTAATTAGAAGGGTTGTTTCGTATATATCGTGCTACAAATCCTTTCTAGGCTTCTCTAAGTCAAGAAATTGAAAATTAAATTATTTTTTCACTATTTAACATGGGAAGGAGGTAAAGAGATCATTAAATTGTATGTTTTCGAGAATGTTATGGTTTCCAGGTTTTCTTGGTTGCTGTAATGGACAAATTTTAAGCATACTATTTACAGTAAAATATATAAAAGTTACATGTATTTTTTTAGAGTTCTTGGAGTCTAGAAATCTGAAAAATAATTTCATGACTTTCAATTTCACCGTGAAAACATGTTTAAAGGAGTGAAAACCTAAATAATATTATGAGACTTTTTCCAGGTTTTTGAGTAAATAATAGAGAATTTTTTTATTAATGGTGGTTTTGTCTAAAATGTTGAATTGTAGTACTTGGATTAAGCTATTATTAAGTATAAGAAAGTCAGATTCAGTGTTTATTATAGGGCTGCGTGTTTACAAGGGAAGTACTGGCTAAATACCTTTAACAATTTATTGAAATTAGATATATATAACGTAAACAACAAGAATGTTAATAAAAATATAAAGATGTTTTTTATTTCATTCTTTTTTCAGTTTTGATCATGGGGGCCTGCTCGACATATTGGATATCAAATTAAAGGGAATGACGAAAGGAAATTAATGGTGACATTTTCACTCGGTAATCGGAAATAAAAAAAAAGCGTAAAATGAGTTTGAAGGTTTTAAGGAACTTCTGATATTTTTTTATCAAGACATAGATATTTATTAGATCTTTGCAGTAAAAAGGAAAATAGATAAAGTAATGTTTTATAATGTTAATAAAACGGAAAAATAGTTTTTGTAGGCATGTATGGCTTTCAGTGACCACTTTTTATTAACTTTATCGAATTATTCCCAGCATAAACTTTCTATTATTTATCGAGATCTATCGATTGATAACATTTTTATCCAGCATTCTTTCATAAAATCAAGACTCTTTTCATCGTGAGGTTAGATGGTATGAAGAGTACCTACAGTGTTTTGAAAGCGCTGTTGCATGATAGTCCAGATTTCGTCACAAAATAAAAATTTCAAGGGGATTTTCAGACAAAAAGGGTATATATATATATATATATATATATATATATATATATATATATATATATATATATATATATATATATATGTATATATATATATATATATATATATACATATATATATATATATATATATATATATATATATATATATATATATATATATATATACCAATTTAGAAGATCAGTAAAAGCAGTTTGGCGATATACTTGAGTTCATAAGTCAAATGAATCTGTTTTCAGTAGTTCTGTATAAACTCAATTTTGACAAATATTGTCACGTAGCTACCTTCGTGTGGATTACACTTCATCTCTGTTAAAGAGAAGTTTACACTAAAGTTAATTTTCGATTTAAACAAGCAATACAAAATTTTCCAATAAAACGAGAACTTTTTGGAAAACGGAGTACACACTTGAATGTTCATATATTTGTCTCTGTGTTCGCTTGACGCTTGACGAATTTCTTTGAAACTTAACACGTTAATGGTTATGATTTCTGACAGAGAAGACTATAGTATTTTGACACTGGCAACCCATCTTTATAATTCATGTATGGAGAGACATTTAAACAAGACTTTAACATTGATATATATACTAAAATTAAAATATTTATATCTTGTTAACGTGATTACGGATTTAGTTCAGAATTAAGGGATAGTTGTAAAATTAGTAAAAAAAAGTTTGTCATTTTATTACCATGCTTATATCTCCTTCATTTGTAGACTATTTTTTTATACTAAAAGTGGTCAAAACTAAAATATTTATGCCTTTTTCCTAAGACAATTTAAACAATTTTTACAATAATGATGATATATAGAATATATGAAATGAAACCAACATTCTTATTTGCAGACTAATCTCTACTAAACTTGTATTGTGTGTTGTGAAACTAGTCCAAAAGTGTTTTGACATTGACTGTCAAAAAACTCAAAAACTTTTTTATTTATTGACCTTTAAACAATAAACGTAAAATAATTTTTAAAAAATTGGCATTGACAGCTGTGAAAATTAAAAAATTACGGTCTTTAATTAAGAATATAACATGGCCAGAATATTTTTTTTGTTACTAATAGCTGTAAAACTTAGAATAACTATGTCTCCTTTATGTTCTAACCGATTTCAATCAAATTTTCACAGACGTCAAAATTCCAAAGCTAATATCTTCTTTATTTGGGGTCTATTTATATTCAATTTAAGTCAAAGATCTAAAATTTATGAGAGAAAAATAATGTGACATTAACAGCTGTCAAAATATAAATTTTAAAAAAGGAGATATTTCAGAAGCAAAATTTATTAAAAAATAAAAATCCGGCCAAGTGCAAGTCGGACTTGCGCAATTAATGTCCGGTACGTTGATTGTTTTTAAAATAAAAATTTTTGGTACGGAGGTATAAAATGATGACTTCACAAAAAAACTTGATGACATGACCATTGGACCATTATGCGAATTCAATAGGTTTATTAGCAAATCGGATGTCATATTTGGGTTCAGTGACAAAAAATACGTAGGAATACATATAGCTATGTCAATAGTAAATCAAAAGTAAACTCAACAGTATTTTTTTTTTCGGATTAATCTATTTTTTTATCACATTATTTGCGTAAAATGGCCATTTAAAATACATATTTCCAAAATAGGGCACGACAGTTCTTTTCTAAATTTTCTTACTATGATTTAAAAAAAAATATATGGTGAACCGATGAAACTTGAGGTCTGTAGGGATTTTTGAACGGTAATGTTTTTTTTTCTACTCACTGTCCGACAGACTGACAGCTTGACAGTCGGATTTACGCGATCTAAAAAAAATTAAATGTAAAGAAAAGCGAAAATTACAAAAGGAAATTCTTTCTCTTTAGCACGGGACGTAAAAACAATAATTTAAGTAAATTTCCGCCAATTTAATTGTTTATATTTCTAAAACTTTTTCTATAAACGACTTAACACTTTTCAGGTTACTCTGTAACCAGATCTCAGTCCCTTCTACATACTATTTCTGTTAAAATTGGGAATAATGAAAAAGCAAGAACACTGAAATAAAAGTATATTGTGATATATGCGCAACCACCCTTCTAACCCTCTACTCCATTCTTTTCACCTTGTATATCTTTTACTATAAATGAGTACCTAAACCCTCTACTTCTGTTAAGGGGTTATATATACTTCGAATTTCCAAAGATTCAATTTTTTTTACGGATTTTTATTCTCTATACTTCTAAGAATGATTCAAAAAAAAATTTTTAAGAAAATTCCATTCCATTACAATGTTATAGCATTAGATATGACTTGGTGTCGTATTGGAACCGCTACCTGTTTTCAGACACTGTCTACAATATTACTGAGTCAATTTTTAATATTTTCTAATTTTTTTTTTAAATCTTACAATTACTTTTTCTAAAAAATGTAGAGAGGCTTTTTAAATTTTTCTAAAGGACAATTTTTCATAAATAATTAAATATAAATTTTTTGGTGGAAAATTGCATAATAAAGTTTGAAAGACCCTAAATTTTTTATTTTTGATAAGAAACCCTCGACAATTTGTAACTACTACATTCTTTTACAAGATTAGTTTTTATTTTTGCATATTGGATTATTCTTTGTGAAGTTATCCTGCAAACAAGGAGGCGCCATCGTTTTCAACAGTGATCTATTTAACCCGATAAAAAATAATGTTAACGTTTAAAACATCTTTAAACTTTTTTTTTCTTATAATTTATGTAAAGTACAATAAAAATATATAATCTCCATTCTTTTGTATTATTCACTTAATAACCTTTAAAATATTTTTTTTTTAAATATACATACTTTTTGCTCCGCCCAGGTGTATGTAACAATATTGCAAATAGCAAAAAAGGAATGTAATGTTTCCTTTCCTTCCTTGACTCAAAGAATCCTTCTAACTGCCTTCCTCACTTCTATATAACATATAAGCTGAAAAGTTTTTGGTCTAACCTTTTTTTTGCAAAATTCCACTTTATTCATCAATATAATCTCCTTCAAGAGCGATACAATCAGTCGAACGCTTTTCTAACATTTCTATACCTGTCTTGTAGAAGGATTTGTCTTTGCCTTCCGTTTCGGCGATAACTTCTTTATTGGAGCCAAATCTCTTTCCCGCGAGCATTTTTTTGAGGTCTGCGAATAGGTAATAGTCGCTGGGGGCCAAATCTGGAGAATATGGTGGACGAGGAAGCAATTCGAACTTCAATTCAAGCACTTCTGCCATCGTAACCATTGACTTGTGACACAATGCATTGTCTTGATGAGAAAGCCTTCAAACGCATCAATAACTTTATATAATATTCGCCATTGATGGGTTTTCCCTTGTCAGCATAGTCGGTGAAAATTGTTCCATGCGCATCCAAAAATACAGAGGCCCCTCCCAGCCAACTGTTGTGTCTTTGGTCGCTTCGGGCGGCTTTCACCAGCTGCTGTCCACTCAGCTGACTGCCGATTTGATCCCTGTGTGTAGTGGTAGAGCCATATTTAATCCATTGTCACATATCGCATGAAATAATCCTTTTTATTGCGCTTAACAGGTCCAAACAGCTCTCAGAATCATCGACACGGTGTAATCACCTCATTTGGGCGTCCAGAGTGTCCAGCATCATTTGCATCTGTACGACCGCATTTAAATTCAGCATACCAGTACCATGTCTTGAGGCATAATAAATACCTTCTCTTGCAGCTGATAATACAGGGAAAGATAGATAGCAAACGAAGTCTAGGGAGAAGAAGACATTCTTGACTCTATAACTTAAGTCAATGGACCAGACTTACGTCTGCTCAGCTGTTTCGAAGCGCCGTTAATAAGGTCAGGATTACCATGCTAATAGCCAACATCCGAAATGAATAGGGCACTGAAAGAAGAAGACACTTTAAAAATCCAGAAAAGGATATACTCGTATAACACGATATAAAGGAAGCAACACCCCTAACCTCTTCCTCCACCCCTTTCATCTCTGATATGTTTTATTAATATTTATGCATAAAATTTGTTTATTGTTCGACAAAAAACTTCTATATTATTAAAACCTTTTAAAATTTATCGACCCCCACCCTTTTCACCCCTTGGCTTGAAGCTACTTCGTTCAGAAATTAACACATTATTAGATGTTTTGATGTACCAACTTTGAAATTGATATCTCATTTTGTTCAAGAGTTATCGTGCCAACAGACTGGTAGACTGACAGAAATGAGTGATTATGTTTTTAGTGATTTAGGAAAAAGAAACAAAAATTTCGAAGAGTGATTTTTCCACGAATACAATACTTTCCTTTAGCAACGAAAGTAAAAACATGTATGTGATGTTTTTTGGTAAAACTTAAAACTCTCCTGAGATAACCTATGAATAAACATGGCTAAGAAAATTTATCGGTACTTTTATGAAACCAAAAACTCTAAGAAGCAACACCTTATATAAAGATCTGTTACGTACACCAAACTACATTTTAAATAAAATAACTTTTTGTCGTTATAATCAGTCGTGCGACTTTAAACTCTTTGTAATTCTCATCATTCATTGATGGAATAATCACTAGGCCGTAATGGAATCATTCACGGTCCTGGTTTTCATGATCAAAGAAATGCACGGTTCATCTGAACCATCAGATGGTTCGGGGAATTTATTATCTTGTAAAGTACGATCGATGTACGGTTTTGTTTTTGTTGATTTTCAGTGAAGTGGATATGCTTATGTAGTTATAAGACGTATGAGATTTTTTATTTAATAAATCGACAACGAGAGGAAAGAGAATGAAACCATACTGTTTCATCTAAATTAAAAATATCATATATACATATATAATCCCATAACTCATTGGAAATATAGTGTGAAACTCAAATCTTAATCTTTGACTTGGCACACTCTGTAAACATGACGTTCATAGTCGAGATGCTACGAACTACCTTTTAAATTTGCACAAAAACCATGAAAGAAAAAAAAGTTTTTGGGACAAATCGTTTTATTGTTTTTCAAAATATTCGCCATTACGATTTATGCACTTTTGAAAGCTTTCGAACCAATTCTCGAAACACTTTTTCCACCCTGAAGTACCTTAAAAATATGATTTTGGTAGGATTCGCCGGGGCTTCTTCGGGAATAAAAAGAAGTCGTTAGGCGATAAATTAGATGAATACGACCAATGAGACATTAATTTGATGTTTTTCTCCATCAAATAATCAGTTGTTTGACGTGCTGTGTGGGAGCTGGCATGGTCGTGATGAAGAATGATGCGTCATTTTTAGTTATTTTTCCTGATTTTATCGATGACTTCTGGCAAACAAATTATTGCATACCATTTAGCATTAACTGTTCTTCTATCCTCTAAAGCAATGATTGCAACATATCCAGTCTAACTAAAGAAACAAGCGATCTCTTTTTTAGAAGTGCTTCGCGGACGAACCACTTTTGTTGGATTCGGTTCATCTTGGACCAGCCAAGTAATTATTTGTTGCTTAGTTTCCGGCTCATACAAATATATTCAAGTTTCGTCTCTTATTACCAAGTTTTATGCGAATTTTGCATGTTCTCGGTAGAATTTTTTAGCATTTCCTTACACTAATTAACACGAGCCTATTTTTGAGTTTCGGTCAAATTATGCGGAATCCATAGGGAATAAATCTTTTTCACAGCTAAATATTCATGCAAAATCGAATGTATTGCAGTCTTCGATGTGCTTAAGGATGCTTCTATCTCACGGTAAGTCACATGCCGTTTATCTTCAATCGCGTTGCGCTTAGCATCGATGTTTTTTGGAACAACAACCGATTTTGGTCGACCTTCACGAAATTTATCGCTGACGGAAGCACGACCAATACGAAATTCTGCAAACCAATTATAAACAGGCTTTTCTGATAGTGAATTATTGCTAAAAGTTGAACGAAGCAATTTGAGGCATTGTTGTTGAGTTAGGCTTTTACTGAATTCGTAAAAAATCATCCAAAGAAAACCTTTACGTGAAAATTCCCTTTGTTCCCAAAACAGTTTTTTTAAAGCTTGCAGTAAACAAATTACTCAGCCAATTTATGAGCTGCCACTGTTTTAACAATAACAAATGTCAAATTTTACATCAATGGTAATGTCACATGTCAATAGCGCCATCTAGTGGTCGTTGGTAAAAACTTAAAAGGCGGCCCTCGTACCTGTATGTATATATTTTTTATCTCGATAATATTTACCCTTGCCCCAGAGCAAAAAGAAAGGGGTTGGTTCTGAAAGATTTTCAGAACCAACGGGTAGACGTAGCAGGCAACCATACAGAACATTATTTATTGAAGCTTGCTAGAAGTCGGATTTACCGACAGAAATTTATCTTGCGAAATATGTCTGATGTCCAGACCTTACGTCGGACACTTCTTGCGTTTTTGAAAGTCAAAGCAGCCACTTTTAGTCTCTTCTGATCTTGTGTAGCTCTCTGCTGACTATGATTTTCGCTAAAGCAAGGCCCATCATGTGGAGGCGGCTACACTATGGGTTTTTTATGTCCTATCTTAGTACTGAATTCAGACATTTCCTCCCTTAATAACAGCGTAGCATAAGCTCTATGGTGCGCTTGAAGTCCTGGATGTGACATGGAAAACCAGATATTACAATATCTGGTTTTCCATGTCACATGCTGAGATCCGCTATATATAGTCTCTTGGCAGGCCCGAAAGTAAAGACGGATCTGTAACTTTGCATTCTTTAAACAAAAACATGTTAAAAATTTTGACGGTAGGTCCTCATATGTCTTTCATCTGTAGGATAACGCCTGTCTTCCGACGAACCGGTTCCCTGTCATTTGTATCCATAGGCAACAGAAAGTTTCTAAGATGCCTTAGTTTTAAAGCGTGTTGAAATATACACAGTCATGATAAAAATGAAAAAAGACAGGCTTTGTACGTAAACCCTGGTGACTGTTGTGCAATTTACTTACTTTACTTCCATCTTTATTTGGTCCCTTGTTACTACACATTCATAGATTTGAGACAAGTCAGGTTAGATTTTGCATCAGCGGGGCATTTACCTAACGCTAAGGCCCTATCTACCTCAATTAAAAACCTTTGATCGTTACTAAGATCCCACTGATTTTCGAGAACTTGAAAACCGGCTAATTTTCACAATCATGCAGCCTACCGGTCCTAAATAGGCGGCAGGTTTCATTGTTGGTCCTGTAAGCTCAATAAAAGGGTAGCTCGTGAAATAAGCAAACGAACCAATGGAAACTGCGGTGATCTTAAGCAATGTGTAAACATGAAAACCATTTCGCTCTAAAAAATTCGACGAATATATATATATATATATATATATATATATATATATATATATATATATATATATGTATATATATATATATATATATATATATACATATATATATATATATATATATATATATATATATATATATATATATATATATATATATATATTGTATATATATATATATATATATATATATATATATACATATATATACATATATATACATATATATATATATATATATATATATATATATATATATATATATATATATGTATATATATATATATATATATATATATATATATATATATATATATATATATATATATATATATATATATATATATATATATATATATATATATACATATATATATATATATATATATATATATATATATATATATATATTATATATATATATATATATATGTTACAATAGAGGCAAGCTTAGCTTAGCTTCAAGCGGCAGCAGAGCAAGATTACAGTATCGAGTAGTAGTAGCAGTAAGAGCACTTGAAAATGCCAAATGAGATTTTGGAGAAACGTCGTGCAAATTCATTGTTAGACGACCGGATTGAAACCGCGGAATTTTAATGTATTACAAATATATATATATATATATATATATATATATATATATATATATATATATAACACATAGGTTAAAAAGTTTTTGGACTGACGTATAGATGTTGCCCTTTTCAAAAATCCATATGATTTTTAGGAAGTACCAACCTTCAAACGATATTTGTCGAAATATCATGACATTTCGACGATTAGTTTACAAGTTACAGTGGTTTTAGTGACGCTACTTTTGATGTTTTCTAAACAATGGAAAAAAAAATCGAATTTCCTGTGTTATTTAAACACTGTTTTTTGATGGGAAAAAATACCGTTCGAGCAAAACAATGGTTTGATAGGTGTTATGGGTACTCCGCCCCTGGAAAATTACTCATCATTTACTGGTATGCTGAATTTAAACGCGGTCGTACAGATAGAAATGATGCTGAACGCTGTGGATGACCAAATAAGGTTGTTACACCGGAAAACATCACAAGAATACACCAAATTGTTTTGGATGACGTAAAGTGAAATTGCGTAAGATAGCTGGCACCCTAAAGATATCAAAAGAACGTTTTAGTCATATTTTGCATGAACATTTGGGCATGAGAAAGCTCTGTTCGAAATGGGTACCGCGTTTGCTCACAGTGGACCAAAAACAACAACGTGTTGATGATTCTGCGCGCTGTTTGGACCTGTTTAAGCGCAATAAAAAGGATTTGTTCGTGCGATATATGACAATGAATGAAACATGGATCCACCACTACATACCGCAATTAAATCGGCAGTCATCTGAGTGGACAGCAGCCGGTGAAAGCCGCCCGAAGCGACCAAAGACACAAAAGTCGGCTGGGAAGGTTTGTCCACTGTATTTTGTGATGCGCATGGAATAATTTTCATCGACTATGCTGAGAAGGGAAAACCCATCAATAGCAAATATTATATGGTATAAAGTTATTGGTACGTTTGAAGGCAGAAATCGCAAAGAAACCGCCACAAATGAACAAGAAAAAAGTGCTCTTTCATCAAGACAATGGCCCGTGTCACAAGTCAATTATTACGATGAGAAAATTGCATGAATTGAAGTTCGAATTGTTTCCTCATCCACAGTATTTTCCAGATTTGACCTCCAGCGACTATTATCTATTACAGACCTCAAAATGATGCTCATGGGAAAGAGATTTGGCTCCAATGAAGACGTTATCGCCGAAACTGAAGGCTATTTTGAAGGCAAAGACAAATCCTTCTACAAGAAAGGTATTTAAATGTTAGAAAAGCGTTGGACTAATTGTATCGCTCTTAAGCTACTTGTCAGCCTGCGTGTTATATATACACGTAAAATTGTAAATGAGGTTCTGGAAAATGGTAGGTCAGTTTTAAGAAACTGTTAACTAATCATATGTTTGCTTAACCAATATCTAACTTTCCTTTTGTCAGTTCAACAAAGAAAAAATAAAGTATCTCTCTCCCTCTCTCTTCCTTTCTCTCTCGCTCTCTCTCTCTCTCTCTCTCTCTATATATATATATATATATATATATATATATATATATATATATATATATATATATATATATATATCCCCGCTTTCTCTGAATATTCTCTTTGAAGAATTGGGAATTCCCTGTCCTTCGACTTTGTTCTATGGGGATTTCCTCGTTCGTTTCGTGTGTTCATTTGTTCCGTAATGTTAGTTCGGTCGGCTGGCAGTTTTGTTTTAATATTTATTGGAGATACATACATACATAATTTAACCCTACGTTAAAAAATGCCGCCTGTAAAGAAAAAAGAGCGTAAAAGCGTCACTTTGGAATTGAAGATGAAAGTGTTAAGAAGAATGGAAAATGGAGGCAAAGCAACAATTGTTGGGAGAGATTTTGGACTCTCAGAATCGACTGTGAGAACGATTTATAAAAATCGGGAAAAAATTAAAATCTCCAGCGAAGGTTCAACACCTATAAGTGCAACAAAACTTTCTCGTTCGAGATCATCTATCTTAGAAAGAATGGAGAAATTACTGTCAGTCTGGATCGAAGATTTGAATAAGAAGAACACACCACTAAGTCAAGATCTCATATGCACAAAAGCAAAATCTTTGTATGAGATGCTGAAAACAAAAGAAGGAGAAGGGAGTGCCACTCCGACTTTTGCTGCCAGCAGAGGCTGGTTCCATCGGTTCAAGCAGCGTTCTAATCTTCACAATATCCACATAACAGGCGAGGCGGCCAGCGCGGACATTCAAGCTGCAGCTGAGTTTCCAGACAAGTTTCAAGACTTCGTTAGACGAGAGAAAATTCCTGCTTGTCTCATCTTCAATGTTGATGAGACCGCACTTTACTGGAAAAAAATGCCATCTCGAACATTCATTTCTAAGGAAGAACGTCAAGCCAGTGGTTTCAAAGCTGCGAAAGATCGACTAACACTTCTGCTGGGTGGTAATGCCACTGGTGATTTCAAACTGAAACCTTTACTAGTGTACCATTCAGAAACACCCCGTGCAATGCGAGGCACAGACAAGACAAGTCTACCAGTTGTGTGGCGATCAAACAGAAAGGCGTGGGTTACACGGGAAATTTTTCAAGAATGGTATTCTAATAGTTTTTGCCCATCAGTCAAATCATACTGTGACAGAAATGGGCTTGAACCTAAAGTTATATTACTCTTAGACAATGCCCCAGGACATCCAACCTCACTTGATACGCCCAGAGACTTAAAAGTGTACGTAAAGTTCCTTCCACCAAACACTACGTCAATATTACAACCTATGGACCAGGGAGCAATAGCAAACTTCAAAGCTTATTACCATCGCCGCACTTTTAGCCAACTAATTCATGAAACTGACGGGGAAGGAAGACAGTCTATGCGAGAGTGGTGGAAGTCATACAACATTATGAAGTCTATTCACAACATAGAAGAGGCTTGGAAGGAAGTTAAAATGAGTTGTATGAATGGGGTGTGGCGTAATCTTTGGCCAGATGTAGTGGAAGCACCTAGAAGAATTGTCCAGATGCAGAGACAAGTGCTTGAAGACATTGCTGCAATGCTTGAGGGGTCTGAACTTGAAGATGTCACGGTAGAAGATCTCGTAGAACTTGTAGCAACGCACGACGATCCTATTAGCAATGAAGATCTGATCGAGTTACAGAATAATCCTATCTACGATGAGGAAGAACAAGTAGAAGAGAAAGTTTTATCTTCAGGGGAAATACAAAATGCACTTTCAAAAATTTATTCAGGTTTGGACATATTGCAGAGTATAGACAATAATGATGACCGTGTCTTGACCGTGTGTCAAACAATTAAAAACAGTGTTGGGTGTTATGAACGTATTTTACAAGAACGTAAACAAAACGTTACCCAAAAGACAATAGATGTATTTTTCCGTAAAAAATAAGAGTATGTATTGCATAAAGTGTTCTTAGAATTAAAGTGATTGATTAAAATGATTTGTATTTTTTTGTATTAAATTTTGACTATGTTTAATCATAAACCTCGATATACGCGAATTTCAGTTAACGCGATTTTTTTCGGAACGTATCCCTCGCGTAAAGCGGGGTATTACTGTATATATAAATATAGATATATATATATATATATATATATATATATATATATATATATATATATATATATGTACGTACGGTTATTTTGGCTTATCTACATCAAACTTGAATTCCAGGTGAAAAATTCTTGAAAAAAAATTTGATATTAATAGTTATTTCACCAAAGCAATATCGTACAAGAACTATATAGTCTCATTTGTAGTCTCATTTCTGTACAGAAAAGACCGACAGAATGTAGAAACTATATTTTTCGTGATCAGAAGACTTTACAACGTATAGGTATAGATATCTTGAGGGCGATTTTTTTCCTTGATAAGGAAAGTAAAACATAATCGGATAATCTATGTAACTTATTGGCGTAATAAATGCTTCATATCTCCTTTATATTATAGAGAAAAAAAAAACCCTGATAGATCTCGAACCCAATATTTTCCGTTAAATGGAAGACCTCTTCGTTTTTCAGTTAAAGTTCTATTCATTCTTTCTAAGACTCATTTCGATGGATGTAAATAAATAATCGTCATCCAATCTGACTAGTTTTAGTCTTTTAACATATTCCAACATTTAGATTAGTTCTTAATTTTTTTCCAATTTATTACCCCATTAAAAATTTGAATTCCCCAAACTTGATTAATACTGGACCCTTGCTCTTCAGCATTCTAACAGCAATAATTCAGGAAATATATGCAATAGAGCACTCCGCACAGGATATTTCTGCCATATATTCTGCTAAGGTAGAAGACACAAATGATTGAGTTCAGAACGTTTCATTAAAAACCTTTGGCGATTTTATGACCTAGGAAACACTGAGCCTGTAACCTGGAGACACTTATTACCGTATGTTAAAGCACGGTTTTTTTTTAGGGCACGCTAGATAAAAGTACTTTGGTTTTCTAGTACGAACGGCTTTGGATACCATAGCGGTGCGGCCACGTATTCAAAGAGAAATTTAGACAATCTTCAGCTGTTAATTATAAATATAGTATTATTTAGTTTCTTGTTAATTAGCGAAAAATACATACTTTGTTTTATTGGACTTTTATGAAAGCTGGTGAACCAAAACATCTCTAAACTAGTAAAGTCTGACAACACTACACATTTGATCGACTTGTTAGTAGTCTATGCAGTCAACCATTTTTGAGAGAGATTATTGATCGTGTTTTAATGTAAATATGCTGGGGTTTGGACATTAATAATAATAAATATCAGTCAGCCAACAGTAATATTTGATTTCTACATGTAACTACTATCTAAAGTTACACGTTAATAGTTCTAGCACAATTTATTAGTGGTTAAGGAGGTAATTGCCAATTCTGGTAATATAAATATCTTAAAAATAAAAACCATCAGGCACATCAATTTTAAAGTAATTTCTCTGTATTAAAGAAACATTTTATATGCTTGTAGGATGTGGGTCAACTTTATTTGTTGAAATAGAATATCTGTATGTTGTATGTACATACATACATTAGGTTAAAAGAGTCTTTTAATACGAATTCACTGATATAAGAATTAAAGAGCCTGGCTTTAAAGCTTATCTTTAACTAAAACTAGTGTGACAAAAGATACATATTATCGATGGGAGATAATTCTCTTGGTTTCAAAAATCGTCTCCCATAAATAAATCCAACTGGCTTTAAAGTTTAGATTATTAATGCACTTCTTGAAGCGGCAAGATAAGTCAGTTTGGTTGCAGGTAATGACGCATTAGCTATGGAATATTCTGCTATTTTGTTGATTCACAGTATTACTTTATGCAATGTTTTGACAATTTGCATCTGAATGGTATGATAAAATCATACGTAGGATTCTACTTTCATTATTTTACCAATGAGTGAGGGGTGAAAAAGAGTTGCGACTACTAGTTGCTGCAACTAATGGTGTATTGTTTTTAATTTAATTTAAAGAAAACCGTTAAACCTAGATATGTGAAACAGTACACAGTGGATTTTGTATTGAAAATGTCTATTAACTAGAGAAGAACCATACACGGTGTTTTATTAAGATAAAGTTTACCCAATACAAGCTTTTTTTCGTTACTCGGTACTTAGCAAAATATTTTTGACGCATAGAACAAAATAAAATTGAATTAAATTTTAAAAAAACTGTCAATTTTTATGATATTTTTAGCTAGATTTTATTAACACTCTGCACGGTAAGAAATTAGGATATGAGTGTGCAATGTTGTTTTCAGATGTAGGGCCTAAAACTTACATCTATCCATTAAAATTAGATCTAAGGTATGTTACGAGAGAAATTTAGATTTGCAACCGATTACGTAAGAAAATCTTTTGTTACTTTTTGTTTAGGCTTCTACGTAGAGTATACATCTTTTTAGAAAGAGAAAGGACAGATATATTTGAAATAATACTTTACTTTTCAATGAGCACCGTTAAAAGCGTACTTATCGGTGTTGTAGGATAATAAAGGGAATATGCTGCACGAAGCAGTTATTTTAGTAACTAGAAAGAAATTTTATGTATATATTCATCTCATTTGAGGTCCCTTTTTAAATGATTTTTCATTTCAGCTATTAATAATTCATCATCAGCCTATATAGGTCCAGTTTTGTCAGTTTTGCGCCTCCCGCAGCCATGATAGTTCCACGGTGCTCTCCACTGTAGTATGATTTTGTTCCATCTGTCGTTCTGACATCTCGCAACATGTCCCGTAAATACTCATTTCAGTTTGGTAATAGCTTCTTCAACGTCATTTATTTTTGATGTACCCCTTATTATTTCACTTCCCTTTCTTTGTCTTAAGGATACTCCGAGCATTTGTGTCTCCATAGCGCTTTGTGTTCTTCTGAGCTTTTCCATCGATTTCTTCGTTATTGTCCAGGCTTGACAGCCACAGGCAGACGTGTGTTCTTCGGTTTTCCGAATGCTGACCATGCTAATAAATAATGCTTTTTAATTATTTCTTGTGTTTGATTTTCTTTTCTCAAGAATATTGTATGTCCTAAGTAAACATAGCTTGACATGTTTTCTATGATTTGGTTTCTTATTATTATTTGTAGATCTTCCCTACACATTACTTCAGTTTTTCCTAAGTTCGTTTTAAGTTTTTTTTTCCGATTCCACTAACATTTGTCAACGTTCTTCCTTATTTTCAGATATTAGAACAATACCGGCTGCTTATCTCAGATGGCTGAGTCTTTTCCATTTATTGATATTCCCTTATCCTGCCTTAAACACGCCTTCAAGTGCTAATGGAAACAGTTTGGTGTTAAAGTATCACCTTGCCTTATACCGCCTTCTATTTTTATCGGATTCGTGATTTCATTGAGTTATATTGTAGATGAGGCGTTTTGGTATATGTGTGTATATCTATTCTTGAGTTCTGGAAAGATTAATGCCCATTGCCCTACGGGGCAACCGCTTTTTGAAAATCAAGAAATGCCGTACAGAGGTCCAAGTTATATTCGATTGCTCTTCTGTTAGATTCCTCACTGTTAAAAAATGATCGTGTGTACCGAACTGTTCTATAACCGATTTTTTCCTTTGGCTGGTACTGATCTAGTTTATTGTACACACATTTGTACACCTGTGACAGAAAGTAGACCGGCTGGTAATTTTCTATGTTGGCTTTGTCCCCTTTCTTATATAAGAGTATCACAACGACGTTATTCGAGTTATTAGAGATTCTCCCTTAATATATGCATTCATTGAATAATTCGCATAGCTTTGTGCAGCAATACACTACCGCCATATTTAAGCATCTGTCAAGAGTTCATCATTTTTAGTTCATCTTAGCACTCCTTAAATGTCATTAATAACGAGAGATTTTAAAATAAATATACAAAAGCTTGAAAATTATAATATAAAACGTATATACTCGTATACCGACTTATATTTATTGACGTTCGTCAATAATAAAATACAAAAAACTGAGTAATATGACTATAGACATAACTTAAATTCACACGTGTGTTTCTTATAATATACAGGCTGATATATAATTGAAATTAAATTACACAATTTAAAAAGTTCGAATGACTTGCGAAATGCTATGATCAATCAACGTTATTAATGACTTGATCTTGTTTCATGACCTTCTTACAGAGATATAAAGAGAATATTTTAGGTAGGAGGTGATATTGCATCAAATATGATATAATGGTATTGAAGAAAAAGCTGGTGGGGTAAACTTTAAAATTTTTGAATGAAATATTTGCTTCAAATGTCAAAGAATTTTAAAGTGTTACTTCTATTTTTATGAAAAAAAGGTGTTATAAGCAACATTTAGGAGTTTCAAAAATAATTATGAGGTTATCGACATAAAATTAGTTTTTGGATGACCAAAAACATTTTTGTTTTTTTTTTGAAAATTTCTCCAAAATTAAAAATAAATCGTCAAAATTACAAGTTGGCTAAGAAAAAAACATGAAAATACATATTGGATCTTAAGAGATATACATGTCAGGAACCTAATTAACTTAGTCTAGGTAGGGATATTATTTTATTTACGTACGGAACACTAATTGCGAAAGTCCGACTTGCACTTGGCCGTTTTTTATACTCAGCTGTTCTAAAAGGTCAAGCCTTTTGCATTCGTTTCATTATGTAGTAGTTTTATATTATGTAAATCTATCCAATGATTGATTATTTTTAATACAATGTGTTGACATGACGCTATTTTTCGTGACATTTATGACTGACCTGCGTTCTTTCAATCCATCACCTAAATATCTACCCGTTTCTCCTAAGTACGTGGGGGACCCAAAAGTAACGAAAATTGTGTTATGGTTAGGGTGGTACTCGTAGTGCACGGTTCGCCTGCTAGGGTGATGTAGTTATACTTTTCCCAAGTCAGTCTGCCAAGCGGCATCGGTATAGAAGTTTGTGAGAGGCTCCTGAATTTTTTTTTTTGTAAAAGTTGCTTTATGTACTAGTCGGTTTTTAAGAGCGTCGCCTGTAGGCCTGTCGTGAACTGAAGGAGCAGTTTGAAACTGTCCCCGTTTTTTTTTTTCAAAATCATCACAGGAGATGAATCATGGTGCTACAGTTACGATCCTGAGACAAAACAACAGACCAGTCAGTTGAAAACCGTGAATTCTCCTTGTCCAAAAAAAGCTCGTCAGGTGAAATCAAATGTGGAAACAACAATGCTCGTTGGTTTTTTTTTATATGAGAGGGATCGTTCACTCGGAATTTATTCCACCAGGTCCAGTAAACCAAGCATTATATCGTGAAATGTTAAAAAGGTTGCGCAACAGTGTACGAAGGAAACCCCTAACGACACGACAATGTGCCAGCCCACACGGCTCTTGTGTGCCAATTTTTGACAAAATACGGCATGACACCTTTGTCTCACCCACCCCACTCACCGGATTTGGCTCCATACAACTTCTTTTTGTGTTCCTGGATGAGAAGGGACCTGAAAGGAGAACGTTTTGCTGACATAGAAGAGGTGAAACAAAAAACGACGCAGGAAGGATATTGAAGGACATTGAATCAGATAAATTTAAAAAATGCTTGTTCAAAGAGAAGACAAGATTGGATAAGTGTATTGGCTCCAATGGAGAGTATTTTAAAGGAGACTAATAGTTGTTATAATTTTTTTTTAATAAATTCCCGTTAGTTTTGGATCACCCCTGGTATATAGCTTGACAGTCTCACAGTTAATTTTATAAACTTCTGATTTGTGAATGGTGTGTGTTTTATTCCCATTATTGATCAATAGTTTCCGTAATTTGCATTTGTTTGAACATATACTTTTGATTCCTAATTTATTTATTCTATTACATAATATATTGATGCTTAAACTAGAAGAATAGTTAATAAAATTATATATTTTATTGTCTTCTCGCCTGGAATTATTATAAAATTCTTTTTGTAGAAGCCGCTTTTGCTATCTCCACAATAAATTATCTGGAATTTTTTCTGTGTTGTTGTTTCTTGCAATTTGTTTTATTATTAGTAATTCTTTATTGAAATTTTGGTCATTTAATCAAAAAGAGACTAATCAATGTATTAGACCGTGAAACGATGCTAATTTGATTTGTTGGGATTGTTTCGAATTTTTATAAATGACTGTATCTGTGGTGGTGGGTTTTCTATATATACTGAATTGTAAAATATTTCTGATTATTTTAAGTCTATATCTAAAAAGTTAATCGCTCCATTTTATCCGCATTCAATCGTAAACTGAATTTTTTGGTTAATTTAAAAAAGTTAAAAATTAGTTGGCTATTCCGAATGCAAGAAACATAGTCTACGTATCCCACCCAGTAGAATAAATTGTCAGTTTGTTTTTTGAGCTAAATATTAAAGACTCGAAGTTACTCAGAAACTTCTCCAATAAAAGGGGAGATATTGGGGAACTCATTTGAAAAGTGTCTTTCTGTTTATACAATTTGTTATTAAACTGGAAGTAAGTTTGTTCAATAAATAGATTAAGAGCATTTTTTTTAAATCTCTTTTGATATCAACGTCATTACTTACATTATCAATGGGTTATTTATAATTTGTGATAGCTCTTTCATGGGTATGTACGTGAAGAGGCTTTTACCGTCAAATAAAACTAATTTAGAATTATTTACAATGCAAGTTCTTAAAAGGTTATTTTAAACGAAAATTAGGTGTTTCTGTTAATACTTTATTTAATTTTTTGCAGAGTTTGTAAGAAGGAGCCTTGATACATGAAGCTATCGACCTTATGAGTATATTCTCCTTGTGGATTTTGAGTAAACTATAGAGAAGGGCTGACGCGTCCATATTTTTATATTTATACATAGCAACGCTGTTATAGGGATAATTGACAAATTTTACTTAGCTTAGCTCCTTTTAATACGAGGGCCGTCTTTTAAGTTTTTACAAACGACCACTAGATGGCGCTATTGAAATGTGACATTACCGTTGTTGTAAAACTTGACGTTTATTGTTGTTAAAACAGTAGCAGCTCAGAAATTGGCAGAGTAGTGAGTGTTTAAAAAAAAAATAGTTTTGTGAACAAATGCAAATTTCACGTACAGGCTTTTCGTTGGATGATTTTTTACGATATTAGTAAATGTCCAACTCAACAATGCCTGGAATCGCTTCGTCAGCTTTTGGTATTGAATCACCATCAGAAAAAACTGTTTAAAATTGGTTTGCAGAATTTCGTCATGGTAGTAGTGCTTGTCAGCAATGAATTTCGTGAAGGTCGACCAAAATCAGTTATTTTTCCAAAAAACATCGATGCTGTACGCAACATGATTAAAGAGGATCAGCGTGTGACTTACCGTGAAATAGAAGCATCCTTAGGCATATCGAAGACTGCAGTACATTCGATTTTGCATGAATATTTAGCTGTGACAAAGATCTTTTCCCGATGCGTTCCGTATAATTTGACCGAAACTCAAAAACAGGCTCGTGTCAGTTAGTGTAAGAAAATGGTCAAAAAATTCGACCGAGGACATGCAAAATCCGTATACAATATCGTAACGGGAGATGAAGCTTGAATATATTCGTACGGGCCGGAAACTAAGCAACAATCAACCGTGTGGGTATTCCAAGATGAACTGAATCCCACAAAAGTGGTTCCTTCGCCCAGAAAATGATCGCTTGTTTCTTTGGTTATATTAGACATGTTGCAACCATTGCTATAGACGATCGAAGAACAGTTAATGCTGAATGGTATACGACAATTTGTTTTCCAGAAGTCATCGATAAAATCAGGAAAAATAACTGAAAACGTCGCATCCTTCATCATTACAATGCCAGCACGCCAAACAATTGATTATTTGACGGAGAAAAAACATCGAATTAATGTCTCATTGATTTGTCCCCTAACGACTTCTTTTGTTCCCAAATGTCAAAAAGAAATACGTGGACACCAATTTTCATCACCTGAAGAAGCTGTTTAATCCTTCCAAAACCATGTTTTGAGGTACCCCTTCAAAGTGGAAAAAATGTTTCGAGAATTAGTTCTAACGCATGCAAAAGTGTATAAATCTTAAAGGCGAATATTTTGAGAAACAATAAAACGATTTGTACAAAAAATTTGTTTCTGCAAAAACCTAAAGGTACCACTTGTATATATTTATTATCCAGGTTACAATACTTAGTTTTTAATTTTAATTTAATTTAAAAATTGACATTAATTTTATAATTATACGAGTATTAAAAACAATGCTAATATACCAAACTTCACTCTTTATTTTTAATTAAACTTCAACTTATGAATGGCAATATTCTTAAAATGTGAACCTAATTAAAAATCTAAATACGACATCCTCCTTCAACATCATTAAAATAAGAAGTATACATCATTACACAGTTTTTTTAAAGAAAGCTACAAGTTTAAATTATGCCGGCGAAAATCCCGACACACACTGAATAGTCCCTTATTAAAACGGGACAGTGAAGGAGCTGCATGTGGCCAATTAGGAAAATAAATAAATTCAATGGGTCTGTCAGTTTGTTTTTTGACGAGTCTGAGAATATAAAGACGAGGCATCGCTGCCCGGTATGCCACGGACTTTGCATGGGGTGTCAACCAGGGTTGGCTTTAAAGCGGTACTTTTACGGTAACAATTTTTCCTAACCTAATCCAGAAATAAGGTTGCGTTGAGGAGTTCATTGCCATTTTATAAATGTCAGGAGAATTTTAAGAAGTAAATTATTACATGTTATTACTTTTGCCGCTAAAGGGACGTATTTTATTCCTGAAAATTCTGATATTTTTGTATTCCTTCGCGTTACTGGGTTCCTTGTTTACCAAAAACACTCACTCATTTCCGTCGGTTTGTCTGTCATTCTGTATGTCTGTTAGCATGATAACTAGAACGATATAAGCTGTTGATTTCAAAAAGGATCCCGCACCTTTCTTGTGGAAAAGTGGTTTTGGTCAAATAGGTTTCTAAACAAAAGGGTCCAAAAATGGGCAGATTTCGAGTTATTTTCAATTTAAGTACTAATCAAATCCATTTTTTTTTAAACCATTTTGTTAATTTTGATCAGTATTAAATTAAAGACTTAAGAAAAAAATTCGAATTCTATTTCAATACAGAAAAATACAACGACATCGAAATCTACTTTTTCAAAATCTTTTCCTCCATTCTAGCTGGGTTTTACCTGTTTTTCAAAAAAGGATCAAAATGATGACGTAATAAGTTAATTTAGACCTCGAATTTGGTTTTAGCGCCCCAAAATACATAAAAATATGATGGTTAGTGAATAAGTGCGAGACTTTTTTTTCTTCTGTCTTTAATTTAATAATTATCAAAACTATTAACATAATTCAAAAAATGTAATTTATTAGTACTTAAATTGAAAATATCTCGAAATCTGCTCATTTTGAAGGTTGTGCCCATGGAGCCAATTTGATCGAAATCACTTTTCCCGTGCGGGGTCCTTTGGTACACATATAACACTTGAAAGGAGAATAGAACTAGTGATTTTTGAGCAAATATAACTTCAGGGGAAACAGGGTGAAAGGGTATAAAGATCGATAAATATATACATATTTTCTATATTTCGTCTGCTTTTTATTCAGATAATGTGTAAATCCCAACGGTAATTATTTGTACTTAAAAATATAAGGAATTTATAAGCTTCAAAGGGTGAGAAAGCCGGTTAGAGGGTTGCTTCTTACATATCTTGTTATAAATCCTTATAGAAGTTCTTGGAGTTGAGAAATCTTAAAATTGTGATTTTCATAGTTTCAATTTATAGTCGAACAAAAATTAAAAAGGTGGAGAAAGAGTTATATATATATATATATATATATATATATATATATATATATATATATATATATATAATATATATATATATATATATATATATATATATATATATATATATATATATATATATATATATATATATTATACGTCATTTTTAGGATTTTTGGATTTGAAAAATGTGAAAATTGCGTTATTTGTTTCTTATTTTCAATTACCTGTGGTCAAATATACGAAAAAATTCAAGGGGAATGAAAGAGGGATTGCTAAGTATATGTCGTCTTCAAGATTCTTGGACTAGAGAAATCACAATCACAATTATGTTATTTTTTTCCATTATTTTCAATTATCTATTGTCAAACCTATAAAGGATTAAAGGGATGGGGAAGAGAGTTAGGTGAGTGTTCCGTATTTATAGTATTATATGTCCTTTTCAGGGTTCTCGGAGTCGGGGAATTTTAAAACTGTAATATCTTTTTCTTTATTTTCCATTATTTGTGGTAAATATATAAGTGTTAAAACAAAGGGCAAAATTTGAAGGGATTGCTTTATTAATATCACGTGCCACATCCTTTTCAGATTTCTTGGTGTCGAAGATTTTGTGAATTTGAAATTTGAATTTTTTTATTATTTTCAACTATTTATGGCATTGCTCTGTACTTGGTATAGTGTGGTATAAGTCCTTGCCGGGGTTAGTGAAGCCTCAAAATTTTAAAATTGTGTTATTCTTGATTACTTTAAAGTCTACATACCGGGAAAGAAGTTATAGGGGTTGCTAAGCATATATCGTGCTGCACATCTTCGGCAGGGTTTATGGAGTGGATAAATATAAAAATTATCAACTGAGACCGTGAAAGTTAGTTTTATAAATTAACTTCAAACTTTGTTTGTCTTAATTATTTAGTGTAATTTTATTTTTTATAGATTCAGGTCGACAAATTTCAAATATTTTCAAAGATGTCCAGGAATATATTGAGAATATACAGAGAACATACAGACGAAAGAGAGATGTGGCATGTGAAAAAGAGTACACAAGATATTCAGTTTAATATGTTCCCTAAAGGTTCTTACGGTATCTCAAGTAAGAACGTTAGCGCTCATATTCTTGAAAAAATGTGTTTCGAGAACATTTTTTCCCATCAATGTATTCTTTGGTGTACTAACAATGGCACAACTACCTTAGTAAGTTATCCAATCGTTTCCTGCATCAATTATCGTCTCATATCTTCGAGGCATGCTGTCGACGAGATTTTCTGCATACTCTGCAAATTTTTCGAATCTCGCGAGATAATTGCGTCAAAGTCCTCAGAGTCTTTCCTCTCAGCTTTCTCTTTACAAGGGACCAAACGTTTTTAATAGGGTAGGCGTCCGGTGATTGTGAGGGCCACTCTAGTATCTTATCGCGGGCTTAAGCCAGCCGCTTCGCGACGTGATTTTCGCCAAGCAAAGGTTTCTTCAACGTGTTTCGGAATTTCACATCATGAGCACGAAGATGTTATCGAGTGGTCTCATGGGACACATTCAAACCCGATTTGCTTAATTTTTCCGCTCTTTGACGCAGCGTCAGTTTTGGGTCCCGTGAGTCGGAGTAACTTTACCTACCGAGCCACGTTTTGACAAGTCGTCGACATTTTTCGTCTCGTTGAAATGATTTACCTAGTTCTTCACAAACGATACCGACTTTTTAATATATTTAGCGGCCAAGGAATGTGTCATTTTAGGCCCCCTTGGATGGGAAAAAAGAAAGACTGCCACGAAACTACGCACAAACAAGTGACTCATTTTGGATTTAACGTGATTTTGACGAAAGTTCAAAATCGACAAATACTTTTACTAAAATGCGTCGTAGACAAAGGTTCTCTTTACCGATTTTTTGTTGAATCGCTAGCATCGCATCTACCAAAAATTAATTACCGCGGACACGTTCTTACTTGACACACTGTACTATAACATATAATATATGTTTATTCTCAAACTATACTTAATAGTTATGAGAATACACATATTCTTAATAAGTGAGAATATGACCAGCTGCGAGAATTCCAAGTCATTAAAACGCGTCACAAGGCAGAATGGTTTTTCTAATAGTAATCTACAATTCCGTCCTGGAGTATTATATTTATATTTTATTTAATACCTCGAGTGTGTAATACTTAAGTAAAGTTAAATTAGCATCCTCTCAGATCGACGTAAATTATTATTATAATAATATTGCAGGTGACTCCTAGAAAAGCATACCCACGTAACATTAGTAATAAATATATAATAAATAGTAATGTTTCAACTTTTTACTTATTGTAAAATTTCGATGTTCTCGGATATAATGCGAAGGTTTAATCAAATAAAAAATTTTCCTTAGCAGATAATGAAATCAAATTTTAATAGGCAATAAAAGATAACATTCTTTACCATGTGTAGTGACAGAGAACCGGGTAGCATAGTTCGCTTTTGAATAGTAATATTTCAATTTTTTACTTATTGTAAAATTTCGATGTTCTCCGATATAATGTCAAGGTTTTAATCAAATCAAAAAATTTTCGAAGGCAGATAGTGAAATCAAAGTTTAATCTATAATATATATAAAATGCAACGTCTCTCTGTCTGTCTGTCTGTCCGTTAGTGCGCTTATCACTGGAAAACCACTTATCCGATTTACGTACTTTTTTTTTAAACATAGATATGTTCTATGGCCAGGTTATAGGCTATATTTTATGACGATAGATCGCATAAGGAATGAGCAGTGACGATAATAGTAAATGAAGTCGGAAAAAACTTTGCCGGTAGCGCGTTTCCTTGCTATACACAGCCTAAACCATTAAATATGGAACAATATTATGTAGCAGAGAATATCTATAATCTAGAATCTATAATATATATAAAATGCAATGTCTCTCTGTCTGTCTGTCTGTCCATGAGTGCGTTTATCACGCGAGAACCACTTATCCAATTTACGTGTCTTTTTTTAAATTCATACATATATTCTTTGGCTAGGTTATATAATAATAATAAATCTATATCTATAATATATATAAAATGCAGTGTCTCTTTGTCTGTCTGTCTGTCTGTCCGTTAGCGCGCTTATCACTGGAGAACCATTTATCCGATTTACGTGTTTTTTTTTAAACATACATATGTTCTATGGCCAGGTTATCTATCTATAATATATATAAAATGCAACGTCTCTCTGTCTGTCTGTCTGTCTGTCCGTTAGTGCGTTACGTACTGTTTTTTTTAAAACATACATATGTTCTCTGGCCAGGTTATAGGATATATTTTATTGCGTTAGGTAACATAAAGAATAAGCAGTGACGATAATAGTGAATCAAGTCGGAAAAAAGGCTACCGTTAGCGCGTACTCTTGCAATGTGCTACCTAAACCATTAAATATGGAACAATATCATATTGCAAAGGATATAATATATATAAAATGCAACGTCTCTCTGTCTGTCTGTCTGTCCGTTAGTGCGCTTATCACTCGAGAACCACTTATCCGATTTACGTGTTTTTATAAATTTATACATATGATATGTTCTATGTAATTCGATATAAGTCTAGATAATGGGAGATAAGGTGAGATAATGGAAGATAGGTATAAATAATGGGAGATAAGGAGAAATAATGGGAGATAAGCAGAAATAAGTCTAAGTAATGGGACTTATGGTGAGATAATGGGAGATAAGGAGAAATAATGGGAGATAAGGAAAAATATTACGAGATAAGTCGAGATAAGCCTAGATAATGGGAGACAATGGGAGATAAGTATAAATAATGGGAGATAAACAGAGATAAGTCTAGGTAATGGGAGACTTATCCGATTTACGTGTTTTTATTAAATTTATACATATGATATGTTCTATGTAATTCGATATAAGTCTAGATAATGGGAGATAAGGTGAGATAATGGGAGATAGGTATAAATAATGGGAGATAAGGAGAAATAATGGGAGATAAGCAGAAATAAGTCTAAGTATTGGGACTTATGGTGAGATAATGGGAGATAAGGAGAAATAATGGGAGATAAGGAAAAATATTACGAGATAAGTCGAGATAAGCCTAGATAATGGGATACAATGGGAGATAAGTATAAACAATGGGAGATAAACAGAGATAAGTCTAGGTAATGGGAGATAAGGTGATATAATGGGAGATAAGGAGAAGTAATGGGAGATAAAGAAAAATATTGCGAGATAAGTCGAGATAAGCCTAGATAATGGGAGATAAGGTGAGATAATGGGAGATAAGTATAAATAATGGGAGATAAGGAGAAATAATGGGAGATAAGCAGAGATAAGTCTAGGTAATGGGAGTTATGGTGAGATAATGGAAGATAAGGAGAAATAATGGGAGATAAGGAGAAATATTGCGAGATAAGTCGAGATAAGCCTAGATAATGGGAGATAAGGTGAGAGAATGGGAAATAAGGAGAAATAATGGGAGATAAGGAGAAATAATGGGAGATAAGCTTAGATAATGGAAATTATGTAGATATAATGCGAGATAAGGAGAAATAATGGGACATAAGAGGAAATAATGGCAGATATTTTTTTACGTTAGGTAACATAAGGAATAAGCAGTGACGATAGTAGTGAATCAAGTCCACGCGAGCGGAGCCATGGGCACGGCTAGTAAATTATAAAAGGGAACATTCTTTACCACGTGTAGTGATAGAAAATCGGACAGCATAGTTCGTTTTTTTTATAATATTGTTTAAATTTTTTTGTTATTGTAAAATTTCGATGTTCTCGGATATAATGCGAAGCTTTTAATCAAATAAAAAAATTTTCCTTAGCAGATGGTGAAATCAAAATTTAATAAATTATAAAAGAGAACATTCTTTACTATGCGTAGTGACAGAGAATCGGAATGCATAGTTCGTTTTTGAATAGTAATGTTTCAGTTTTTTAGTTATTGTAAAATTTCGATGTTTTGGGATATAATGCGAAGGTTTTAATCAAACAAAATTTTTTTAATTTAGAAAACAGTTATCTTTTGAGCTGTGTATACTTTGTACAATGCAATGTGTAGAAACTCTTATATTTTTAATGATATTATTAGCCTAAAAAATATGTATTTTTACAATAACCTTATTGTATCTTAGCATCTCAACAGCGGCCAAATTTTAAGACGATTTTTGCCACTAGACCCCAAAAAGAAAAACACACATAACAAAAGTAAATCCATCAATAATTCTCGACATTGTATAGGCAATATGGAATGTGAATCGTTCTAATAATGGCTCTCTATTCATTAAAATGCCCGTATTGAATGCCCATTAAATTCTTTCACAGTCCAGGTAATGTTTTATTGTCTGTCGGATGGTTTTTAAGGTCTTTTTGAATTGCTCTTCCTCCCTCACTTATCATACCTAAATGGGACCACACAGAACCGGACTTTTACAGTTTAGAATACTTTATTAATATGAAGGATATTATTAAACCAAATTTATTCAGTGCAATATTTTTTATTTTAAACCTGAAATTTGGATGTGGAAAAGTGAGTAAATTATTTTCTAAAGTAGTTTTTTTTATTTACTTTCATTACAGCAAAACAAAATGACTTGGGATATTGAAAATTTGTGCGAGGTATTATTCCTGATGAATATTGTAAAGTTCGAACAGGCAGCATACGTGAATTATCCATCAAAATATCTGCTGAATTTGTTTTCTAAGTTACGTTCTGATTGGGCTCTGCAAAACTAGGTTATTCAGTTTAAGAAGTTTAATAATAATAGCGTCAAAAATCGAGTAAATTTTGTATCTTGTGTAGGACGTAAAAAATAAAATAAATCTAATAAACCAAAATGATAATAGGTATAATAAAATTATTTGTGATTTTAGCAGTTATTGGAATATAATTAACCAAAGTGCTTATCGGTAGGTAGGTGCCTAAGTACCTAAGTATGCAATAAAAATATTCTGTGTAAGTATAAAAATAAAGCAAAAACCTATAATATGCTTAGTTCAAATTAGGACAGCGATGACTTCAACTTTCAGTTTTGCCCCGGTCAAATTTCGCGGAGTCTGTAAAATGCTGCGAGAAAAAACAGTAATACTTAACGTCCAAGATGCCCTAGTGCATTAGCAGCCAACAAGCCAAGTCCGTGAAATTGTGAAAAACCTGTGCCAACATGACGGGAATTGGATCAGCAACTATTTACAGATTTCTAAAAGAAAGAAAACGCGGTCCTTGCAACGAACCTCAGAATCACAAAGGAAAGGAGCCCTTAAAGGTCGAAGACTTTAAAAACGCAATAAGAAGAAAAGTACACCTTTTTTTTATTAAGAAAGAAGTACCTACACTACATAAGGTTTTGCAAGAAATCAGAAAAGACCAGATTTAAAAAAAATGGAAATTATGGAAAATCCTTCATAACTTGAATTTTCGTTGGGAAAAACACAACAGAAAATCTGCTCTTATCGATATAACAGAAATAATTTGTTGGAGAAGAGAATATCTACGAGCAAACAGAAAATTTCGAGCAGATGAAAGAAATATTTTTTATTTAGATGAGACTTGGGTTAATGGGGGACACACAGTGAAAAAATTCTGCATTAGCAAAAACATTAAGAGTGCCAAACAAGCTTTTATCAACTTAGTTTTTATCAACTTGGTCAAATGGATTACAACCCCCTCAGTAAAAGGTCACAGGCTAATTATGGCACATATTGGTAGTAAAAACGGATTTCTCGACGGTGGCTTGTTGGAATTCGAATCAAAGTCAACTAAAGATTACCATGAGGAGATGACGGTCGATATCTGTGAAGAGTACTTCCAACAAATGATGTATTGTATACCAGCAGAATCAGTTATAGTATTAGACAATGCCCCATACCATTCTCGATTATTAGAAGTACTTCCGACAAATCCATGGAAGAAAGCGGATATTATTCAGTGGATAAGAGGCAAAAATCTTAAACATAACGATGGTATGTTAAAAGCGGAACTTCACAAAATTGCGAAACAAAATAAGAAAGTTCAAGAAATCTGCAGTCGATAAGATGGCAAAGGAACGGAATATCACAGTGCTTAGATTACCTCCATATCATTGCGGATTGGGCACAAATGAAAGGTTTCGTTGCAAGGGAAAAAACCACGTTCAAACTGCAAGACGTAAGGCAATTATTACTCGCTGGAATAGATAGAATCACAGAGGATAATTGGACAAATACCATTCGACATATTGTAGAAGAACAAAATAAAATGTGGAAACTTGACGAATACATCGAAGAAATTGTGGAAATAGAACCCTTAATTATCAATTTAAGAGAAGTTAAGTCTTCAGATTTTGAAGATGATGATTGTTTTTGACGGTAATTAAAGGTCTTATATATAGCGAATTGTGAATTTGTATATATACATAAATTAAAAAATTGTTCGTAATAAATCCCATACATATATATATATATATATATATATATATATATATATATATATATATATATATATATATATATAACTTTATTTTTAAGATAATTTTATTTATTAAACACTAAAAGCAGGTTACGCTCGGACGGCTATGCTACCCATGAACGCTCATTACATTTTATGACTCTATTGTATAGCAGAGGTTTTCTGCCCAAATACACTTTAGAGGAGTTACCGCGAGTACATTGTCTTATATATCCTTTTTCAGAATCCTTGGAATCGAGGAAAAAATTTTGTTTTTTTTTATTATTTTCAACCAGAATAGTATATAAAAAGATATAATTATGAAGTATTTATATAAAAAAAATTATATTGGCTTAACAAATTGTATCTGCAATGAAAGTAGTGGGTAAAAATAATCTAACCAATTTTTTAAAATTTATATATATATATATATATATATATATATATATATATATTTATATATATATATATATATATATATATATGTATATTATATATATATATATATATATTATATATATATATATATATATATATGTATATATATATATATATATATATATATATATATATATATATATATATATATATATATATATATATATATATATATATTCCACGAAAGTTAGTTATTTTTTTTTAAAATATATATATATATATATATATATATATATATATATATATATATATATATATATATATATGTATATATATATATATATATATATATATATATATTATATATATATATATATATGTATATATATATATATATATATATATATATATATATATATATATATATATATATATATATATATATATATTCCACGAAAGTTAGTTATTTATTTTAAAATATATAAACTAGCCTAGTTTTGTTAATTCGCCATAGAAACGCCTTAGATCAAGTAGCGGTCTCAGAAGGTTGACCAATTAGCAGAATAGCATAAGTTAAATTAAATAAGAGAAATAAGCTTTAGATATTAAGTACCAAAATTTGGTTCATGTTGTTGACTCTCGTTAACCTTCTCAAGTTACTTTCTGATTGAAGATGTTTCAATTAAAAATTATATGATTAGGCTAGCTTCAATGTTTTAAAAGAAATTGCATAACCTAGTTTTTGTTTATTTTAATGGTAACAAATTTTGTAGTACTAACGTTCTACATGCTTCCAAAAATGCTAAAATCTTCCCACTGCCCTATATGAACAGTAAAAAGTTTTTGCTAAAAATATTTAAAATATCGATAAAGTTATTTAGTGAGTATGGTATATCTTTTACAAATACGTATAATCTGTCAAGTAAGAACGTGACCGCTAGTAGATTTTTTGCCATCAGTGTATTCTTTGGTGTACTAACAACGGCGCAATTGGCTTAGTAAGTTGTCCAGTCGCCTCCTGCATGAATAATCGCTTGGCATGTTCGAGGCTGTGGACGAGATTTTCTGCATACTCTGCAAATTTTTCGAATCTCGCGAAACAACTAAGCCAAAGTCCTCAGAGTCATTCCTCCGAGCTTTCTCTTTACAAGGGATTAAGCGTTTTCCATAGGGTTGGCGTTCAGCGATTGGGGGGGCCACTCTAGTATCTTATCGTGGTGCTGCATTTTGTGAAACTACAATTTGAGCGTAATATCATAATGGTGCATTTAACAGAAACTGAAAAAATCACTTTCTTAATGATGGTTGGTTACGGAGACCGTAGAAAAAATACAACAGGAGGTGTGTGATCTATTTAGTGCAGAATATCCGAATCGAGAACCTATTACCCAATCCGCAGTTAGCAAAACATTAAAACGATTTAGACAATCAGGTCATGTTAAAGATCGTTCTAAATCTGGACCTCCGAAAGTTAAAACAAGCGATGATAAAAAGTTAGATGTTTTATTGGAAATTACAAAATATCCCCATACAGCCACTCGGTAGCTTTGCCTAGACCTTAACATAAGTAAAGGTGCCTTGAGTCGTATACTGAATGAAGAAAAATTGCATCCATACAAACTCATTCTATTGCAAGAATTATCTGAAGATGAGTACGATAGACACGTTGAATTTTGCGAGGTCATGATGGAACAAATCAATAATGATCCTAACCTAATTCATAATATTGTTTTTTCTGATTAGGCCACATTTCGTCTTAACTGAAGAGTTAACATGCATAACTGACGGTACTGGTCTACTGAGAATCCCCACTAGATAATCGACAGTCATTCTCAAAGACCACAAAATATAAATGTGTGGGCAGGGATTTGTGGACGTCATATCATTAGGTCTCCTTTTTATCGATGGAAATTTTACAGGACAGCGGTATGTACAGTTACTCCAAGAGCAAGTTATTTCAACTTGTGCAGGTCTTCTTCCTGATGAAAATAATTTGGATACCCCTAACAGAATATGTGGTATCAACAGAACGGAATACCTCCGCACTGTGAAATCAATGATCGTAGTTATTTGATTCCAATTTTTCCTAATCGATGGATAGGCAGAAGAGGTGCTGTAGAATGGTCTGCAATTAGTCCCGACCTTACGCCACTCGATTTTTTTTATGGGGTCATTTGAAAACCAAAGTTTACCAAAGTCGACCTGAAACTGTAGAAGATTTACAACAAATTCAATATGAAGTAGCACAGATCACCCCGGATTCTCTGCAAAACTCTCTTCAGGCTTTTTATGACAGATTAGGTAATTGCCTCGCTGCTAAAGGTAGACAATTGTTAAAAATAAACCTAAATAATTAAAAATAATTAATTAAAATTTATTAATTTTTTTTTTGTCTTTTTTTTATTTTAAATTTCAAATAATTCCAAAACAGTTCAATGTAGTCATATGGTATGTTAGACAAATAATATCTAGAATTTTTAGTAGGACTCAAAAATAAAATAATATACAGGGCTTTCCGTTTTAAAAAAATCAAGATGGCGTAATTTCCTTGAACTGACAGTTCAAAACATTTTATTGTCAACGTCAGCATATGCGCCGTATAACACCCTATAACTTTTATTTAAAAATTTCTTTGATCCACTGCTTAATAAAGGCTGTGGAATCATTATTCCATACATATGGGGGCACCCTGTATATACAACTCCAACCCCTTTATCCTCCCCTTTGACTATAATTAATATTGATTACAGTTTTTTAAATCACTTACAGGTGTAACTATCAGTAATTATGTTTAAATTTTGTTTACTATGTCAAGCAAAATTTATTGACTCCTTTTTTCACTCCCTTCCTTTGAAACAATACCGCTCAAAAATCATAGGGTTCTTCGCTATATTAAGTACTATATGTGTAGTAAATTTAAAATCGATATCTTAGTTCGTTCCAAAGTTATCCAGGTACCAACAGACCGAGAGACACACCAATGAAAATCAGAGAACTAGGGATCCTAAAATGCAAAACAATTAAAAAAACTGGGAGTGTGATTTTTTCACGAATAGGGTACTTCCCTTTGCAAGAGAAATCACAATTAAAGATAATTAATTCCTTTTGTATCTTTTAGGGTATGCTACTAGTTGTATCATGAAACGAAATACGAATTATTTGAATTACCAGGTAATAAAATGTCTACCTAAATCTCAAGTGATGAAACATATTGAATTAAGAAATTCTGTGTCAAATAAATCATACTCGAAAGCCGACATATCTAACGATTCAATTGTTTAAGCAGCTACTGTGATCCCTTTGTTCACAGTGAGTAATGATGGTGGCCCATGACGATCGGCATTTGTTTATGAAGGTAACTGAACCTACCATTAAGCTAACAGGTAAGTCCGGCAACAGCGCGTCGCAAAGGCCAGGTAAAAAAAAAACCAAAGCGTAGTGGGTTCGCGCCATCATATCAGAGCAACAGGCTTTGCTGTCTTTTAATTTAGGTTTTGTGTTGTAATTATTTAGTTTTGATAACGTTTGTTATGTATATATAGATTGTAAAAAAGTGTTTGTCTTTGATAAGACTATCAATAACCATAATATGTATTTAGTTTATAAGTTAATTTACTTATTATTAGAGACTATTTCTGGTTTGTAACCGGAATACTGGGTTATCAGTTCAGCATTAAATTTTATACACTAATTTAAAATATATCTGTAAGTTATACGTACCTACCAAACTGATGTGGTGCGTGAAGCTATTAATCAATCTGAAAAAAAGAACAGGGTTAAAACAAATCATATAGTGATACAAGGTGGTTCTTACTGACAACTAGTCTCCCAGAACTGATGCACCCTATATTGGTTACACGCCTATCAAGTTAAACTAGTAATTTCCAGACTTCGTTGGGTCTCGGCGCCTTTGCTAACTCCAATTTTTTTTCAAGCCGATCTATATCAAACTTTACCAAGAACACTTTGCGAAATAGCAAATATTTTTTTTAATTAAAAAATTAGAAAAAAATAAGTAAAACATGTATTTAATATCACAAATAACCGGTCAAGTGCAAGTTGAACTTGCGTAATTAGTGTTCCGTACATTGATTGCTTTTAAAATAAAAAATGTAACGGAAGTATAAAATGATCGATCAGTGACTTCACAAAACACACCCCAAATGAGTTTTCAACAAAGTTTATTTCCAATCTTTACTGAAAATTGATGACCTTGAAATTTGTTTTTTTTATATACCAGATAAATTATTTCAGGTAATGCACTCGTGATAATTTTCGTTCAATCTACACCCCGTGGAGAATACTCCAAAATTTTTTCAAAATTTTTTGATAAGTACTTTTCGGGATAAGCCGGGTGGACAGCGATTTTTCGCGGTTTTTTAAAAATAATGCAAAGAAAAGTGCGCGCAAGTATTACATTATATATATATATATATATATATATATATATATATATATATATATATATATATATATATATATATCTATATATATTTTTTACTCGTGTTTTCACAAGCTTTCATTTGACACCACACTCGATTACCTAGTAAAAAATTTTTTTTTCACTTCCGATTTCACCCCCCAAAACTAACCCCTTAAGTCAAAATTTAACTTTCAAAACTACATGGCTCTAATGAGGCCATCAATTCCTATATTATTACCAAATTTCAACTTTCTATGACAAATAGTTTCGGAGAAAATCGGGTGTGACAGACGGACAGACAGACACCGAAGTGATCTTATAAGTGTTCCTTACGGAACACTAAAAAATGCAACTGACCAAATTTAATTAGTGGGATGGCTGAGCCTATTTACCACCGTACATTTTCTACAATCTTGGATTCAAACTGGACACAGCTACTCTCATTTCCTTCTCTACAATGATTTTGACACGATACTTAGTCTTTATTACAGCTACCTCCGAAAAGTCAGCTTCTTACAAATACTTATAACTTTACCACTCAAAAGGAGACATTTATCTTCTACTAATATCCACAAGTCGGTTAATTCCATGCTGCTAAATTTACTTTGAATTGTTGTGGCTGTTACTTGATGGAAATTCATAACTAAATTTAATTTTCACCGTATCATCTTAAGACACCTCAAGAAGATCCTCTTCTTCTACTGCAGTAAATTCAGATGCAGCTCTGGCATTAAATAGATCTTGATTTCATTAGAAATTATATATTATTATTATGAAACTGTTTCTTAAACCAGATGATAAGCTGCGATAAGTCTTCTCTAAAAATAGATTTCATACCTCGACAGAAATCAATGCCACCAGAGGTGAAGAACTGTTGCAACAGAGGAAACAGTCTTTGCCTCCTTAATCAATCTTTCGCCCCCCCCCCCCAGTTTTAATTTTTTATAAAATTAGTCGACTGTAAAAAATGCATGTTGCTTCCCTACAGAAGAGACTAGGAACATTCGTCTTTTCACAAATATTGAATAAGTATGCTAGATATACTACAAAATTCATTCATGAAGTTTTGGTCTATGTTCCTTTTTTAACAAAAAAAATAGTACATATAAATTTTTTGTCGCACCCTGATTTGTCGGTGCGGTATCGTTTTTCTCGGTGTGTTCGGTACCGATTCGGTAACGAAAACATGCCGAACGCTTATCTTTCAATGAAACCCACCTGACTTGCTCCGCGCCCGCACATCCTGCGCAATTCGGGCACACCCAGTAAAACAATACCGTACCGACAAATCAGGGACCGGCCTTAATCTCTCAGAATTGGTGCACCCTATATTGGTTACAGGCCTATCAAGTTAAACCAGTAATTTCCAGACTTCGTTGACTCTTGGCACCTTTGCTAAATTCAAATTTTACCGAGAACACTTTGCGAAATAACGAATATTTTTTTTAATTAAAGAATTAGTAAAAAAATAAATAAAGCACGTATTTAATATCACAAAAAAATGCAACTGAACAAATTTAATTAGTGGGATGGATGAGCCTATTGATCACCGTACATTTTCTTGAATCTTGGATTCAAACTGGACACAGCCACTCTCATTTCCTTCTCCACATTGATTTTGGCACGATACTACTGAATTAAAAGGAAAAACTAGAATTTATTTGCTAGACTGGTAAGTATTTTCGTGAATAATTTGTATACTTGAATCAGGAGGCGAATGGGTCGGTAGTTTGTAAGGTCTGGAGTATCTCCTTTTTTATGTATGATGACGATAGTTGCATTATTCCATTGCGATGAAGTTATTCCTTTCCGGAGGCATTTATTGAATACCATTTTAAGAGATTTGATAATTTGTTATCCTCCTTGTTTAATTGCCTCTACTACAATATTTTCTCACCCGGAGCTTTGTTATTCTTCATGTCCTTCAAGGCTGATGTAATTTCTTCTTATGTGATGTCTGGGATATCCTCCGACCCCTGATTTAGGACTTTTGTTATGTTCATGTATGTTCCTTGATCTTGTAAGGTATATAATTGTTGATAAAATAATTCGATGATCTGTAAAATTAGAAGTTGTGATAAGTCTTCTCTAAAAATGGATTTCATATCGCGACAGAAATCATGGCCATTAGAGGTTAAGAACTGTTACAACAGAGGAAACAGTTTTTGCCTCCCTAATTATTTTTTCTTTCCCACAGTTTTAGTTTTTTATAAAGTTAATCGACTTTAAAAGATGCAAGTTATTTCCCTACAGGAAAGATTACGGACATTCATCTTTTCAAAAAGATAGATTAAGTATGCTAGATATACTAGAGAATCCATTCATGAAGTTTCGGTATATGTTCCTTTTTAGTATTTCGTATGGAACACTTATAAGATCACTTCGGTGTCCGTCCGTCCGTCTGTCACACCCGGTTTTCTCCGAAACTATTTGACATAAAAAGTTGAAATTTGGTATTAATATAGGAACTGATGGCCTCATCAGAGCCGTGTAGTTTTTGAAGTTAAATTTTGACTTAAGGGATTAGTTTTCGGGGGTGAAATCGGAAGTGAAAAAAAACTTTTTTTAATAGGTCATTGAGTGGGGTGTCACATGAAGGCTTGTAAAAACACGAGTTCAAAAATATATGTAATGTAATACTTGCGCACACTTTCTGTATTATTTCTGGAACATCGCGAAAAATCGCTGTCCCCCCGTTATTTCGAAAAGTACTGATTAAAAAATTTTGGAAAAATTCTGGAATATTCTTCACAAGGTGTAGATTGAATGAAAATTATTACGAGGGCATTATCTTTAATAATTTCAATCAGTTTTCAATAAAGATCGGAAACAAACTTTGTTAAAAACTCATTTGGGGTGTGTTTTGTGAAGTCACTGATCATTTTATACCTCCGTAACAAAAATTTTTATGTTAAAAGCAAACAACGTACGGAACACTAATTGCGCAAGTTCAACTTGCACTTGACCGGTTATTTAATAAAAAAAGTAGTATATATAAATTTTTTGTCGCAGTTCGAACATACGAGACAAAAGATTACCATGAGGGAGACATCGCGAAGAACTAAGGCATAATAAGGACATGTACTCTGATTCCATATCCTCAAATAGTTTTTTTTTACCCTTACCTTCAACCCTCAAGTTTTTATAAGGTTTACTACAGGCACTACATATTCTAAGACTTGGTTTAATGCAGCACTCAGATATTTCGAGCCCCTTCTGAACAACGCAATGCGTCCACACTGCATTTTACTCACTTTTCGGGTCCAGCCACCATTATATTTGCCCTTTCGAGTATTGGGCTATACGAATAGCATTCTCAATGACCGGCAAAAGATCTTCTAATGGTCTGATGGAGTATGTGGTGTTGTTCTTGTGACGCATTGCACTCACAACTTGGTTCCTCCTTGATATATTCCCATTTTTTGAGGGTTTTCTTGTGGTCTCATAGACCTTTTTGATAAGTTTCCTATGGTTTACTGCGCCGTAGGCTGTTATTAGGTCAATGAACGCCGATTCAGTTGTTTCCTTCCGTAACCGTCTTCTATGTGTTGGATTAAGTTAAGAATTGGTGAGCAGCAGGATTTACCTGGCCCCCAGCCAGCACCTTTATCATTCTTTGTCTATGCTATCGAATATACGGTTTAATATGGGTCGTTCAAGTAACTTCAATAAATGCCATAGAAGAGACACTGGTCTGAAGTTTTTCGGGTCTGTAGGAGTTTTACCTAGTTTCAACAGTGCAACTATTTTGGCTTTGTGCTACATACGAGATATAGTTAGTTTCTGTACGCAGTTGTCGGATAGCGAGAGCATCCACTTAATCGACACTGCATCAAGAGCTTTGTTTCGAATAAGTACCTGTAAACCGTAACAGCCACACATAGGACGAGTACAATCAGTATTGTTACCAATGCACTTAATACATACTAAATCATTTTTTGGATACAAAATTATCAAGTATCTCAAACAAATCTTGAGCCTTAGCACCAGTAGTGATATTTTTAAAAAAATGAATGACTTCTACAATGTTACCATTATTTATTTATACATTACCATCCAGTAACTGTACATAGCTAATTTATGTATATGTACACAAAGAGAGCATCATTATTATTTTCTATGGCGTCATCTAGCCGCAACAAAATTCCTTCATTTTTATTTTTTTAGTAAACTGATCATTGAGATCCTCCATTATGTGGTATTCAGTTGATAATGTTAATGACCAAAAGCATCTTTGAAAGCACCTTCCCAGTACACTCACAATATCTACAGCAGCCGATGGTATCAGGCTTCTTACATATTACGATTTTATCTGGTATCTTGGAAGATGTTAGCGAAGCATTGCTTGATGGACTCTGATGACGAAACTATCACATACAGTACACACTGGGACCTCATTTTCGCCACTGATTTCTGTCGACGTAAAATGAAAAACCAAATAATTGTTATCATATTTTCAATATGTACGTTTCTTTACAATCTTGCCGCCATTCCACTGTGTACCCTCTTGACTTTCATACTCACAAAGCTTCTTACTGTTTAGTAAAAACTTATCCATTTGGTTAAGGTATAATAACTGAAAACGGACGAAGTCTATATTTCAGCAGTTTATTCATTGTTATTCGTCAAATCCATCCTGAAACGCGTTTCGCCTTATCACGGCTCGTCAGTCAGGCTAGGATTGACAAACAAGAGAACAGAATTTACTGGTACTTATCCAAGAAGTTACGAAACACGATGGTAGGATACAACGAATTGTACTAAGTATGCATACCTATTATTCTATCGAGAGCTGATACAGCAGCTTTCGAGCCGACTGAGTGGTTGACACAATCAACACTTAAAAGTAGGTAGCGCTACCAGCTTTTAAGCGTTGACCGTGTCAACCACTCTGTCGGCTCGAAAGCTGCTGTGTCAGCTTTCGATGGAGTAATAGATATGCGTACTTAGTACAATTCGTTGTATCCTACCACTTATCCATCCGTTTTTAGTGTTCCGTACGGAACACTTGTAAGATGACTTCGGTGTCTGTCTGTCTGTCACACCCGATTTTCTCCGAAACTATTTGTCATAGAAAGTTGAAATTTGGTAATAATATAGGAATTGGTGGCCTCATCAGAGCCATGTAGTTTTAAAAGTCAAATTTTGACTTAAGTGGTTAATTTTGGGGGGTGAAATCGAAAGTGAAAAAAAATTTTTTTCGTAGGTCATCGAGTGTGGTGTCAAATGAAAGCTTGTGAAAACACGAGTAAAAAATATATATGTAATGTAATACTTGCGCATACTTTTCTTTGTATTATTTAAAGAAAATCGCGAAAAATCGCTGTCCCCTATCTACGGGGTGTAGATTGACCGAAAATTATCACGAGTGCATTACCTTTAATAATTTATCTGGTATATAAAAAAAAATAAAAGTTCAAGGTCATCAGTTTTCAGTAAAGATTGGAAAAAAACTTTGTTGGAAACTCATTTTGGGTGTGTTTTGTGAAGTTAGTGATTATTTTATACCACCGTAACAACATTTTTTATTTTAAAAGCAATCAACGTACGGAACACTAATTGTGCAAGTTCAACTTGCACTTGACCGGTTATTTAAAAAGCATACGAGAAGAAATACTTCACTTGACTTAAGCGCAACCATATTTATTTGATACAATTTCACTGCATGAAACCGACAGTTATTTATATATGAACATAAACTACCCTAAAAGTTCAAGGAACTACTTCAAAAAAAAAAGATAAACTTAATGGTTGTAGAGAGCCACCTAGTAACCATCAATAGAGGCTTCTAAAGAGGGGAACCACTGGGTTAAAGCATAAAAACTGTTCTCCTGAGTCGTCAAAACACAGTTTTTATTAAGTCAATTACCTTTTACCTATATTTAAAGCTTTTACGATTAAGGAACTGATCAGTAGTACGATGCAAAAAGTTTAATATTGACTTCTACGTTACTTTGATATTAGGAGGTAATTAGCTACTAAAAATTAAATACTAAGAGATTTTTTTAGAGAGTAATCCAATTATTAATTAGAGACGATATTGCATCTACCTTAACGTTGTTTTGACATAATAGGCTTTGTTAGTAGAATTAAGGGGTTCTTTTAATTCCAGTTATTACGATAAGGTTCCTCTTGACTTCCTTCTTATTAGTTCGATGGCTACAGCTACCAGGACAATCCAGTCGAGGATGAACGTTATGTTATTGTTTTGTTTTTTTTTTTTAAAAAATCTCTTCTTCCCAACTTATAGCTAAGCACTATTGCCTATTATCTTCTCTGCTCTATAGACTGTCGCTCCATCTCTTTCTTGGGCGTTCCATTGATCTTCTGCCATTCGGTGACTTATCTCTTGCTATCCGTACTATCTTGTTGCTTGCCATTCTTCCTATGTGTTGATCCCATTCCACTCTTATTCCTCTTATCCACTGGTTGATATTTTCTACATTACATGTGCGTGTTATGTCTTCACTCTTTTCTCTATTCCTCACTAGCTTATTTGTAGATCTCTTAAGTATTCTCATTTCAGTTGATTCCAGCATCCTCTGTGTTATACTTGTATCGGGTCTTGTTTTAGATGTTCAAAATGTCTAACACATATTTATACAAAAAAATAAAACAACAAATTATAAAAAATAAAAACCGGCTAAGTGCAAGTCGGACTTACGCAGGTAGTGTTCCGTACGGTGATTATTTTTAAAATAAAATAAAACCCTTACCTAGGCTCAGTTAATTAGGTCCCTGATCTTAAGATCCAATATGCATTTTCAAAATATAATAATTCTAGCATCTTAGCTACCTAATAGTCAATAAATCAATCTAGCTCAATCTAGAATCTAGTAATAAAAGTGTAAAACGAATACTTACTCTCTAAATATTTGGTTAAGTGTAAACAAATAAAATAAAATAATTTTGTTTGGGAACCGCAACGCGCGACGGGGTAGCAATAATGTACTGAAAAGTATTTTAAAAAAACCTCCACTATATTGTCAAGCATTGTAGTTATTTTTTTATACCAGGTAAATTATTAAACGTAATGCACTAGTGATAATTTTTGCTCAATCTACACTTTATGTAGACTATTCCAGACTTTTTTCAAAATTTTTTGATCAGTATTTTTTGAGATAGGATGAGGGAAGAGCGATTTTTGTCCATTTTTTAAAATAATACAAAGTAAAGTGTGAGCAAGTACATCATATATATTTTTTGAACTTGTTTTTTCCCAAACTTTCATTTGGCACCCCACTCACTTAACTCAAAAATTTATCTTTTAAGACTATACGGCTCTGATAGGCCCATCAATTCATATATTTGTGCCAAATTTCAACTTTCTATGTCAAATAGTTTCGAAAAAAATCGGATGACAGACGGGCAGGCAGACAGACACCGAAGTGATCCCATAAGTGTTCTGTACGGAACACTAAAAACAAGAAATAATGTCTTTATGTTAAGTTAGCCGGCGTTAAACTTTTAGAACTTAATTTAAGGTTTTATTTTTTCATAAAGTTTTAGTAATTAATTTATCTATGAAAACTAATATTAAAGTTTATGTAATTTAAAATTTTATATGAAATTTCATATTAAATTAGCATCTTAAAATATTCAATATGAGAGATCTATATGGTAACACAATTGTCAGCTTCAAATCTTCGCTCTTTATAGTAAAATTAAATTTAAAAATAGTCAGTCCAAATGACCAGCACCGGCGGTTTTATTCTAGGCTGGTACCTTGATTGGTGATGAAATATTGGACTAGTAACAAGAGAATTTATTATTGTTTTATGCATAAGCAAAATCGTATATTCTTCCTGCTAATGAAATAATTGATCCCAGTTTCTTTTGTATATAAAGATACAGTTTACTTTCTTATTGCGGTGACCCTGGCTATTGAAGCTAAATTTGTATCTTGAAAATAATTTATAAATTTAAGTTTATTGCCAAATCAGAACCTAGGGAAGCTGTACCCACTTCTGAACCATCGAAGAAAATTATCAGTTCATAACAAGTTGCTAATTTACAAAACGATTATGAGGGCCCGGCTTACGTACGGCTGCCGGACAGGTCTGGAAAACATCGAGACAAAGTCCAGACAATTCAAAACAAAACCCTACGTCTCATAACAGGAGTTCCTTGGTTTGTCCGCAGCAACCAGTTGCACAGGGAGTTGCAAATGTCCACAATAAAAGAATTCACTTTCTGGAGAAAGCGACACCCTAACCCTGAGATATCTAACGCCTTCAGACACAACGCAAACGTCGGTAATCGCTACTTACGACCCTCAGACATACCACAAATAGACTAACAATAGACATGTCTAAAACGCCACTACCAAGACTATTACGTACTTAGTATATAGGGATAAGGTAGTAGTGTAGTTGACCTACTCCTCTTCAAAAAAATTAATAAACATAGAAACATCACACACCACAAACACTGTTGTCACACAACACTTCTAAAATAGCCAGGAACTTAGTTGGTAGTTTTAATTAGACTTAGTTAGATTAAGGTAGCATAGATGTACGTACCAATATTCGCAGGCAGCAGGGGGTCGTTCAGCTTAACAAAGACCTGGAAGAAATTCTATCTTCTTTATATTCTACAAAAACCCAGGAGGCAGTTTTTTCTAAAAAAGTGAACGTTGCTGAACCCGACATGGTCATGTCGGGGCACTCCATTCTCCTAGCATCGTCACTCAATTTGTTGGGCGTTAATTTTGCAACAAATATGTTCTGGCATGAACATTTTACAGGCATAGCAAGGAGAGCTTCTCAAAAGTTCAGAATATTATTTAGAACCAGAAAGCTTTACACTCCACAACACACACTGCATTTGTTCGATTCTGTTCAGAGAAAAACTGTTCGTCTGATTGGAGACCCGGAACTGACCGGCGGCCTCGATTCGCTGGAACATCGAAGAACGGTTGGCGACTTGAGTCTATTCTACAAGTATTTTCATGGAAAATGTTCGAAAGATATAGCCCGCTTAATTCCTTCCAGAGCGGGGCATGTTAGAAATACACGTAGCGCTAATACTTCACAACCGTATGAGGTTCAGCTTGTTACTCCGCGTACAACGCTTTTCAAGCAGTCTTTTATATGGAGAACTGGAATAATTTGCCCAGGGCTGTGTTTCCCACCGAGTACAATTTACAGCGATTTAAGAAAAAAGTGAATCGCTTCTTCTGCACACATGCCGCTCCTGGAGCGCTTTAGGGACTTCCCTGTAGCACGTATGCTAGACCCATAAAAAAATATTAGGAACTAACTCACAAGATTTTAAAACTCACACACCCTATATAAAGAATAACCGTCACATTGTAAGAGGAGTAAAGGGTCGCAGACCCAGCTTACAAGAAGGTTTAGTAGGTATGCCAGCCGTTCCGGCTGGAGAACCATCACATAACTGGAGCATTCTGGGGCATCCTTAAGGTGACGCAGACTGCTTCCTTCCTGTAAAAAAAAAATAAATATTTATGGCAGTAAAATGTTTATTCTTTATACGAGTAATAGAATAAACTGAATAATTTTCCAAAATTCATTGTCATCATAATTGTTACATATTAAAACAGAATACCTTCAGGGTAAATGCTTATTACAACTTGGGAGAGATGTGCAAAATTCCCTTTGTAATTTTTTTTTAATGAATGTTATAGTGCACTCTCCTAAATTTGGGTAACGGTTCTAGACACAACTGAACTTTAATGTAATAAGTAATATAAACATCAAATAATATGAGACAATCACTCTAATTAAAAGTTCGTATAAACATAAATGATATTTTATCGGAAAATTACTTGTAATATTTCAGAATTATTATTACTATTATGTTCAAGAATTTACATTGGGAAAGTAATTTTTACATAAACTTTCGTGACATCTGATTGCCACCGAAAATTGAAGAAATTTTACCATCTCTCTGTAACAGATTGAAGTTGAAGCTATTAAACTAAAAATAAAGAAGTTACGGTAGTAGAAAATAACCTTGTTTATCTCTTTAGTCACCTAATTACCATCTTCGTATGATATATTAATATTAAATTTAAATCTTAGCACCAATTATTAAACTAAATTTAAAACGTCAAACATTATTATAGTATTCTGTTAACAGTTATATACACACAGTTATATATTACCATTATATAATTATTATATTACATACTTTATGTTGAATTGAAAATTTTCCGTCTTTTATTTTTGGGTTGGCTAATGTAAATTACAGTACATATAGTGTATTAAGTGATTCCTTCTAAAACACATACACCTCAAATTTTCAAAAATTCGATTTCCCTATAGTTTAAGAATTATTCAAAAAAAAAAAAAATTAAGAAAATGCCTTTCCATTACAAAGTTAGAGCATTAAACCTGACCTGGCGTCGGAGGCACCGCCACCTGCCTTCAGACACTATCTGCAATATTACTTAGTCAATTTTTAATATTTTTTACCTTCTTTTTAGTGTTCCGTACGGAACACTTATAAGATGACTTCGGTGTCTGTCTGTCTGTCACACCCGATTTTCTCCGAAACTATTTGTCATAGAAAGTTGAAATTTGGTAATGATATAGGAATTGATGGCCTCATCAGAGCCATGTAGTTTTAAAAGCCAAATTTTGGGGGGTGAAATCGAAAGTGAAAAAAAAAAAAATGTTTAGTAGGTCATCGAGTGTGGTATCAAATGAAAGCTTGTGAAAACACGAGTAAAAAATATATATGTAATGTAATACTTGCGCATACTTTTCTTTGTATTATTTTTAAAAAATCGCGAAAAATCGCTGTCCCCCCACCTTATCTCGAAAAGTACTGATCAAAAAATTTTGAAAAAATTCTGGAATATTCTCCACGGGGTGTAGATTGAACGAAAATTATCACGAGTGCATTACCTTTAATAATTTATCTGGTATATAAAAAAAAATAAAAATTTTAATGTCATCAGTTTTCAGTAAAGATTGAAAACAAACTTTGTTGAAAACTCATTTGGGGTGTGTTTTGTGAAGTCAGTGATTATTTTATACCACCGTAACAACATTTTTTATTTTAAAAGCAATTAACGTATGGAACACTAATTGTTCAATTTCAACTTGCACTTGACCGGTTATTTAATCTTAGTAATTACTTTTCTACAAACTGTCGAGAGGTTGTTTTTAGTTTTTCTGTTGAACAATTTTTATAAATAATTCAACTTAATTTTTGAAAAAAAAAACCACTTCGACAATTTTTAACTACTACATTATTTTACAAGATTAATTTTTATTTTTGCAAATTGAATTATTTTTTGTGAAGTTATCCTGCAGACCAGGAGGTGCCATAGTTTTTATCAGTGATCCATTTAACCCGATAAAAAGTAATACTAACTTTTAAAATATATTTTAAAAAACATTTTTTCTTATAATTTAAAGTACAATAAGAATATATAATCGCCATTCTTTTGTATTATTCACTTAATAACTTTTTTTTGCAGCGCCCAGGTGTATGTAACCCCTTAATTAAATCTATTATAGAATATTTGCATAATATGCCCAGTTTTCTAACTGCTGTTACTAACTACTAGAGGCTATTGTTCCATGTCTAATTTAATTACACTGCTATTTTTGAGAGGAGTTCAAGAAGCCTAAGACCAATCTCGTTTTTGTTTTAATTCAGTACAAATCCTAATCTGCAATAACGTAACAATAAAAAGTTGTTGTACTGCTCGTTACTCCCTCATAAAGCACCCTAGAACGGTCTCTATGTGGTCCGAACTATATATTCACTAAAAAGTAAATTTTAAAAGTAATTTGTCAAGGCGTGGACGCCTGTAAAACGTTTATGATCCGTGTCGCAGCGAGCAAACTGAGAGAGCAAGAGGTCAAGCAATTTATTCGGAAACTAGTTTTAAACTTTGGGCAACTCAAACAGGTAAACTGGACACAATAAATTTAAACTTCTCCATCCGTTGGCAATAAAATATTTAACCGCAAAGCATAACCCTTACGACGCAAGGCAATAAAGATCTTTGATGTACAAGGAAGGGTAAATGTATCTTTTAAAATTTGGAAAAAAAATATTAAGAGAGTTTAGATTTAAAAAGCTGTATTGGTATAATTAACAGCAGGAAAAGTATCACAAGATAAGGATGTAGCTGTTTAGTCTAGCAGAGAATCGAAATTTAGTTTCTAAAATCATGCACAAGAAATATAAAAATACACTAAGAAAAATGATTAATTCGATTCTTTAGAAAACAAAGAGCATGAAAACTATATAATCTATGAATAAAGTTATAGCAAGGAAAAGTTTTAAGTAGATGTTGGAATAGTTGGAGAATTGAAAATATATAGATAGATGGATAGAACCAGCAAATGATAAATAAGTGGCAGAAAAGAAAGCCCGAAGAATATGAAAACACCCAAAGTAGATGCAACTTTTATTGGAGCGATTAAATAAGTGCTGCATATATGAGTTTTAGGGGAGTTTTAAGGTTATCTTGGTACCATAAACTGACAAAGGTTTGAAAAACATTTTAATTTTTACGATTATAGGACTATAAAATTCTTTTAATAAGGTTTAACGAACTATTAATTAGAAAGAAACATGAAAACTATTTCTAACAGGTCAACTTTCTAGCACAACAGAAGAAAAAGAAGTAAGAACTTGAGTATATGGCGGAATATAATTGCGGGGGGTTATGAAAATTGTTTAATGTATTTGAACTACAATATGTCTGCAACAAAAGCTATTGTGGAAAAATATCGATAAGTAGCACTACTACAGCATACTAACAGAAGACTTAAATTTTTTTTAAAAACATCGACGTCACTGTCTGATTGACTCTGACTTCAGAACGATTAATCTATACTCTTTTACCAAAGCAATCAGCTAAATGTTAAAAATATACATATTAAATATAATGTTTTCCTAATTAATTAAAGATTTGTTACCAAGAAATGCATTAAACATATCGATATAGGTTAATAATTAGTTGACTAAATTGTAATATAAAATAACTGACACGAATGATCTCTAAAATACTTAAAATACTTTTTTCATTACCAATTTATGATATCTCACAAAATAGATATTTAATCTTGCAGCATGTTTTCCCCCCGTAAGCAAAATGTTACGTCTACTTACTACTCAGCATCTCTCTTCTAAATAACTGAAAAATTCTCTCTCACTAGCCATACATGTTGAATGTCAACGGAGGCGCAATAAATTATATAGTCAAATGATTTTATATATTTTCAAATTTATTGAAAATAATTTTTAAGTATGCCTCCAATTGACTCAAGGGCTCAGCCATTTCAATATACTAAACTATTTTAATAACACCCTATATATACATACATACATATATATATATATATATATATATATATATATATATATATATATATATACATATATATATATATATATATATATATATATATATATATATATATATATATATATCTATATATATATATATATATATATATATATATATATATATATATATATATATATATATATATATATTTATATATATATATATATATATATATATATATATATATATATATATATATATATATATATATAGATATAGATATAGATATAGATATATATATATATATATATATATATATATATATATATATATATATATATATATATATACCTTTCTTGTAGAGGGATTTATCTTTGCCTTCAAAATAGGCCTCAGTTTCGGCGATAACTTCTTCATTGGACCCAAATTTCTTTCCTGTGAGCATTTTTTTGTGGTCTGTGAATAGATAGTAGTCGCTGGGGGCCAAATCTGGAGAATACAGTGGATGGGAAAGCAATTCGAACTTCAATTCATATAATTTTGCCATCGTAACCATTGACTTGCGACACGGTGCACTATCTTGATGAAAGATTTTTTATTTGGGGCCGTTTCTTTACGATTTCTACCTTTAAACACACCAATAACTTTATATAATATTTACTATTGATGGTTTTTCCCTTCTCAGCATAGTGGATGAATATTATTTCATGCGCATTCCCAAATACAGTGGTCAAAACTTATCCAGCCGACTGTGGTGTCTTTGGTCGCTTCGGGCGGCTTTCACCGGCTGCTGTCCACTCAGCTGACTGCCGATTCGATTTCGGTGTGTAGCGGTGGATCCATGCTTCATCCATTGCCAAATATCGCATAAAAAAATCCTTTTTATTGTGCTTAAACAGGTCCAAACAGCGCTCAGAATCATCAACATGTTGTTTGCCCAGTTGTTCATGCAAAATATGACCAACACGATTTTTTGATATCCTGAGGTTTTCAGCTATTTCAGGTTTCCAGTGTTTTCACTTTACGGTCATCCAAAACAATTTTGTGGATTCTTTCCGGTGTAACCACCGCATTAGGGCGTCCAGAGCGTTAAGCATCATTTGTGTATGTACGACCGCATTTAAATTCAGCATACCAGTAAATGATGAGTGATTTGCCAGGGGCAGAGTCCCCGTAATACTTATCAAGCCATTGCTTTGCTTGAACGGTATTTTTTCCCATCAAAAAACAGTGTTTAATCAGCACACGAAATTCGATTTTTTCCATTGTTTTGAAAATATCAAAAGTAGCGTCACTAAAACCACTGTAACTTGAAAACTAATCGCCGAAATGTCATGAAATTTTGACACGTATCCTTTGAAGGTTGGTACTTCCTAAAAATTATATGGATTTTTTTGAAAAGGGCGACATCTATGTGTCAGACCAAAAATTTTTCTACCTACGTGTTATATATATGGTAAATATAATATCTATGTTCCAAAAAGAGCTGTATTTTCTGAATTAGAGGAAGTTTTTACTTTGAGATACTTTTTTTAAACGATGGTATATAAAAAAATTTCATATTTCCAATCCAAACGTCACCAAATATTTAAACATTCCGTTACTTTTTAAATTCATAATTTGGATAGTTTCCATAATCACTTTCACCATGATAACTCTTCAAATAATATTGTGGTTATTGTAACATAAGATTATAAAATATCGTTTATTACTTTTGCTGACGAATCTATAGAATTCAACCAATATCAACAAAAATAACAATATATATATTGAATGATAAAATAAAAAGTCAAGCATTCTCATTTTGTAGTACAGTGACAAGAACATTGAAGAGGGTGAAATACTTAGAGAAACACTTAGATTATTAGAATATAATCGAATAATAGTTTGACGAGAATAAAAAAGTAGCGTGGCAATGAGCCGGACTAATTAGACTGTTCGCCTAGAAATGCAAGGTACGTTCTATGATGCGCAATATTATCCTATATAAGACACTTACTTAGAACAAAGTAGTAGAAATCACAATTAGAATCTTTCTACAAGATTAGTCTTGGACAGATAGACAGGTATCTCTCACGAAGTTCTCCTTTAGTATAATGTTCCAATTCACATTTTTTTTCCGATGATTCAGTCATTTTAAAATGCCATTTTTGAGCTTTAAAATAGTAGATCTTATATGAACACAACCCGATAAATTAGCCAAGCTGGCTCGAAAAACACTATGCCTTGTTTTCGTTTTTCAACTTAAAAAAAAAGGAGGTTGCGGAAAAAAATATAATTTATTTGACTTTGGCTGAAAACGCTATATCGTATAATATGTGTAATAAATGGTTTTAGCAGCCTTAAGATGGAATTTTAAACTTTCAGGATGAGTTCGAACAAATTTTGGATGAGATTCCTTGACAACTTAACTCAAATTTACAAATGCTCTGTGACCCAGTGATCTTTTTCCTCTTGTTCTCAGAAATTTAGGCGGCTTCGTAAGATGTCCAGGTGGATCCATCATTACCTCACTATCCAGAATAAAAGCAGATGCCATGATACGGCTCTCCAGGTTAAAGAAAAAAAGATTTCTAACCTTCTAATATACCATTTTTATAAGTCTATCTAGGTGAGCCATCAACGAGCAACGCAAAACGGAACATCTATGCAAAAAATGTGTTGCTGTGCACTTGGTAGGATCAGAAGGGCATGATCCACTATGAGATGCTCCGACCTAAGCGGACCATCACTGAGTGAAAAAAGATTCCACAGATCTCAACACCCATCATTTTTTCATTCTAGAATCCGACAATTGCCGGGCAGATGGCAAAAATGAATAGAAAGCGTTGAAAATGTCTGAACATTGAGTGTATATTAGTTTATTTATAAGTAAATGTTAAAGGTATAAGGACCAAGAACTAAGTTGTACACCTAGTATAATAGTCAAGTAACGAAGGTCACTGGATGGACCGTATTATGGAACTTCTTGTCACTCTTCCATCTTCGGCTATAACCAATCTTATAAAAATAGTAAAAATATTCATTTCAACTGAATTACGAAACTTTTGGCACAGTAAACCCAATAAGGTAGCGAGACTCAGGGATGTCCGTGTAGGAAAATCAAGTCTCAGTTTTCAAACGGCTACTCCATGTTAAAAAGGGGACCAGCGGGAGATTTTAAATAAAATGCAGCATGAGTAATAAAAAAACAAAAAGAATGTAGCGCTTTTTCTCCAGGAAATTGAATAGGCATACCAGATTTTGAGCCCAACGCTTTGTTGTATTTGAATTCAGCAAGGAATTTTATGTCCGAATACAAATTAAATGTTTCTGGGTCTGATTGGGCCTCATTTTAACTACAAGAAAATCCGACTCCTATAAGGATCTTTACATATGTTATTAGCCTTTGACACAGGGAGTATTCTTTCTCAGATACTATATTAACGTCTAGATACACATAAAAGATTTTTCAAATTATTTTAAAATATTTTTTGAGAAAAATGTGAGGCGCATATTTTATTATTTTTGCACAAATTTTCAGTTGGACAACTGATGACGCGTTTGATTGCTGCAAGACAAATCTTAGCTCCATAACCCAAAAATGTCATAAATAGCTTCTCCGAATTATTATATTTATCTGCGAACGATTTATTACGCAAATGATATTCTTTAATTCAATCACTTACCTTTCAACATCTTTGGGCAAGAAGAAGAAACTCACTCCAGACGTACTTTTTTAATTATGTTTACAATTATCAACGGCACATCAATAGCCTCCTTTCCCCATGATTTTATAAATTATTTGTCAACCTTTTTACTTACAAACGTTTTTAATTCTCTTTTTATACAAACTGTCTCTTCCTTCTGTCTCTAAATTCATGTAAACTGCAATCACATCAAAAAACGATCGACAATAGATTTCAAAAGACACATTCCGAGATCAGATGTAAACATTGAGTGGCCATTTTGAAAGAGGGACCTGTCGATGCACACGCCGTCAAAATCTCGTCATCAACATGGAGCTCACTTTCACTACTATATTGGGTTTACTGTGCTTTTGGGCTTAATGCTTAGCATAAAGAATTCCAGGAGTAGTCAACATCGCTCGATTTTGACACGTACGTTTTAATTGAGCTGTACAATTTCAATATATCCATATAAATAGAAGCAATTCAAGCACACAATGTGACTAAATTGAATATTACATAATGCAAACGAAAATTGAATAATAAAATAGGGAGCGGGGTGGGGTCAGGTGGCAAATGCAACCCCCTAATCTCATTGAGGGACGGAGCTATTGTAAAGAACCCTAATTTATACATTTAATATATTTGGCATTTAAAACCAATTACGTTGTATATTTTAGAGCTTTAAGAATAGAAATGTACGGAACAGAACTCTCGTCTAGACTTTATATTAATTTCTAAAATTAATTTTCAGTTATTACGTTGCTGCAATTTATGAGTTTTATACTTGTATGTTTTATTTTACACACCAAATATAAGATTGCATTTAAACTTAGGGCTAATTGGTTTCATTTAAGCTGCTACTACGATCTACCTTTTTTGTAAATTAATTCATGTATACGGGGACGTGATGATAAGTTTCTAGTCCAGCATAGAGAGAACAAGTATATCTTTTAAACCAAAATTGTTTATTCAACGTAGACTCCTTTTGACTTTATAAACTTTGTGCAACGGTTATAAAGTAACTATAGAGCTTTCAAACAAAATTTTTGTTTTGGCTTCCAAGCCAGTCTTCGACAATATGTTATTTATTATTTCCTAATTTGATTGAAATTTTTGTTCTTTCGATTTTTTTTCTGTTTTGGAAATAGATCCGAGAGAACTAAATCAGGGGAACTTGATGATGAATGATCAATCAGTTCAAAAAATAATTTGTTTATGTTTTTCAAAACTGACTACGATTTGTGAGCCGGTCTTGCAAAAACTGCACCCATTTAGATACATTTCCTCGGCGTTTCTCCACAATTTTTGAGCGAAGTTTAGTTAATAATTAAGAATAATATTGTCCAGTCACTGAAGAAACAGTGACTGGACACAAAGAGTTCTTTAAAATAGAGGTATTTTATCAACGATCCATATTCGATTTTACTAAATTCACAATTTTTGTCGATAATAACGTTTACAAATAGTATATACGTGGGCGGTCTGAAAAGTTATCGGCCTAACAATGACAGATAATTTTTTTTGACGTGAAATAAGTTTTCTTTTTCAATATAATCTTCTGAAACTCCACTACATCTATTCCAATGTTTTTCTAATAATTCAATACCATGATTAAAGTGTGATTCCGGAAGATCTGCAAAATATCCATCCACTGCTGCAATAGCTTCGTCATTTGATGTAAAACGGTTTCCAGCCAGGAATTTTTTCAGATTTGGAACCAGATAACAGTCAGAGGGAGCCAAATCTGGTGAATACGCTGGATGTTCAAGCAATTCGTACTTTAATTCGTTGAATTTTGCCCTTGACAAAACACTTGTGTGAACATGTGCATTATTTTGATAAAAAATGATTCTTTTCTTCTTAAAGCACGTCTTTTCTAACGAATTTTTACATCTAACTGATCCAAAAGGCTAAAATAATATTCAGAATGAATTGTTTTACCTTTCTGAAGATAATCGATTGACAAAACACCTTTGTCAAGTGCAAGTTGAACTTGCGCAATTAGTGTTCCGTACGTTGATTGCTTCTGAAATAAAAAAATTTTTGTTGCGGGGGTATAAAATGATCAGTGACTTCACAAAACACACCAGAAATGAGTTTTCAACAAAGTTTGTTTCCGATCTTTACTGAAAACTGATGTCCTTGAAATTTTTGTTTTTCTTATATACCAGATAAATTATTAAATGTAATGGACTCGTGATAATTTTCGTTCAATCTACACCCCGTGGAGAATATTCCAGAATTTTTTCAAAATTTTTGAATCAGTACTTATCGAGATAGAGGGGGGCAGCGATTTTTCGCCATTTTTTCAAAATAATACAAAGAAAAGTATGCGCATGTAAGACATTATACATATTTTTGTTTGTTTTTACAAGCTTTCATTTGACACCCCACTCGACGACCTAGTAAAAAAAATTTTTTTTCACTTCCCATTTCACCCCCTAAAACTAACCTCTTAAGTCAAAATTTAACTTTCAAAACTACTCGGCCATCAATGTCTATATTAGTACCAAATTTAAACTTTCTACGTCAAATAGTTTCAGAGAAAATCGGGTGTGACAGACGGACAGACAAACAGACTGGCGGACAGACACCGAAGTGATCTTATAAGTTTTCTGTATAGAACACTAAAAACTGTTGCCGTCTTTGCCTTCTTTAGTGCGCTTCCACCGGCCTCGATTCATTTCTTCGACTTTTCTTTTCACTCTAGTGTATAGTGGTGACTCCAAGTTTTATCAACAGTTCTGAAGCGATGCACAGTGTCTCGACTAGTACAAGCTAGCGGGACAATATTATTTCTTCACTTATTTCAATTGTTTATGTATATTCCAGGTATCTTAAGCTATTTTAAGAAAAAAAAAGTTGAAAAATGTGTACTGTATGTGTATTAATCGAAATATGTAGCTGCAAGACGGAAGTGGTTTACTAATGTGTCTCATTTGTTCACTATTGTCGCTAATTGTTTTTAATTAGCTACATACGTCTACCCACTCATTATGTGTGAAAAGCACAATCATGTTTGTTTACAAAGAAATTTCTAGGAAAAAAATAAAAATCATAATGATAGTACCCACATTTATTAATTTACAAAATATTATTTCTTTTAAAATAAATTAGTACAATAACAGTATCTATATATCAATTATTTACAATAACAAGGTGTATAAGTAAAAGAAATATAATATTAAATAACTTATATACTAAGGCATGAATTATAAGCAACTACAACACACAATAAAATAAGAATAATAATTACAATAAAAAAATACTTAAACCTACTAATCACCATCAGATGAGTCGTCATCACCGCTCTCCCATTCAGTAGAATATTCAGAGAGTAAATAATCCTCCTCATTTAATTCGTGATGATGACTTACTGTTGGTGTTTCGGATGGCAATGAAAGTGGGATAATCAACTGCAGAACCTCCGATGGCAAAGAAGTAAATTTTCTTCGCGGTAATTCTCTATACGACTCACACACCGTAAATCGAAACATCTTTGTTCATGCCCGGAACAGATGCAAGGGAATTATCAACGAAACCAAGGAGGCACACAATCAACGAATTAGAAACAAACTTCTCGCTTGTCCCAACAATTCCAGGTCCTTTTGGGCAGTCGCTAAGGCAGTTAGTCAAAATTTTACCAAATCCACCATACCACCACTCACACGGCCAGATAATTCCATTGCAACCACACCTGTTGAGAGAGCGAACTTGTTGGCTGAACTTTTTGCTTTACATTCTACTGTCGATTTCCAAGGAAAAACACCACCTACTATTCCCATATTGCAGTCAAGGATGCCCGATGTTGTCTTCAGACAGCGCATCATAAAGCGTATTTTAATGAAGCTAGACACCAAGAAGGCTTCTGGCGCTGACGGAATACCTGCCATAGTTCTCAAAAACTGTGCAAGCGAACTAACACCAGTTTTCTGTAGACTTTTTAACCTATCCTACAGAAAGGGAATACAGTAATACCCCGCTTAGCGCGACCCCGTTACGCGCGGTTTCACTATAACGCGAAATACAAAATGCACTTTCAAAAATTTATTCAGGTTTGGACATATTGCAGAGTATAGACAATAATGATGACCGTGTCTTGACCGTGTGTCAAACAATTAAAAACAGTGTTGGGTGTTATGAACGTATTTTACAAGAACGTAAACAAAACGTTACCCAAAAGACAATAGATGTATTTTTCCGTAAAAAATAAGAGTATGTATTGCATAAAGTGTTCTTAGAATTAAAGTGATTGATTAAAATGATTTGTATTTTTTTGTATTAAATTTTGACTATGTTTAATCATAAACCTCGATATACGCGAATTTCAGTTAACGCGATTTTTTTCGGAACGTATCCCTCGCGTAAAGCGGGGGTATTACTGTATTTCCGTCCTGCTGGAAATGTGCCACGGTTCAGCCGATACCTAAAAAAGGTAAGAAGACCTTGCCAAATAACTACCGACCAGTTGCACTGCTTTCAATAATATCGAAAGTCATGGAAAAGGTTATCAATGAGCATCTTCTAAAATATCTTGAACGATTCAATATTATTAGCGATCACCAATATGGTTTTCGTAAACATAGATCAACAGGAGATCTTCTGACTTATGTAACACATGTTTGGAACAACGCAATTGAACACTTTGGAGAATCTCGAGCGGTTGCTCTTGACATATCCAAGGCATTCGACCGTGTTTGGCACGATGGACTGTTGGCTAAGTTGCGCTCTTATGGTATGTCTGAAAGGTTCTGTTTGTGGCTCTCATGTTTCCTCAGAGAGCGTTCTTTACGAGTGGCGGTCGACGGATTTCTTTCTAACACCCTCACTATCAACGCTGGTGTGCCCCAGGGCTCCATACTGTCTCCTACTCTCTTTCTCATTTACATTAACGATCTGCTGGAAATGACCGGGAATCCAATCTATAGCTTTGCAGATGACAGTACGCTTGTCTCTTCATTCACCTTGAACGCTCGGACAACGGCTGCTCAGGCGAATGTCCGCAGACAGCAGGAGGTCGTTCAACTCAACAAAGACCTGGAAGAAATTCTATCTTGGGGTGACAGTAACCAAGTGGAATTTAACGCTACAAAAACCCAAGCGGCAGTTTTTTCTAAAAAAGTTAACGTTGCTGAACCCGACATAGTTATGTCGGGGCACTCCATTCCCCTAGCATCGTCGCTCAATTTGTTGGGCGTTAGTTTGGGAGCAAATATGTCTTGGCATGAACATGTTGCAGGCATAGCAAGGAGAGCTTCTCAAAAGTTGGGAATATTATTTAGAACCAGAAAGCTTTACACCCCACAACAACTGTTAATTCTTTACAAAGCCCAAATTCGACCAACTATGGAATACTGCTCCCACGTTTGGGGCTCCGCTCCCAAACATACACTGCATTTGTTGGATTCTGTTCAGAGAAGAGCGGTCCGTCTGATTGGGGACCCGGAATTGACCGGCGGCCTTGATTCGCTGGAACATCGAAGAACGGTTGGCGACTTGAGTCTGTTCTACAAGTATTTTCATGGAAAGTGTTCGAAGGATGTAGCCCGCTTAATTCCTCCCAAAGCGGTGCATGTTAGAAATACACGTCGCGCTGGTGCTTCGCATCCGTATGAGGTTCAGCTTGTTACTCCGCGTACAACGCTTTTCAAGCAATCTTTTATATGGAGAACGTCATCCCTTTGGAATAATTTGCCCAGCGCTGTGTTTCCCACCGAGTACAATTTACAGCGATTGAAGAACAACGTGAATCGCTTTTTCCGCACTCGTGCCGCTCCTGGAGCGCTTTAGGGACTTCCCTGCAGCACGTGTGCTAGACCAATAAAAAAAAAATTCTCTATACGAGTCGATAACAGGATCAGACGTAATTAAAAGCATTCTCAAAAGATCTGTATTTGTGGCAATACGTGACCGCTTCCTGGTGTGCCGTTTACGGAATCTACGACAGTCTTTATTTCTTGCCTCCTGGCCTTCTTCGGAGAGTTGTCCAATGGGAAGAAGAAAAGACTTTATAACTTCCGCGCTGTGTACAAGAATTTTATGCACAGTAACGGGCATGGAATACCACGAATACAGATCAAGGCATAATTTTCTAGTATCAACACAAAACTTTTCGAATTCTATATAATTTATGTCATATCCCGATGACAAAGTTCTTAAAATTACATGAAATCTACGAATAAGGTTTACGTGTAATCCTGTAATTTCGCTGCTCAATTCAGCTTTGGAAAAAAATCCGTGCTGTGTTTCCATCGTTTGTGTTACCATACCCAGGTTTTGGTTTATCTACAATGAGCCCATACGATCTTTAAACACTTTTTGTATCTCTTGTGAGCGTTGCTTCACAATAGCTTTGTCGTTATCTACCCTGATTTGCCACTTTGTTATTTCTAAATGATAACTGATGTGAAGCAAACATTCAAACGTGCGGATCCATGCATGTAAAGTAGATAAACCAAATGCAAGGCGTTCTTCGTTGCTGGGATATTTCTTTGACTCCTCGTTCATAGTAGACGGGGTGGCACCGCAAATATAACACTTTTGTGTTGAACTTGTGTCTGTTAAGGCATTGCCATCAGTTATTGTCAACAACAAATCGTGTTTAACAGAGATTTGAGATCCAGCAACGTTACATAATGTTGGAAGAAGCTGACTTACTTCATCTAAAATTTTAGAAGTTTCTTCTTTCGTAAACTCTTTTGTCTCCTTGGCAAAAATAAACTTAATAGGACGGCAATATAAAGTAGAGGAAGGTCTTGGATTTTGCCAGATCACAGTTTCGCCATCAAGCAGTCTCAAAGGGACAAATGAGTATACGAACAAAAATTCGTCTGTAGCGTTAGTGTTCTCAAATTTCTGCTTATATGTGCTATGCCCCGAACTCCCATCACAGCTCTATTTGCTTACCAACGTATAATATGAACGAGGTAACACACTTCTAATGACTTCCGTCTGAGCTTTAACTAATCGTTCAGCCGTTTTATCCAAAATCGCGTGAAGTTTAATTTCAGCTCGAGATTCAGTCACAGAAATATATTCATCAGAAGGACAACAAGAAGCTTTGGACTAACCTAAACTATAAAACGATGGATACACTTGATGTCCCGCTTTCATTGACCATTTCCTTGTTTGTTTATATGAGTGAGAAGTCGATTTCGAGTCCACATAATAAGCTAAAGCTTCGTCTGGTGTTAACTGCCGACTTTGTTCAGAACACTTATTCTTTTCTCTAGTTTCACTGAGCGCGACGTTATGGATCTGTTTAGCAACACTTCGATGCCCTTCTTTTCGAGTAGCTAACTCAGCTGCTGTAATAAGCTCACTTGCACTTCGCGATTCCAAAAGATCTTCTACTCTCGGTCTCTTCGTTTTCGTTGATGAGTCTTCAAATGATTTTCTGGGTCGCCCTACGGAAAGAGCCGCTGATGATGTTGAAGTGCACGGCTGGTTAACACACATCTTTATTTCGATTCCGGATCCCTCTAACCAATCTTTATGTTTGATTAGAAACATTTCTTTGTTACACTTTAAAGAAGTCCACTTTTGATTGAATTTTGCTGAAAGGCTTGATATTTTCATTTTGAATTGTTTTAGAGAATCGTCAGAAACATCAGACATATTGAATTTTTCACTTATATAATAAAAAATACCACTGTTTCGTTCAGTTTTGTCATGTTTTAGCCATTCTTCAAAAAACTCCATTTTCGTCATAGTCACGACTCGTTCTGAAAAAAAATAAAATAATTTTACTTTCGAGCCTTTTCGGGGTCTATAATATATATGAATCTGTGCCTGAATGTTGTAGGTATTACATATAGAAAAATCTAGGTGGATATATGTGGATAAAAAAAGTTGCTACTTTTAAAGTTTACAATTAATGTAAAATTTGCTGGATTTATCTATACATTTACAAATTGATATTACACCAAAAGTATACATATTTTTTATAAAAAATATAAATCATAATAAAGTACATACCTTCAACAGAATTTTCCATCACAAAAAACTCGTTTTACTTTGCTACCAATTTTAAAATATGTTATCACAAGTGTGCATAAAATGCAACTGATTTGCAAATAAAAATGACCTCTCTTATAAGGGTTACTTTGACCCCCTGATAAGATACCTTTATGAGGTGATAAACAAATTAATTCTTGGAATTCGTTAAATGGGGGGAGGGGTTGTTTACAAGTCGTTATCAGTGGTTCCTGGAAATTACGTCATGAATATTGTCCCGCTAGCATGTTCTTGTCGAATCACTGTGCAATGCTTGAAACCTATTTTATTTTGCTTAAAATCATCCAAACGCGCTTGAGAAATACACAATCGAATGCATTTTTGGCCAATTTTCAACAAATGCGACACTCATCTTACACAAAAATCTTTCATATGTAATTCTTCATGCAAAATATTTCCAATTCGTCCTTTTGAGATATTTATGTCTTCAGCTATTTCACACACTTTCACTCGTCGATCATCTAACATCATATGGACTTGTTGAATGATTTGTGGTGCAGCAGTTTTTGGACGATCTTCGCGTGGTATACCTAGACATTAACAAACCAGAAATGTAAAAGGAGTATAGGGTTTTCCCAGCTCACAAGGAGTTTAAGTGGGTATGCCAACCCTTCAGGTTGGAGAGCCTCACATACCTGGAGCACTTTGGGGCACCCTTATGGTGACGCAGACTGCTCCAGAAATCCATAAGGCGGATTTCTCCCTGTATAAAAAAAAATAAAAAAAAGATCTTCGCGTGGATCATCTTCGAGGTTTGTACGACCAGATTTAAAAAAAGTAGCCTATTTTTCACAGTGGAAAGTGAAGATGATGAATCCTTATACACTTTTAACAATTTGGGATGAATTTTTGTTGTGGTTAAACCATACAAAATAAAGAATTTAATCAGTGCACGTTATTCAATTTTTTCCATTTTAAAAACATCAATCAATGACGCGTCAATATTAAATAGCTGCTACTAGTCGAATGAATTGACAGATCGAAATAAAACTTCACATGTATCTATATAAAAGATGGAACTTTCCAATACAGTTATGGTTTCACAGTTTCTAACGCCATCAATGTGTTAGGCCGTGGACTTTTCAGACAGCCTAAGTAAATAGCAAAATAAAATAAGACCATCAAAGTTTGTGTGGGTATTTACTAAATTTGTGCTTTTGAAAGAGTAGTCTAGGCTAACTAGTTGTTAATAATCGTAGTACATCTCCTTGGCTTTCCGGAATTTTTTAAACTTGCAGTTGTCCCGAATTCGAACAGCAACGTTTGTAGGTTATCTTCGTTTTTTGATAACATATAATCACTTCATTATCAGCATAACAGATGATTTTAATCTCTCTAGTTCCTACTTTATAACTTACGCCTGAAGTCTTCACCTCCTTGATTATTTCATCCATGGTAGCATTGAAAAGAGACTCTGTGTAATACCAACAAATACTGGAACTTCATTTAATAAGTTGTTATTAACCTTAATAAAAGTGCTGTTGTCAATATTCAATTCCTTAATAAATAAGAGGGTACTATGGTACAACTTTTTTTTCTTAATGAACGCTAGCATATCTTTGAACCCCTGTCCTCCTTGTCAAACGACTGTGTGAGGTCTACAAAGTGTGGTACTTTTAGGCATTCCTACTGTATTCAGTGGTCATATTTGTTATATAGAAATAACACAGAAAGGGTTAAAATGGGTATTTAGAACAGATACAAGATTCTTAGATTCTTGGGAATGGGGGGAAGAGGCAGATGGATGCAAAAGATTTTTTTCTAAAAAAAACAAAGAAAACGTTAACGAGCTATAGTAAGGCGAAGTAACTTAAAAGAGAGAGCTTTTTCCTAGATTTATAGAGCCATTATGAATGAGATAGGTTGTAACTGTTTATCCTCTAGTGATTTCTTCGTTTCTCTTTTAGCCAAATGACTTTTAAAGTTTAATATCCAGAATGTTCTTTTTGTTAATCTGAACTGTAATAAGAGCAAATAAGTAAGAATGGTAAATAGAAAATGGGTTAAGCTAAAAAAAATCATTTTGTGCCTATTATCTTAAATAATGTATTTTGTATAACTATATCCTGTGTAATACGCCTTGGTCCTTAAGCAATCGCTAATCCATTTGTCCCAAAAACATTTTACCGATAAACAAAGTATGTCATTTTTAATATCATGTCCCGCCAAATCAGTGTTCTATGATTGATGAGTACGGTAACCACATACAGGAAATACTAGACAGAATTGCAACCCTGTCTTATGCAAAAAAATTACCTTACTACGCTTTCGTGCAAAACCGTTAAAAAACTGAATAATCGCACGTGATGGGTTAGTAAAACCTGCTATGGATACGTACCGATATTATCACTTCCATTTGTTAAATTTAATAATAGGTTCTATGTTGTATATATCTTATTAAAATATAAATGAAAAAAATATTCAGTTGTTTCTTATATAGATAATATGTTATTTACTTTCTTCTCTATCAGCTAAAATTACGCACTTCATTGAATTAGATTTTAATGTCAATGAGAAAGTGAATTTTTTAAATTTTAGAAGCATGATAGCACACATTTGATTGATTCGTTTGCATGCTACCCAGTCAGCAGGTTAAACATGCGAATCATTGATTTATCCTTACCGTATTCATTGTCATCCTAAATTTAAGATAATTTAGATACTTATTTTAACAAAACGAAATAAATGGATAACGACGTTAATTTTGGTATCAAATAAATGTTATCTATCTAAAAAAAAATGGAGATAAATCCGTAAGAAGAAATGGCATTGTTTTTCCATTATCGTTATTAGCGTTTAGCATTATTACTTTTTAGTGGAATTAATGGCCCGATCAGAGCCGTGTAGTTTTGAAAGTTAAATTCTGATTTAAGGGGTTAGTTTCAGAGGATGAAATCCGGAGTGAATTATATATATATATATATATATATATATATATATATATATATATATATATATATATATATATCTGTTGTAATACTTTCCCGCACTTTTCTTTGTATTATTTTTTAAAAAATGGCGAAAACCGATGTTATCTCAAAAAGTCTTAATCAAAAAATTTTGATAAAATTCTGTAATATTCTCCATAAAGTGTCGATTGAGCGAAAAATATCACGAGTGCTTTACGTTTGATAATTTATATGGTATAAAAAAACTATGAAAACCATGTTTCTTGACGTATGGTGGAGGTAACTGTAACCGAGTGGCGAGTCGCGTTTGTACCGAGATATAATTTTACTTTATTTTAAAAGCAAATACGTACGGAACAATAATTGCGCAAGTTCGACTTGCACTTGGCCGTCTTTTTTTTTTAGTTATAGATAGTCAACGCTCTCTTTATAAAATCGTCTTAACCTATTGCCGTTCTGTAATGTAATAGTCTTACTACAACACAAAATTTGTAAATCGTATCCTCATAGTCCTTGACAAAGTGTGAGTGTTTCTGAGCCTGATTTTCATCTCCTCGTGAGCTTTAATATATTGTAATTTATTTAATAAAGATTAAAAAACTGAAAAGTTGGACTCAGTGTGTAGTTAAAGAAAATTTATTTTTGAGTTTCTCTTAGTTTTTGAATTTTTAGTAAAATTCAACAACAATTTTGTAAAAAATTCATTAAACTATTTTTTTTGCATTTCGCAACGGCATAAAAGAACAACAGTTTGCTTGGGGTTATATAAAAATATGATTTTACAATTCCTTCACAACCTGATACACACATAACTCCCTTTTCTCAAAATAATAATTTTTTTGCTGCCCCTAAATTATTTTTTACTTATTTCTTATTCCCAGTATATATCCCTCTAAAAATTTTTTTTTTCACCGTTAAAATATTTATTAGAACTTTTACCCCGTTTCGGGAAAGTTTAGTTTCGTTGTAAAACAATTATAACTATTTTTGTGGCTGGTCATGCTTACGAAGCCGTAATATGGGAACCTTTAAAAAAATTAACTTAATTAATAAATCTAAATTTAAAAGTTAAAGACTAGAAACTTCTTAACAATACAAGACAAGTAAACACGCACACGTTTTCACATACTACAATACAACAAAATAATATTAAACATTAAATGTTTAAATACTAAAAAGTTTAAGAACAACCACTAGGCAAAAGGTTTTTATATCAATCTTTATTACGAATATTTAGTATCAACCTTAAAAATAAATTATTATTAAGACTGCTAAGGTTGGTAACGCAGGTGATTTTGCCTAGTGCTCATCTTTAACTTCTAATTTTTTTTAATATCTTTATGATTCTTTAATTCTAATTATTTACATCCTTGCCTATTTTTATGTGTTATTCCTTTTTAAATAGTCTTCGCTGTTATGTCTGCTAGTAAAATTAACTTCCTATTATTACAACATATACAACTGTTTTGTTTATTCCTCTTTACATGTTTTAGATACATCGGTAATTTGAAACTTGTAAAGACAATATTGTCAACAGAAAAACATCCTTATTTTTAATAATAGTATTAACCGTGTGACTGTCTAGTTTTAAATGTGTCCAGGATTTTCTAGCCTATAAACTACTTTTAGACTAACTAATTCTTTTATATAAAGAACCATTTTTACTGACACAGTTGACGATATTGGATGAAGGAAATTTGTAGGCTATAACTTATCTTTTTTATTTTATTATTTGTTGAATATTTTTTCCTGTCGTATCCTGTCATGTCTGAGATACAACAGTTGTTTGTCTTATTTTAGGCAACCTATGTATTTTTTTTTTATGGGTCTAGCACACGTGCTGCAGGGAAGTCCTTAAAGCGCTACAGGAGCGACACGTGTGCGGAAAAAAAAAAAAGCGATTCACGTTGTTCTTGAATCGCTGTAAATTGTACTCGGTGGGAAACACAGTCCTGGGTAAGCCATTCCAAAGGGATGATGTTCTCCATACAAAAGACTGCTTGAAAAGCGTTGTATGAGGAGTAACAAGCTGAACCTCATACGGATGTGAAGTATTAGCGCGACGTGTACTTCTAACATGCACCGCTCTGGAAGGAATTCAGCGGGCTACATCCTTCGAACATTTTCCATGAAAATACTTGTAGATAGACTAAAGTCGGCAACCGTTCTTCGTTGTTCCAGCGAATCAAGGCCGCTGGTCAGTTCTGGGTCTCCAATCAGACGAACAGCCCGTCTCTGAACAGAATCCAACAAATGCAGTGTATGTTTGGGAGCGGAGCCCCAAACATGGGAGCAGTATTCCATAGCTGGTCGAATTTGAGCTTTCTAAAGAATTAACAGTGGTTGTGAAGTGTAAAGCTTTCTGGTTCGAAATAATATTCCCAACTTTTGAGAAGCTCTCCTTGCTATGCCTGCCACGTGTTCATGCCAGGACATATTTGCTCTCAAATTAACGCCCAACAAATTGAGTGACGATGCTAGTGGAATGGAGTGCCCCGACATAACTATGTCGGGTTCAGCAACGTTAACTTTTTTAGAAAAAACTGCCGCCTGGGTTTTTGTAGCGGTAAATTCCACTTGGTTACTGTCACCTCAAGATAGAATTTCTTTGTTAAGTTGAATGACTTCCTGCTGTCTGCAGATATTCGCCTGAGCAGCCGATGTCCGAGCGTTCAAAGTAAATGAAGAGATAATATACATCCTTTATATAAGTATATTAAAACTTTACTTAAATTCCAATCTATTTAAAATACACTGTAGTGTTTCCGTGGGTCGATTGAGTTCGGTTAAGATATCCAACGGTTAAATTAAAACAATTATTATAGTAAAAAAACTAAATAGACCGTTAATGAGCTTATCAGGTACTAGTAGTCGGTTGCCTATTACTGATGTACCCTGAAAAATAAACAAACCAGGAGAAAGAAATACAAAAAATGGCCTATGACAATGGAAGTAACAATGACATTATCGGTCTCATGTTTGTTTGCAATAAACCCTAAGATAACAAAAATAGCCTTAAAATGAAAGCGGATGAGTAATTATGAATCAAACGAGTACTCTTATAGCATGAAATACATTGGAAGATGGTCTCGTTAGTAGAAAGGGGTAATTAACAACTAACAGCGTTGACTAACCTGAACTAATAACGGTAAAGCTAACAGACAACCGTAGCCGGTGGTACTCAGAGTTGCCTGTAAATAAGAACTTAATTGCCGATGGTAATCGCTACTAAAACAGTTAACAGTAACGTATAAGGTTCTGATATCGACAAGAAGCTAGGACAAGCGAGTAGCAGACGGAATTTATTCCAGTTCCAACTAACAGCGATAATACGGACAAGCAAAAAAAAACATGAGGCAGGCGGAATGGTGTCGGAAGAAAGCATTGGCATAAGCAGCTTCCCTCTTAATCTGTTCTCTAGCCAGATCTCCAGTTTGGTGTTCGGTTAAGGTCCCGCTTTGCTTTTCTGGCTTGGGGGTTGGTCATGGATCTAATTTGAACTGGTAGCGATCGGTGGAGAAACTACTTTGCTTGAAACGCGATCTTGCTATTTTATAAGCACGGGGCCTGATCGAGAGCAATAGGGGGAGGTATGAGGTTGCTCCGGGACTAACAGTGTACTCTTAGAATTATATCATAGTGACGTTTTAATCTGGAATATTAAAAAGATGATTTTCCTGCTTTCGCGCGAAGGACTTTTCAGAAGAATTAAAATCCGTAGGTCCATAGCTATCTATTAAAGCAAGAAAGAACATGTTGCAATGTAGAATAAGAAAGTTAGAATCAACACGCTCACTGTCCCAAATAAAATTATATAATTTACTTGCAATACCCTTAATACGTCGAGACTAAATAAACCCATCCCTAATAAATTGGATACACGCAATTTAATAACAATGCTTATCGAAAATATGGTTGTAATAATATATCAAAGAAAAAGATTTCCGATTAAGAGTTTTGAATGTCTGATGATTAAAGTTTCTTTGACCAATATTGGACTGGCGGCTTATTTATGGAAGTTAATAATGCAGAGAATTTAATTGGATTTCAGATTTTCGCATTAGGGCTTTTAATTGAACTGCTTAATGAAAAACTTATTGGGCTTCAAAAATAAATAATCTTAATCATTTCTTCGTTGCTGTTTGAAATTTGTGCAAAGGAAATTTAAGTTTGTTATAAATGGCTTATTGAAGTTAGGCTATTAAAAAGTTGTCAGTTTTAGTCATTGAGAAATAATTAGTTTAAAATTGGAGTTAGTATGATTTAAAAAAAACTTATATTAGAATAAAATTTCTTAAAGCCTAGTCAGCTGTACTAAAATCATAGTAATTTAAAAGTCATGACAGAGACCAAGTAAAATAGTTGTTAGAAATGTACAGGGTGGTCCAAATTGAACACTTTTAAAGGTAAACCCCTTTATCTAAAGGAGATAGACGAAAACTGATGTCGGTGTCTGAGGCTCAATTTTTATGATAAACTCAAAGGTGAAAACCGCATATCGATATCTAGTACCGTTTCAGATATACAGGGTGTTTTTCAAAAATCTGCATTTTGGAAAAATATTTGTAATTGTTTTCCCATTGAAAATTTTTGATTTCTGTAAACACATTTTCAGAGCAATTTTTCACGTGGATTTCAACAGGGTAAGTTACATTTTTTTACAACTAATATTTTAATAGTTATTAACGCAAAAATATATTTTCCGAATAGAGCTTTAAATTACCATTCTAAAAATATAGCACATATTATATTTTGCTTAAATCTACTTCAAAATATAAAGGTTTTCAGTTTTTACGCGAGTTTTAAATGCACATTTTGTGAAGTAGGCTTTGGACGGAGCGGCAATATCAATTGTTTACCGATAGCAGTTAAATCGTAAAAAAATTCCCAGAAGTAACTCTAAGAGTTATAACTACAATGAAATTTACTAAATGCTATAGTACTTTAAACTATGTAGAAAATAAAACAAAACAACAATAAAACAAGTTATTCCGAGTAGAGCAAACTAAAACAAAACAAAGAGATGTTCGAAATGTCGACCAGTTTCATTTACACATAGGCGGCACCTTTTCTGGACACTTCTTACCGAGTTGATTAGTTCAAGAGGAGTGAGAGCTGCAAAACCTTGTATCATTGCGACTTCCAACTCTTGCCTGGTGTTTGTCGGCAATTTAAAGATTAGGTCTTTCAATTTTCCCCAGAGATAGAAGTCCATGGGTTTGGACCTTGGTTGGCTATCCAGTTTTTGTCGAAATTGGCGAATCAAAAATTACTGATAACTGCAACGTTATGAGGAGGTGCCCCGTCGTGTTGAAAAAAATATATTTCTAAGGTCCATTAACGGCAGTTCATCAACAAGAGGTTCTATTTGCTGCCTTAAAATTTCTAAATATCATTGAGAGGTGAGTGTTCCTTCGTAAATAAATGGACCTATAAGACTGCTTCTAAAAATTCCTGCCCACACATTAAAATCCAAATCTGCCTTTATTTCTTTGCTCCACAAATAAATGAGGATTTTCTTGTATCCACGTATAAGAATTGTAACGGTTAAAAAATACCTGCATTGCTTATATAAGCTTCGTCTGTCCAAATGCAATTTAATGAAAAATTCGAAACATGGTTACAATTCTCCAGAAATCATTGGCAAAAATCCATACGCCGTCAAAAATCTCCGTTTCTAAGGTGATGAACTTTTCTTGTCCTATATGGCCTGAATTTGTGCTTCTTCAAAGTACGACTTATTTTAGTTCTTGGTAGTCCAGTGGATTTTTTTAACTGTCAGGTTGAAGTGTTGGGATTATTTCCGATAGTTCCTAAAACTAACATTTCTTCTAACTCCTTATTCTTGTTTGATGCATAATTTTTGGGTTGTTTCTTTTCAAACTGGCCACTATTAACTAGGTTATGTCGTAATCGAGCAAATATGTCCTTGAAGGGTTGGTGCCTCTCTGGATACCGTTCGTGGTACAAATTACTTGCCGCTTCCGAATTTTCTCCGGTTTATATGAAACACACTATCATATCCCATTTTTCGTAATTTTGAAACTTCATTGCGATTTATTTGACAATTCAATAACTGATCCTGAAGTAAAATTTGACAACTACGAGTAAACAATTGAATTAAACCATATGGCCGCTCCGTCCAAAGTCTACTTCACAAAATGTGCGTTTAAAACTCGCGTAAAAACTGAAAACCTTTATATTTTAAAGTAGATTTAAGCAAAATATAATCTAAAGCTCTATTCGGATGAGGAAAAATATTAGTTGTAAAAAAATGTAACACGTGAAAAAGTGCTTTGGGGATGTTTTTACAGAAATCAAAAATTTTCAATAGGAAAAGAATTACAAACATGTTTCCAAAATGCAGATTTTTAAAAAACACCTTGTATATCTGAAAAGTGTCCAATTTGGACCACCCTGTACAGTATCTTCAAAAAGTTTGAGTCATAAAGGAATCCTACACAAAACTGTATTTCTCGACTACACCAAATCCAAATCAGCAGCAAAAATATATTCTAAACGTTGGTTCGGAAGAAATTCCGCAGGTAAGCCGAAGTGAAGTTCAAACTGCTTTATAACAGATGAAGAATAAGAAATCTTCAGGTGAAAATAAAATAACACATGAAATATTAAAAATGGGAGGAAATGAACTTTTTGAAGCGATACGGATATTACTCAACAAATGTATTGAAATACAAAGAATACTTATACAATGGGAAAACAGTGAAGTGAGAATTATCGCCCCATCTGTTAGCGCATTTATACAAGTTTTATACTAAAATTGTCACAAACCGTCTAACCAATAAGTTCGATTACTACCAACCAGTCTAACAGGCGGGCTTTCGCAAGGAATTTGGAACAACAGATCATATCCAAACGCTCCGTCCTTTTTTAATTGAAAAAGCGACCGAATATAAAATTAAGCTGCACCTAGCTTTCTTCGATTATAAGAAGGCTTTCGACTCCTTGGAACATTGGGCAATTATGCGGTCCTTAGCTCATGCCAGAATAGACTTGAAATATACCGAACTCCTAAAATTCATATATGAAAATGCGACATTAACGGTTAAATTAGATGAAGATCGGAAAACAGGACCATCAAGATCAAGAAAGGTGTTAGGCAAGGCAACACAATTTCACCAAAATTGTCTACCCTGGCCTTAGAAGATCTATTTAAAAGTCTTGAGAGGGAAGAGAAGGGAATTAAAATCGATGGCATATATTTACATCACTTGTGATTCGCAGATGATATAGTACTGATCCGTGAAGATCTAGAAAAACTCAAAATAATGATAGAATAGATTAATCAAGCTTCTGAGAGAGTTGGACTCGAGATGAAACATCAAGAAAACAAAACTTCTAAACCCACAAAACACAAAAATTAAGATCGGCTGAGTGGAAGAGTATATACTGGGGACATAAGATTAGATTGGATAAGGACAATCAAACAACGGAAATACCAAAGCGAATTGATCTCAACTGGATTGCATTTCAAAAACTGGGATTTATTCTAAACAGACATGTCCACATGACCTTAAAAAGAGAAGTGTACGAGAGCGGCACACTTTCAGTAAGTTAGTATGGGCTGGAAACCATGACCCTTACAAAAAATAGTCTTTGTCGACTTCAACGTACTCAACGGTCCATGGAAAGACAAATGTTAGGTGTTACTTTACGAGAACACCTTAAAAGCGAGGATATCAGACAAACAATAAAATTACAGATATATCAGTGAGAGTGGTAAAATTAAGGTGGCAGTGGGCTGGGCATGTGGCTCGAATGAATGATGGTAGCTGGACAACCAAATTACTTAAATGGGGACCCTGGGAGAGCAGGTAAAATGTCGAACGACCAATGAAAAAATGGACTGATGATCAAGTGGTAGCAGGCAGTAGATGGCTCCATCTTGCAAAGGATAAAGACAATTGGAAGAACCTTGAAGAGACCTACCTCCTGCAGTGGAGAAGCAGTTGCTTATAAAGGAGAAGAAGAAGAAATTATATTTGAAATTTCACTTTAGCATTAACTTTTGCTTCATTTGAATGGGTACTTACATACCCGACAAAAACGACAATTAAAAAAAATCCGAAGAGGAGCTGGTTTGCCAAGATTTCTAAAAGTTTTATAAATACCAATTTATGCAGTCATATAAGGTGAAAAACGAGTAAATCTCGGAATGGAAGTTAGAAAGTTGAAACTTTGCATAAATCTTTGTTTTGACATTCTAAAAGTTAGCTGAAAAGTCTCATAGAATCATCTATCCGCGAGTCAAGATATTCAAGGTCAACTTTCCCTTGGATGGACGTTTGTTTTCGATCCGATAACCCATCTGACTGCGCCAGGGAGGTCTCCGATGTTATTTTGGCTGGTATGGAAGCTTACATCCCTTTTTCGAAGAAATGCTCCTCCAACGACAAGCCTTGGTTCGACCGAAAATGCAAAGAAGCTGTTGCTTCTAAACATATTGCCTACCGACAATGGCGTGAAAATCCTAACACCGTAAATCGTAACATCTTTGTTCGTGCCCGGAACAGATGCAAGGGAATTATCGACGAAACCAAGGAGGCACACAATCAATGAATTAGAAACAAACTTCTCGCTTGTCCCAACAATTCCAGGTCCTTTTGGGCAGTCGCTAAGGCAGTTAGTCAAAATTTTACCAAATCCACCATACCACCACTCACACGGCCAGATAATTCCATAGCAACCACACCTGTTGAGAGAGCGAACTTGTTAGCTGAACTCTTTACTTCATATTCTACTGTTGATTTCCAAGGAAAAACACTACCTACTATTCCCATATTGCAGTCAAGGATGCCCGATGTTGTCTTCAGACAGCGCATCATAAAGCGTGTTTTAATGAAGCTAGACACCAAGAAGGCTTCTGGCGCTGACGGAATACCTGCCATAGTTCTCAAAAACTGTGCAAGGGAACTAACACCAGTTTTCTGTAGACTTTTTAACCTATCCTACAGAAAGGGAATATATTCGTCCTGCTGGAAATATGCCACGGTTCAGCCGATACCTAAAAAAGGCAAGAAGATCTTGCCAAATAACTACCGACCAGTTGCACTGCTTTTAATAATATCGGAAGTCATGGAAAAGGTTATCAATGAGCATCTTCTAAAATATCTTGAACGATTCAATATTATTAGCGATCACCAATATGGTTTTCGTAAACATAGATCAACAGGAGATCTTCTGACTTATGTAACACATGTTTGGAACAACGCAATTGAACACTTTGGAGAATCTCGAGCGGTTGCTCTCGACATATCCAAGGCATTCGACCGTGTTTGGCACGATGGACTGTTGGCTAAGTTACGCTCTTATGGTATGTCTGAAAGGTTCTGTTTGTGGCTCTCATGTTTCCTCAGAGAGCGATCTTTACGAGTGGCGGTCGACGGATTTCTTTCTAACACCCTCACTATCAAAGCCGGTGTGCCCCAAGGCTCCATACAGTCTCCTACTCTCTTTCTAATTTACGTTAACGATCTGCTGGAAAAGACCGGGAATCCAATCTACAGCTTTGCAGATGACAGTACACTTGTCTCTTCATTCACCTTGAACGCTCGGACATCGGCTGCTCAGGCGAATATCCGCAGACAGCAGGAGGTCGTTCAACTTAACAAAGACCTGGAAGAAATTCTATCTTGGGGTGACACTAACCAAGTGGAATTTAACGCTACAAAAACCCAGGCGGCAGTTTTTTCTAAAAAAGTTAACGTTGCTGAACCCGACATAGTTATGTCGGGGCCCTCCATTCCCTAGCATCGTCGCTCAATTTGTTGGGCGTTAGTTTGGGAGCAAATATGTCCTGGCATGAACATGTTGCAGGCATAGCAAGGAGAGCTTCTCAAAAGTTGGGAATATTATTTAGAACCAGAAAGCTTTACACCCCACAACAACTGTGGAATACTGCTCCCACGTTTGAGGCTCCGCTCCCAAACATACATTGCATTTGTTGGATTCTGTTCAGAGAAGAGCGGTCCGTCTGGTTGGGGACCCGGAATTGACCGGCGGCCTTGATTCGCTGGAACATCGAAGAACGGTTGGCGACTTGAGTCTGTTCTACAAGTATTTTCATGGAAAATGTTCGAAGGATGTAGCCCGGTTAATTCCTCCCAAAGCGGTGCATGTTAGAAATACATGTCGCGCTGGTGCTTCACATCCGTATGAGGTTCAGCTTGTTACTCTGCGTACAACGCTTTTCAAGCAATCTTTTATATGGAGAACGTCATCCCTTTGGAATAATTTGCCCAGCGCTGATTCAAGAACAACGTGAATCGCTTTTTCCGCACTCATGCCGCTCCTGGAGCGCTTTAGGGACTTCCCTGCAACACGTGTGCAAGACCCATAAAAAAAAAAGTCAAACGTCGCGAAAATCGGTTTTTGCAAATATCTTGTATCCTATACTTCGAATGATGTTACAAAACTTGTAGAGCATAAAATTCTCTGCAATTTTACATAATTAACCGTTCTCGAGTAGAGCGCAAAGAGTAGGAAACGCCCATCCGTATGTAGGATAACGCTATGTCAACTGTGGAATCAAATACATAGTGCAATATATAAAATTAATTATTTACAAATATTATAATTATTAAAAAACTTGAATTATGATAATGATATTAAGTTAATTTATATAAATAATAAGATATTGAAATGAAATAGTTTAAATATATTTTAATTACATTTTTATTTATTATAATCACATTTTAAGTAAGAAAAAGATTAAGTATTTCTTTTTTGAATACGTGTTCTTTTAGCAATGTATAATGCTCCAAAATCAGAGCACAGTATTGATACTTTTAGGTACATACAATTCAACAAACCGGTGCAGTTATCATCTCTTCCACCTACAAGTGCAGCAGCTTCGAACTTGGTTATGGAAAGATTTAGAACCCGAGGAATAGGGGTGGATATTACAAAATGAGACCCTGGAACCTACAACAACATTATTTCCACCAGCAGCAGAACTACTCAATACGATCTTCTGCAATTACAAGATAGGCTGTGGCGCGAACTGTGGGTTTAGAAAAGTAGGGTTGCAATGCTCCTCAGTTTGTGGCCAGTGTAACGGACAAGCATGTCTCAACACTTCATATCCAAATGGTCTTGATTAAGAAAGTGAATATGTACCTTACGGACAACGAGGATGATGATAACGGTCTGGATATTTAATTTGGGCGACCAGAAGAGAAAGACGACGACGAACAAGAGGAATATTAAGCTGCATGCCTGGTATTGATAATCAGAGTAAAAAAAAATCGCCTTACGTTTTAATTTAAATAAATTGTTTTAGATTTACGATAAATTTGTGATACATAAAAATATAATTACAATGTAGTTAAATCATTAGTTTTATAAACTGTAGTATGTATTTGACTTCACAGTTGACATAGCGTTATCCTATATATGGATGGGTGCTCCCCACTCTCACGCTCTATCTTGAGTTACAGTTAATTATATAAAATATCGCTTAAGACCAAATTTGTAGAAAATATTATGCTCTACAAGTTTTGTAATAAATTCAAATATTATTCGAAGCATGGGAAACAAGATATTTGCAAAAAAAAACTATTTTCGCGACGTTTGACCTTGAATATCTTGACTCTTGTTTCTTTATCAAATTTACTTAAGTACACAAAATTTGGGATAAGACAGTTATTTTTATATAAAAAAATATTAGCAAAATGATTTACCCATTGTTTACCTTACAATACTGACTTTGACTTTCTTAGGCTACAAAATAACATAACCCAAAAATTTTTAAAAAATAACAGGTGCGATACTATTGGCAAGAAAAACTAGGACCGAGCTTCAAGGATTTCTACTAGAGAAACCTAACTTTTTCTCTACATACTGTGTCTGTTAAGTTTTTTAATGATGAAGGAAAGTACATGTAACAAAAGCGTTTACGTCTATTTTCTGGAACTGGAAGGGACTCTTACTGGTTTATTTGTTTACGAAAGACAGACCATAAACGCAACCTAATACTGCAACTTTTTTGATAAAGTTAAACTTGTGTATGGAGGGAAAAGGCAGAACTGCCCATCCGAAACGTATTGCTCTTCCATGACAGTGCAATACCTCACACTGCAGCTGTTATGCAAGCTAGATTTGTGAGAATGCACTGGACAGCTCACCCTCATACAGTGCTGACTTGTGACCATGTGACTTTCACATGTTGGGCCACTCGAAGAGATAAGCGGTTTGAGAACATGAATAGATCAGATCAGTTGGAGCAAATACATGGATTGTGCAAAAAAAAAAACGGAAAAAATATGTTGTTTTGATTTTGTGAAATAAATTTCTTATTATAAGAGGTTTGTTGACAAGTGATTTGCCTATGTATATTACAGACAGACAAAACATCGCAGAATATATTTGATAGCCCTGGTGGAGCTTAAATTACAAAGGTGTTTTTCTGTTTGTAGAGTTTTGCATCTGCCTCGATTTTTATAGGCTGCTTTGTCTGCAGTTATAACCTGGCTAGATTACAATTCGTCGTGGCGATGAAGTTAAAAGAGCTGGTTTAACTGAGAAAACTATTTGAAAGACGTCTTAAAATTTTGACTATATAATAAATTACATCATTCGAATGCTAGTGTTAATCAAAAAATAAACAAAATCTTACTCAGAGAGTATTTAAAAAAGCACTTGACGTTGGCAATAATCTTAATGCCATGAACGAATTTGACGAACTTGGTCTCCCTTTACGTGACAAAGTTTCGAATTTATGTTTCTGGGTAATTTTCGCCAAATCTGACAACATCAATTTGAAGCAGCTTGCCTGAATATTAAAAGCAGTTACCGGCAATTTAAATCTCAATAACCTAATTTTGTCTGACGTAAAAGAATGTTTTCTGCGCTTTTTATTAACATAGTTATTACGACGATCTACTAAATTTATGTTCCGTACAGCAAGGGTTGTATTTAACAATATCGCCGCCCTATTACAATCTGTTTTTAATATTTTTTTAATCTGCTATTTATATGCAGTTTTTCTTAGTCCTAGAACTGGAAGGTGGCAGTTATCATAATACGTTTTATGATACGCTGTTTGAAGACAATATTGGACATCCTTGACTGCACTAGTAGAAAGTGAAGCAAAGAGTTTAGCCAACAAGTTCGCTTTCTCAACAGCTGTTGTTGCAATAAAATTATCTGTGTGTGTGTGTGTGTGTGTGGTGGTATAGTGGATTTGGTGAAATTTTAACAGCCTTAGCGACTGATTAAAAGGACATGGAATTCTTGGGGCAAACAAGAAGTTTGTTTCTAATTGGTTGATTATGTGCCTCCTTGGTTGCTTCGATAATTTCTTTACATTTGTTCTGGGTACAAACAAAGATGTTACGATTTATGACATTAGAATTTTCACACCACTGCCGGTAGGCAAGAGGTTTAGAAGCAACAACTTCTTTGCGTTTTCGGTCAAACCAAGACTTGCCGTTGGAAGGGCATTTCTTCGAAAAAGAGATGTAACTGTCTATACCAGTCAAAATAAAATCGGAAACCTCCTTAGCGCAGTCAGATGGGTCATCGGATTGAAAACAAACGTCTAACTAAGGAAAAGTTCGAAAATATTTCATGAGTTCCTTCCATTAAGCAGATTTGTAGTGCCAAATCCTTTCATTCTATGTTAAATTGGTATGCAGATTAGACACGGTATTATTATTACTCTTTTAATAAAAATGAAAATAATTCATGTGGGTTGTTTATCCAATAATTAATGTTTGTTGACAAATAATAATAAATAAATATACTGACTTAATTTAATGTATTAGCGTTATCTTTTCCAGTCACCAGTTACCCAATTTCTAATCATACAAAGCTAAAGTGTTTTCATTTTTATGTCTATATACTTTTTTTCTTACCAGAAATATTTTTCTGACTAGTTTTTTGATTATTTTAAACTATTTTTGTTACATTACTTTTTGAAGAAACTCTTAAAGAGGGAAAGTTTGAAATACCTAAACAAACAAATGAACGAAGAGAGACATCAAATAATAAAACTTGTAAATAACGATAAACAAGAGATCAATCAAAGAGATAAAGGAAGCTACAGGGAATTATTATCAAACACTCTATGACACGAAAATATCACTACCGCCCGGGAAAGAAGAAGGAAAGAGAGTGATAGTAAGAAATGTGGGATCTGAACAAATTCCCGATGTAAAAAACGGACGAAAAAATGAACGCCCTTCACAACAACAAAGAACCAGGGGACGATGAAATTACTATAGAAATGATAAGGTATGGAGAGGTATCAATCATAAAATCTCTTCAAGCTCTATTTAATAAGTGCCTTACAGAAAGTAAAATACCAACACCTTGGGTAGACGCCTTGATTGTGCTTATTTTTAAAAAGGGGAACAAATTTAAATTGGAAAATTTAAGGTTCAAAGCTACACAGCTCTGGCGCGGCTGTCAATTCCTATATTAGCGCCATATTTTAACTTTTTATGTCAAATAATTTCGGAGAAAATCGGGTGTGACAGACGGACAGACACCGATGTGATCTTATAAGGGTTAAATACGGAATACTAAAAATAGCTGAACATATATTTATTTCTTTTCGTAAGACTGGCTTTATTTTATATTTCACTTGATCACTCTGAATAAAAGATTTTATTCAAAAAAAACAAATTAATACGTCTAAATCAAAAGAAATAATCTGTTGTGATTAAATTTCGCCATGCATATATGAAAGCGGAAACGCTGTGCATCGTCCATATTTCTACCGCACACATGCCGCTCCAGGAGCGGCATGTATGCGGAAAAAGCGATCCACGTTGTTCTTGAATAGCTGTAAATTGTACTGGGTGGGAGACACAGCCCTGGACCCTGCTTGAAAAGCGTTGTATGCGGAGTAACAAGCTGAACCTCATACGGATGTGAAGTATTAGCTCGACGTGTATTTCTAACATGCACCACTCTGGGGAGAATTAAGCGGGCTACATCCTTCGAACACTTTCCATGAAAATATTTGCAGAACAGACTCCAGTCGCCAACCGTTCTTCGATGTTCCAGCGAATCAAGGCCGCCGGTCAGTTCCGGGTCTCTAATCAGGCAAACAGCTCTTCTCTAAACTGAATCCAACAAATGCAGTGTATGTTTGGGAGCCGAGCCCCAAAGATGGGAGCAGTATTCCGAAGTTGGTCGAATTTGAGTTTTGTAAAGAATTAACATTGTTGTGGAGTGTAAAGCTTTCTGGTTCGAAATAATATTCCGAACTTTTGAGAAGCTCTCCTTGCTATGCCTGCAACATGTTCTTGCCAGGACATATTTGCTCCCAAATTAACGCCCAACAAATTAAGTGACGATGCTAGGGGAATGGAGTGCCCCGACATGACTACGTCGAGTTCAGGAACGTTAATTTTTTAGAAAAAACTGCCGCCTGGGTTTTTGTAGCGTTAAATTCCACTTGGTTACTGTCACCTCAAGATAGAATTTCTTCCTGGTCTTTGTTAAGTTAAACGATCTCCTGCTGTCTGCGGATATTCGCCTGAGTAGCCGATGTCCGAGCATTCAAAGTGAATGAAGAGATAAGCGTACTGTCATCTGCATAGCTGTAGATTGGATTCCCGATCTTTTCCAGCAAATCGTTATTCTAAATGAGAAAGAAAGTAGGAGATAGTACGGAGCCTTGGGGCACACCGGCCTTACGGACCCATTAGACTGTTATCGCTATTAACTAGAATTATAACATATAGATTAACGAACAAATTACAGTTATGAACCACGTCAGCAGGATTTAGACGGGAATACAACACATTGGACCATCTTCAAAGAATTACCAGTGGAAAAAGCAAATGAATATAAGGTCACATTGTAGATGGCAATGGTTGGCTACGAAAAAGCATTTGACTCGGAGGTATACGAAAAAGCATTTCATACAGTCGTTAAAGCCTTAAGTAACAGCAGAGTTGATCAAAGATACACAACTCTTCTTGAATACATATATAAAAATGCCACTTCAGAAATAATGCTTGAGGAAAAAACAAGTAAAATCAGAATTAAAAGAGGAATTAGACAAGGCGACTCGATATCCCCAAAGCTTCACGTTGACTTTAGAAGACATGGTCAAATCGTTAAAGTGGGGAAATAAATGAATACTAGTGGATGATGAACGATTAAATCACTTAAGGTTCGCAGATGATGTCACTCTGATCGCCAACATAAAAGAAGAATTGCAAGACATGCTGATGGAATTAAATAACAAGTCTCGAAAAATAGGTCTAAAAATAAACTTTACCAGAACCGAATATTTGAATAACGAAAGTGAAGATAACAACCAGGAACTATTAATGGAAGGTGAAAGAATAGGAAAGGTACAAACACTCATAAATTTAGGACGAAACATCGAAATACAAAAAATAATTTAAAGGCTGAGTTGGATAGGAGAGTCTCGTTCGTTTGATGAATCTATTTGGACATCCCAAATACAATAAAAACCAGAATATTCGATCAGTATGTACTGCCGGTATTACCATATGGCACTGAAACGTGGCCTTTAAATAAAAGTGAAATAAATAAACTCCAGGTAACCTAAAGAGTAATGGAGAGGAGAATGCTACATATTAGACTTCAAAATCGGATTCTTTACATCGAGATTCGAAGAAGATCAAAAGTGACAGATGTAATATAACGAATATGTATATTAAGTTGGAATTGGGTGGGGCATATCGTAAGAATTAATGATAACAGATGAACACGCCGTATAGTTGAATGGAGGCCTAGAGAACACAAAAGATGCAGAGGTAGACCAGAGACAAGATGGACAGATGACATAAAAAGATTAGCGGAACCCGACTGGATGCAAAAAGTAAACAACAAAGCTCATTGGGGAGGCTTACATTCGACTATTGATGGAATAAGCTAATGATGATAATGATGACTTTTTAGAAAAGTTTTATTGTGTTATTATTGTATGTATGCATGAAGACATTTTGTTTCGAAATCATTTATAGCTTTTTTCCTAACAAATTATTTTAAGAACTCTCTAAGGTCAAGTGTAAGTGCGCTGCTAACTGTCTGGCAGATGAGTGCTAACTCTGCGGTTGTTGGAATTTAGTCACTATGTAAAAACTTTTTATTTAATTTATTTACTGCAGACAATAAACTAATTATTATCATATTATATATATTAATACATTTTTATTCTAAATGTCAATATTTGATCTATACGAAATTAAGAATCAAGTTTAAAACATACACGTTACTGGTACTGCTCTATGCGTTTTCTCTATCCACTGCGGTTATCTATCGGTTTGCTGCTTTTTTGATAGGGAAGGGATTGAAAAGCAAAATAAATATTCTTAGTAAAAGTTAATAACATATTTGATAAATTATTACTGAATTATTGAACTGTGAAAAATAATGCTGAAAATATTTTTTTTCTTAAACATTATGGTGAATTAACTACCGACAACAAAAATCAATTAAATGTAATTATGGTACTATAAATGTTTTAAAGTTTTGCTAATAATGGACTGGGGGTTTATTTATGAAAGCTAATAGTGCAAAAAATTCTGTGGGATTTCAGATTTTCGTATTAGAGCTTTTAACTGAAATACTTAATGAAAAACTTATGAGGTTTTAAAAATACGTGGGCGGACTGAAAAGTTCTCGGCCTAACAATGAAAGAAAATTTTTTTGAAGTAAAATATGTTTGTAATGAAAAATTAATATATATATATATATATATATATATATATATATATATATATATATATATATATATATATATATATATATATATATATATATATATATATATATATATATATATATTTATATATTTTATATAAATGTAACAACGCTAATACTCAAATATCATTTTGTATCAGAAGAAGCTATAGTATAGCGAAACGCGTCATACAGTTTCAGTGAAACTAAATGAAGTGGAAATTTGACAATATTAGTCTTTCATTACATTCGTTATGAATCAAGTAACGGTCACTGAAACTTCAATATATTTATTTCGACGTTTTTTCAATTGTTCAATACCATCATTAAAGTGTGATTCCAGAAGATCTGTGAAATATATGTACATCCACAGCTGCAGTAGCTTTGTCATTTGTTGTAAAACGCTTTCCAGCAAGGAATTTTTTCAGGTTTGGAAACAGACGTTAGTCAGAGGGAGCCGAATTGGTTGAATACGCAGAATCTTCAAGCAATTCGTACTTTAATTCGGTGAATTTTGCCATCGTCAAAACACTTGTGTGAACACGTGCATTGTCTTGGTGAAAAATGATTCTTTTTTTTCTTTAAAGCACTCTTTTCCAACTGATCCAGAAGGTTACAAAAATATTCAGAGTTAATTGTTTTGCCTGTCTGAAGATTATTAATCGACAAAACACCTTTGTAATCCTAAAAAACTCTTGTCATAACCTTCCCTGCTGATGAAACCGTCTTTGCCTTCTTTGGTGCACTTCCACCGGCTTCAATCCATTGTTCTTTTCACTCTGGTGTATAATAGTGGATCCAAGTTTCGTCAACAGCTGTGAAACGATGCTTGAAATCCATTTTATTTTGCTTAAAATTATCCAAACACGTTTGAGAAATACGCATTCGAATGCATTTTTGGTCAATTGTCAGCAAATGCGGCACCCATCTTGCACAAAGCTTTTTCATATGTAATTCTTCATGAAAAATATTTCCAATTTATTCTTTTGAGATACCTATGGCCTCAGCTATTTCACATACTTTCACTTGTCGTACATTTAACACCGGATCATGGACTTGTTGAATGATTTGTAGTGTTGTGGCAGTTGATGGCCTCCGCGTGGATCATCTTCGATGCATGTACGACCAGATTTAAAAAGAGCACCCCATTTTTTCACAGTGGAAAGTGAAGGTGATGCATCCTTATACACTTTTACCAATTTGGGATGAATTTCTGTTGGTGTTAAACCATCCAAAACAAAGAATTTAATCACTGCGCGATATTCAATTTTTTCCATTTTAAAAACATCAATGACACATCAATATTAAATATCTGCTACTACTCGAATGAATTGACGGATCGAAATAAAATTTGACATGTGTTTATATAACGGATGGAACTTTCCAATACAATTATGGTTTCACAGTTTCTAATGCCATCTATGTGTCACACAGCCTAAGTAGATATTCTTGATCATTTTTTGATTCTATTTTAAAGGCATAAGAAATAATTTTGTATGTTTACTGACTAGAATTTGAAATAAATATTAAATTTTCCTCCACAGGGTTTGAAAGATAAGAATCGTGTGTAAAAGTGTTTTGTAATGGAAAAAATTTAATACTTTATGTTTGCCTAGTCAGTCATTCTTTATAACAAATTTTTAAATAAAAATATTTTTAGCACAATTACATGATAGTAGTCATCGAAAGTATAGCTATCGCTACAGAAAGGCAAAGACGTGGAACAAAACGTCGCTGCAAAGCGAAGCTGGCTAGCTACCGCTGGATCGTTAAAATATGCCTCATCGAGTTTCTTTCCTATTACTGTTACATATAACACAACAACAAGTTTTACTTGCCCAGCATTTCTGAGAAGCACGAGGTACATTTTAACGATTTAGAGGTAGCCAGCCGGCTTCGTTGTGTGGCGGAGTTTTGTTCTATTTGTTTACCCCTCTGTAGTGATAGCTATATTTTCTTTGATACTAGCCCTAGGAATTGTTGTATTAAGAAGACTTTAATATTTTGTTTCATTTTTCTTTGCAATTCACTTTAAAAAATTCCCGAAGAACTGCAAGCGAAGCCTAAAAGCCTGTAGGGGTACTTTCTGGACATGAAGCGTATAATATTTTTTTATTTAGCTCTATTGCTTCTACTTTCTCAAACAGAGAACAGAAAATATACATCAGAAAGCGGTGTAATGCTTCAGCCATCTTTAATACCTACTTTCCGGTCTAGATACGTAAAGTGCTGCTTGTGTGTCTGAAAATCATTTCGCAAGCGTTTATTTTGTTGCATTGCAAATCTTGGTACTTAGAACGTCTTTCCTCCCAGTTAATTGCTGTTTTTGTTTTAGCGGAATTTGCTAAAAAAAACCCAGTCGAAAAGATCCTTTTTCGTCGTCTTATGGAGGAGTACTATATAGATTTATTGGCTTGCTGATACCCTGTATTTGAGAAGGAAAAATTTCAGTAAATACAGCCCCCGTCGTTCCCCACAACTTTCTGGGTCGTTTCGGGAAGGTATGGCAATCTAGGAACGCATGAATAACGTACAAATGTTTAAGACGGTACAACAGGACATGTAAAGTTGTATAACATATGTCATATTAATTATATTAGTAATAATATAAATATTAATAATTATTACTATTACTTTCTGGCAACGCAAAAACTATACATTTTTATTTTAAATATCCATAAATAGGATTTCCTCATGTCCTATTTTTAATTGGTTCAAAACAGAACAGCTGCATAGAAAATAATAGACAAAATTAAAAACAGGCATCACGGGCATAATGACTCTTTTTAAGCTTTACCCGGTTGACGAAGCTCAAATTTGGGTATTTTGCTGGACGACAATACGTCTAAATGACAAGTGAAATACGCAAATGATGAAGAATTGTGAAACGTGTGAATGGGGGTCATAATGATCTCTACCGCATCGCGTGATTGTGTTCATTCTCCGGCAGAAAGTCGACCTTCGTAATGAGATATTATTGTCCAGAGAGCTAGGGCCAGTCCGGAGTATACATCAAACCTGATGCAAATTATGCGATACTTTTTACTGTATAATACAAACATTTTCGTTAAAATAATGATTTTTTTACTTTAAACTTAATTAAAATTACGAGGCTGGTTTGAAAAGTCCGTGCAAAAATAAAAACTACTTATGTGTTTGGGGTAAACCTTTTTTATTCTTCTACATAGTCTCCTTTTAGGCTTATACACTTCGTCCAACGATGTTCTAGTTTGTTGATTCCTTCCGAATAATAGGATTTGTCCAAGTCTGCAAAATATCCATTAGTGTCTGCAATCATCTCCTCGTTTGAATAAAATCTTTATCCCGCCAGCCATTTCTTCAAATTGGGGATTAAATAGTAGTCCCAGGGAGCCAAGTCTGGAGAATAGGATGGATGTGAAACGAGTTGGAATCCTATTTCCATTAATTTTGCGACCACAACTGCTGAGGTGTGTGCTGGTACGTTGTCGTGATGGAAAAGGACTTTCTTGTGGGCCAATCGCGGGCGTTTTTCTTGCAGCTCGGTTTTCAAACGGTCCAATAACGATGAATAATATTCACCTGTAATAGTTTTACCCTTTTCCAGATAGTCGATGAGGATTATCCCTTGCGAATCCCAAAAGACAGTCGCCATAACCTTTCCGGCCGAAGGAACGGTCTTCGCCTTTTTGGTGCAGATTCCCTCTTGGTAACCCATTGTTGTTTGGTCTCAGGAGTATAGTAATGTATCCATGTTTCATCCACAGTGACGAAACGACGCTTAAAGTCCTCCGGATTCTTCTGGAACAGCTGCAAACCATCCTTGCAACACTTCACACGATTCCGTTTTTGGTCAAGCGTGAGCAATCGCGGCACCCATCTTGCGGATAGCTTTCTCATGTCCAAATGTTTATGCAAAATATTATGTACCCCCGTTCAGTCGAGATGCCTACAGCACTAGCAATCTCACGCACCTTAACTCTTCTGTCATCCATCACCATATCATGGATTTGATCAATGATTTCTGGAGTCATAACCTCCACAGGCCGTCCAGAACGTTCAACGTCACTTGTGCCCATATGGCCAGTCCGAAAATTTTGAAACCACTTATAAACTGTTCTAATCGAAGGTGCAGAGTCACCATAATGTTTATCAAGCTTCTCTTTAGTCTCCTGAGGCGTTTTTTGCCATTCATAAAGTAATGTTTAATCACCACACGAAATTCTTTTTCGTCCATTTCTTGAAAATCACTCGACTTCCTTGATTCACACGAATGCCAAACACAAAGAAATATACCAATATGGCTGAAACTTGGTGTGCGTTCATTCAAGAGATGCTACTAACTAAACATGACCTCGATACGCGCCGGTGGTGCCATCTCTCGGACTTTGCACGGACTTTCCAAACCAGCCTCGTAATTGCTATTTCCCTTGCATTCTAATAAAATGGTCTAATAAGTTAATGGTTATAACAGTCTGTACCAATAAAGATTTTCAAGGAATATGGCAAACGTGACAAAAACAATGAAGTTTCATGCAAATTACAACGAATATTTTACTTGTGAACTCAACTACAAATAAACATTTGCACACAGTTACTCAACCAGTCAAATTTTGTTTAAAATATTAGTCGTTTTGGAATTGTTTTATTGCTTTAAATGCATATAGGTTTTAACATATATTTAAAAAGCTAAAAAATAAGTGTTGATACAGACTTTCCAAGTTTTAAATATATATTTGCAAGAAAAGTTGCTTCCTAGGACGTTTTATCAAGTTGAATCTACAATTTTTATCGCCGAAATTGATACGTAAGTGTAGTTTTTAGTTAAAATAGTAACATATATTAAAATGTAAAGGGCAAAATTTCACCAAATCCACCATACCACTACTCACATGGTCAGATAATTCCATTGCAACGCCACCTATCGAGAAAGCGAACTTGTTGGCTGAACTCTTTGCTTCACATTCTACTGTCGATTTCCAAGGAAAAACTCGACCTACTATTTCCATATTGTAGTCAAGAATGCCCGATGTTGTCTTTAGACAGCGTATCATAAAGCGTATTTTAATGAAGCTAGATACCAAAAAGGCTTCTGGCGCTGACGGAATACCTGCCATAGTTCTTAAAAACTGTGCGAGGGAACTAACACCAGTTTTCTGTAGACTTTTCAACCTATCCGACAGAAAGGGAATATTTCCTTCCTACTGGAAATGTGCCACAGTTCAGCCGATACCTAAAAAAGGCAAGAAGACTTTGCCAAATAACTACCGACCAGTCGCACTGCTTTCAATAATATCGAAAGTCATGTAAAAGGTTATGAATCAGCATCTTCTAAAATATCTTGAACGATTCAACATTATTAGCTATTACCAATATGGCTTGCGTAAACATAGATCAACAGGAGACTTATGTAACACATGTTTGGAACACTTTGAAGAAACTTGAGCGGTTGCTCTTGACATATCCAAGGCATTCGACCGTGTTTGGCACGATGGACTGTTGGCTAAGCTACGTTCTTGTGGTATGTCTGAAAAGTTCCGTTTGTGGCTCTCATGTTTCCTCAGAGAGGGTTCTTTACGGTCGACGGATTTCTTTCTAACACCTTCACTATCAACGCCGGCGTGCCCCAAGGCTCCATACTGTCTCCTACTCTCTTTCTCATTTACATTAATGATCTGCTGGAAAAAACTGGGAATCCAATCTACAGCTTTACAGATGACAGTACGCTTGTCTCTTCATTCTCTTTAAACGCTCGGACATCGGCTACTCAGGCGAATATCCGCAAACAGCAGGAGGTCGTTCAACTTAACAAAGACCTGGAAGAAATTCTATCTTGGGGTGACAGTAACCAAGTGGAATTTAACGCTACAAAAACCCAGGCGGCAGTTTTTTCTAAAAAAGTTAACATTGCTGAACCCGACATAGTAATGTCGGGGCACTCCATTCCCCTAGCAAGGTCGCTCAATTTGTTGGGCGTTAATTTGGGAGCAAATATGTCCTGGCATGAACATGTTGCAGGCATAGCAAGGAGAACTTTTTAAAAGTTCGGAATATTATTTCGAACCAGAAAGCAATTCGACTAACTATGGAATACTGCTCCCAAGTTTGGGGCTTTGCTCCAAAACATACACTGCATTTGTTGGATTCTGTTCAGAAAAGGGCTGTTCGTCTGATTGGAGACCCGGAACTGACCGGCGGCCTTGATTCGCTGGATCATCGATAACGGTTGGCGACTTGAGTCTGTTCTACAAGTGTTTTCATGGAAAGTGTTCGAAGGATGCATGTTAGAAATACACGTCGCGATAATACTTCACATCCGTATGAGGTTCAGCTTGTTACTCCGCGTACAACGCTTTTCAAGCAGGGTCCAGGGCTGTGTTTCCCACCCAGTACAATTTACAGCGATTCAAGGACAACGTGAATCACTTTTTCCGCACACATACCGCTCCTGGAGCGCTTTAGGGTGCGTGCTAGACTCATAAAAAAAAGGGAAAAGTGCTTTCACAGCTGTATTATGTTTAAAAATAATATTTCTATTTTGCCTATAATGTCGTGTGTCTCCCTTTATTTTAAACCTTTAATATAACTGAACAAATTACTCTCAAAACCATATTTTTTGCAATTTAGATTGCGAGAATTTCTGGAACCAAACATAACAGGGCAACGTAGGCAACGTTGATTCGTTTACTACAGAAACATGTGAGCCAAATCAGTCTAAGTGACCCCGGAACTGAAAATTGTAATGTACTATTCAGTCAGTTGATGTTTTTTTTCTCGATCAACTAGCTGTAATGTTTAATGAATTTTAAAATAAAATAAGGAAGTAAATTAAAAATACACTATAAGTAGTTTATTCTACATATTGTTATTGATATATTCTAATAAAGTCCAACTCAGGACTATATTTTTAGCAATATAATTTGACAGTAATGACATTTGTGGACATCTAATAATTTTGATGACAGTTTATAAATTTTTTTTCAGTGCATTCTTTTGCAAAATTATTTCTAATTAGTTTTTCAAACCGAAATTAAACTTTGCTAGTGCCGAAAATAAATATTTTCGTACCAGTTCAGCATGCCATAAATTAAAAAACCAATATTAAAATAATGTATGACTTGCCTAGAATTACCAACGAAATATTTTGTTTAGATTTAGAAATACAAAAAATTTTGTGCGTAACATATATGGAAAGGGGAAATGCTACACTAGCACCGGTATATCACGTAAATTATTTTTAATTTTGTCGTTCAAAATACATAGTTTTCTAAATTTTGTTCAAAAAATATTTGATCTAATTTCTCTAATACGTCTAAAATAAATATACTTACTTTTTAGCGATTAAGTCTCAATTTGTAGATTATTTTTGTTTATCATTATTACTTATTTTTCTTCAATTCTGAAATATTTCAATTGCGCTATACTATAATATGGTTTCATGGGGAATAATAAAATTAATTTTGGTTGAATTTGTTGTACTAGAGTCAAATATTGCACAATATGTAATTTGCTATTTTTTTTTTTGCTCTTTAACAAATCTAGTATACAGGATGTTATAAAAATTGTTTTATTTTTGAAATCGGTTACTCCTCGAGTCAACTGGAGACACACCTACTAATTACTTTTAAAAAATGTGAACATAGTTGAAAATCTAGAAAATCTCTGGACTACGTAAATCAAAAAATAATTGCGCCACCCATATCACAGCTGACATCAACATGGCTGATAGAGAGACCGTAAGTTTTTAATGCGAGTTGAAGGGAAATGACACCCCGCTGTCAACGACAATCTAACCTTTAAACCTCTTTGGCAACAATAAGTTTTGTTTATGTTGTGGAACTCTTAAAAAAATATTTTTTCGTGAAATATTACAATTGCTAAAGCCAAAGTGTCTTATTGATGTTCGTAAGGTTTAGCGACAATTGGTTTTTATGACAGTTTGCGTAATTAAACAGAACTATTAAAATTTTCTACTGTCTTTTCATAACCTATATGTGATGTGTTTAATACATTTCTTACTAGAAAATTTGTAATTAGTGATGTAAAACACCTTTTATTTATTTATTTTGGACTCCATAAATAACGAGAAATTATCTAATTGCAATGTTAAAATAGATGTATGTAGGTGCATAGTTAATATATTATTTCTATATATAATTTTCCAGTCATTCGAGGCAGTGCTTTTAAACTAACAGTTTGAGACTTTTTTGAGTTAGTTTTAAGTGCTATTATCGAGGGGTGCTATTAGCATTATTTTTGTGCAAATACTTTCACTTCAGAGATATACCAGTTCCAATATATTAAGTGATTTTTCGTATCACCTAGGACCTATATTTCGTTCATCCTTACAGAATATTTTTTTGGTAACCCACAATACATATCTCATTCGTCATCGTAGTCGGCCATAGATCTTTATTATTGTCCAAGTTGTCTACGGTTGCGGTAACTCGTCCTGCCTGTGGGACTCTGCAGCCGGGAGGCGCTTGATTACCGCCCTGGAATAGCCGGCCTGATTGCGAAATCGGGATTTTTTTGCCAAGAAATTTGCCACATTCATGCAATCTGCTTCCAATTCTAGATTATTGTTGTGTACTCATTAAAGTAACCTGTTTCTTTTTCTTATTCTACACAGTAAATATTTTTAAAAAATATTGAACAATTGAAACTAGATATTTAACAATATACATCAAATATTATTGTGATGCCATAGTATTATTGTGTGCTTGTAAAGGATTAATTACATTATTAATCAAATTTTCAATAATTTTTGAATTGAAATCGTTTTAAATATTTTAAGGGGTTACATACACCTGGGCGCTGCAAAAAAGTATACAGGGTACTTCAAAAAAGTGTGGCCTATATAACATATACACTTTTCTAATTTATTTTTAAATTCTGCGTAAAATTTTATAACTTTTTTATTGATAATCTTATGTACCTAAACCTAGTATTTTTTTTATTATTTCAATTTGCTCAATTTACTAGTTTTCAGTTTTGTAAAAAATTGCCATTGTTTCTGAAGGGGAAATACTCATAATTGGTGCGAGCGTTCTATAGAGATGAAAAAAAAGATATATGTAAAGAAATTTAAGTTAGATGTTACAGGGTGTTCAAAATAAATTTATGCATTTCGACTATTTTAAATTTAAAAAATCTTAAATTTTTTAAGTGGCACACCCTGTATATTATTATTTTTTCTGATAGATTTTACAAAACCCTCCAACTTCTATTAAGTATGTCATATACCTATTTCTAATAGTTTTCGATTTATTTTGAATTTTTCAATTTTTACGCTATTGTGAAAACATATACAAATAGTTAATAATAATTTCAATAAAGTCTAACTTATCTAATGATTAATTATTATGACGTAATAAATGTTCAAAAATATGCCCGTCTACTTGAGTACACATGTTTAGTGGTTTTACTCTATTTGCCTTCACTTTCCTTAGCATAAAGGGCGTTATTGTCCTGTACGCATTCCGTATCCTATTTTCCATATTTGCAGATGTTGTAGAGGGATTCACATAAACATGATCTTTAATGTAGCACCACAAAAAGAAGTCTAAAGGTGTTAAGTCACATGATCGAGGGGGCTACTCAATGAATCCATCCCTACCGATCCATTTTTGTGGGTAACGAACGTTTAAAAGTTCCCGAACTTCCCGGTGGTAACGAGCAGGAACTCTGTCTTGTTGAATCCACATTTGTTCTCTTTCACAGTTATCAACTTCTTCAAGAAGCTGGGATAATTCGTTTTGCAAAAAATTTAGATATCTAGGCCCGTTAAGCGGTTCGCGGAAAAAATATGGACCAATAATTCGAAAATTTAATATTCCACACCATACATTAAGTGACCAATGGTTTTGGTTTAGAACTTCCCGGACCCACAAATGGATTAACTGTTGAATAATAATGCATCTTAATTGCTCCATTACTGCGAAAGTAGCTTCATCAGAAAACATTATTTTGGATAAAAAATATGGATCGGCCTCTATTGCTCCATTCATAGGGGTACAAAAGTTTACTCGTAGTTCAAAATCACGGTCTTGAAGTTCTTGGTATAGTTCCATATGAAAGCGATGATACTTGTATTTTCTTGTGGTGCGATTAGCCGTAGATTGGGATGTGTCAGATAACGCAGCTAATTGACGGCTGCTGACCTGGGGATTATCTTCCACATGAAGTAAAATATCCACTTTTTTTTCCTCATTGGTAGCATTCTGGTTTACTACTTTCCGTTTCGTATACTCAACGCTACCACTACCATCAAACCGTTCCATTAAGTACTGAAAAGGTTTTCTAAATGGTATACGTCTATTAGGGTACTTCGCTCCGTAAAGCCTTACTGCCAAAAGACAATTTTTTCCCGCCTCGCCCAGTATATAAACCATACCAATTAATTCATTCTTAGGAAAATCTGTAACTATTACCCTTATACCTCATTTACTACAACAAATTAAACTATTTTTACGTGCTTAATTGACATGTCAAAATTTGACAATGCCTACATTTTTATTTTGTCTTGGCAACTATGATGTTATAGCGTAAATGTATTAAAAACAATGGTAAACATTAACAAATTTAAAATAATTCGAAAAATATTAAAAATAGGTATATGACATACTTAATAAAAGTTGGAGGGTTTTGTAAAATTTATCAGAAAAAAATAATAATATATAGGATGCGCCATTTAAAAAATTTGAGATTTTTCAATATAAAATAGTCGAAATGCTTAAATTTATTTTGAACACCCTGTAGCATCTAACTCTTTACATATACCTTTTTTCCATCTCTATAGAACGCTCGTACCAATTATGAGTATTCCACTTTCACAATGGCGCTACTAGCAATTTTTTACAAAACTGAAACTAGTATTTTTAAAAAAAAAAATTGAAATATTAGAAAAACTAATAGGTTTAGGTATAAAACATTATTAATAAAAAAGTTATAAAATTTTAAGCAGGGTTTAAAAATAAATTAGAAAATAGGATGTTCCATTTAAAAAAAACGTATGTTATATCGGCCACAGTTTTTTTGAAGTACCCTATATACTCAAAAATAATTTTTAACATTCCGTAAAACTATTGTATTTAATATTTTTTCGTCATTCCCGAAACAAATGAGCTAATGAACTTTACTCTAACTCACCCTGTATTTTTACCGAAATTTAAATGACAAGATTTTTTTTTAAAATATGTTTTAAATATTAACATTGTTTTTTATCGGGTTAAATGGACTACTGATGAAAAACTATGGTGCCTCCTTGTTTGCAGGACAACTTCACAAAAAATTATCCAACTTGCAAAAATAAAAATTAATCTTGTAAAATAATGTAGCAGTTAAAAATTGTCGAAGGGTTATTTTTCAAAAAAAAAAAAAATTACAGTGTTTCAAACTTTAGTATGCGATCCTCGACCAAAAAATGTGTTTAATAATTTATAAAAAAAATTGTCTATTAGAAAAATTAAAAAAAACCTCTTGACATTTTGTAGGATAAGTAACTATTAAGATTTAAAAAAAAAACTTAAAAAATATCAAAAATTGACTGAGTAATGTTGCAGGCAGTGTCTGAAAACAGGTAGCTGTCCCAATTGGACGCCAGATCATAATTAATGCTATAACTTTGTCATGAAATGGAATTTTCTTTTCGTTTTTAAATGATTCTTAAAAGTATAGAGAATAAAAATCCGTTTTGAAAATTCGAGGTGTATTTAACCCCGCTATTTAGTTTTTATTTTTTTTTTAAATTAATTAAAAAACTACTTAAAAAGATGTTTGCCAGTATAACAAGAAAAATGAACCATGTAATAGGTTAATAATTATAATCAGTTTTAAAATACCTAAATGTTGGCAGTACAAAATTATCCGAATGAAAATTTAGTTAATCCTAGTTACAGAAAATTAATAATCTAGACAAGCTTTACTTTGAAATTATGTTTTTATCTACACATACAACGATTTTTTTACTAATTTCATATTTCCAAATTTGCTTGGTTATTAATAAACTAGGATGCCGACTCCACAAGCAAAAGTTTTGTCTTGCTCGACAAAGCCGTTTTAACCCGTTTTAATATCATTTACGTCTGATATCTGACAAAAGTTACATTTCCTACATAAGAAAAGCATTCTAAATCCGAGTATAGTGGTGTAAAGGGTTTTCCATGAGGGATATCTGAAAGCTAATAGCGGCTATGTTGATTGGTAGATGTTTGACATCTGATATCAGTTGTGTTTAGTAAGGTTTGCCATTTAATTATGAATCGTTTCACGTTAAAAGAACGCTTGGAAATTGTCCAAAATTACTACGCAAATTCACGTTCAGTTCACGCTACGCAAAGAGCAATTCGATCAAAACACGATCGTCATTCTGCTCCAAATAATCGTGCTATTCGTATAATTAAAAAGTTTATTCATAGATAATTAACCCTATAGTTAAAATCACAAACAAAACCTAGACAAATTATAATCGCAGTATATAAAAGGAGTGTAGGGTCGAACCCTGCTCACAAGGAGTTTTAATGGGTATACCACCCTCTGAGAGTCTAGAGAGCCCTACATATCTGGAGCACTCTGGGGTACCCTTATGGTGACGCAGACTGCACCTGAATCCAGAAGGCGGATTTCTTACAGTAAAAAAAATATATTAACTTTGAAAGTGAATTTACTCTCCACGATAAAAAGGTGCCTCAACGTGTTCGTGAGAACAAAAATGTGTTGATTCCGAGCCGCTCTCAGGAGTTGAGCCTATCTTAGACGACAACTTGGCGAATTTTGTGATTGGACTTGGATTTGCATCCGTATAAGATGGTATTGGCCCAAGAACTAAAGTTTACGGACCATTGTTTGAAGTTTCTCAAAATGAGCATATTTTCCTCCGGACAATATCTCTAATAGTCAAGAAATATAAATTCAACAATGAGATATTTAAATGAATAACGTGCAAAAAATGTTGGAGCCAGCTTTTTTCCTGTTTTTTTGTGTATCTGTTTTATTAAGAACTTGATAAAAAATGTTTCTAAAAAAACTGTTCTAGTTTTTTTTCTTCCTTTCAATTCATTTTTTATTCTACAGAATAGGATTTTTCTTGAAAGAAGGAATTTGAATATTTCCAAAACTTGCGGGCATTATACCAGCAATATGGCGACAGGTCATATGATCATTACAAACTCGAACCCCTTGACATCAAAGGTGAAGAATCGGACCTGTGTTTTATGTTTTCTGTGACAGTGTCCTGGCTAGCTTCGAGTTTAAACATTCTTAGTAAAAATTGTATTATTAAAGAGTTTATTTTTAAAATTATCAGAAAGAGGTTTTGTACCCTTTATTGTGTTGGTGAAAATTTAAATAGAAACAATTTAAAAAAACTTATATAGACATTGATTCATGAGAGTCCTTTGCATCTGCAAAAAATCACTGTTTGGTGTGGTGGAGGTATCATCGGACCTTATTTCTTTAAAAATGAGGAAGAAGCTACCGTTACCGTAAATAGCGAGCGCTATAACTCGATGCTGCAGAAATATTTCTACCCAGAATTTGACGAAATGAACGCAGACGATTTTTATTTCCAATAGGATGACACATCGCCCCGTATTTCCGGCTTTATTGTGCGCCAAGTTCGATGAGTCATTAATTTCACGAAATGGTCCTACCGCTTGGCCGCCGAGATTGTGAGATTTAACGCCTTTGGACTATTTTCTTTGGGGCCACGTTAAATCACAAGTTTACAGCAACAAACCAGCAACTCTGGACGCACTTGAAGCCAACATTCGTTGTGTCATAGCCGGCGTAAGGCCGGAAATACTGGCCCGAGTCATGGAAAATTGGTGTAAGCGGATTCGTGTCTGCGAAAAGAGCCACGGCGGCCATTGGAGCGATATCTTAAATGGCATAAAATTTCCCGTTGAATGAATTTTGCTTAAAAACTCTTTGTTTTTTTCAATTTTAAAGTAAGGACGCTCTTAATTGAAAACCCTCTATATACACACCATATCTGAAACTCTATTGTCGAAATAAATATAAGTATAGCCTGTCCTAAAATATAAGATCCTGATTTTTTTCCGTTTTAAGTGGGCAATATAAAAATTCTGACCTTTCGTTTATGATAGGTTGCAGAGATGAATTTAAGAATTTTATTCATTAATGCAAATAAATAAAATTATAAGTGTTCTTGGAGTACAGTTTTGGGTACAAATATACAGTTTGAATGAATAAGGGTTTACAAGAGGGGACATTTTGTATAAATAAAAATATATTTTAACCTAAGGCTAATTCGGTTTCACTATCACTGTCATCAGCTGAGGTAATTATCAGTGGTTTTATATTATTTACATAAAAATATGAATCTTCAACTTTAACAATATGCTGAATGGAATTCTTCCAGGTTTCACAAGGTATATCATTTATAACTTTTTTTACTAATTCAACCACTGACACGCTTAAAGTAGGAGAAACATTTTGTGCCCTTATTTTTGATTTAACTTGATGCCAAATATGTTCAATTGGATTAAACACACAATAATATGGAGGAAGCCGCAAAACAGCGTGTCTCATTTTCTCAGCCATACTGTCACAAACATATTTCTTTTTCAATTTGTAGTCTTTCAAAACTTCCAAAAAATCACTTTTTTATAACTAAAGTCAAAATAAATGTCATTTTCTAACATATATTCCTGTATTTCCGATTTGGTGTTGGCTGCATTAGGAAACTTATTTAGTAGGCGACTATGGTAACTTGCAATATCCAAAACTATAACACTCTGTTCAGGAACATTTGGCAAAAGGTAATTTTGAAACCAATTTTCATATGTTCTGCGGTCATGTCTTCATGATAGTCCAAACTAGAATCTTTTATGTTTTTTGCAGATAATAGTAGGCAATTTGAAACCAAGCCCTTTTCAGATCCAGCATGCAAAATGGTTATTCGTTTACCTTTATTTGAAGGTGCGTTAGTCTGACATTTTGTACTGCTGTCAACCCACCCTTTTTGCACAGTGTCATGGGTATCTAACCATGTTTCGTCAAGGTAAATTATTGGCCAATTCTCTGATCGATACTTTTTAATTTAAATAAGAATGTCGCAAGATTCGTAATCTTTGTGACTCCATCATTACTTGCCTTTTGTTGATTTTTCGGAACGTGAATCCCATTCTTAAGAGAATTCTGTGAAGGGTTGATCGGCTGTATTATCCCGTCCTGCACCAGTGTTAATTTTATTTTGTCTAGTGTCGGCACCACTTTTAATACATAGAATATATCTTTCTCCTGATGACGTCTTTTTCACAATCGTCTACAAGATGCATTTGAAAATCTTTCCATTTTTTCCTGTTGCTGAGTGATGGTTTTCCTACAATACCCTTAATCGTAGAAATGGGGTTTTTGTTAGTTCAATGGTTTCTTGCAAAACAATTTGTTTATTCAAATTTCTTTTTAGCAAACTTTTTTCACTATTTGTTTAGCGTCAAGTGATAAATGCTATAGCCACTATTGCAATTTTCCCACGGACGCCACATAATTAAAATAGAACCGTTAGGTTGTAAGTTGTAAATGAAACTAAAAATAAAAATATAAAAAGTATCTTTCGAATCTTAATGGGGACCTGTGGTCATTAGGCCTATATTATCAAATACTTAAAGGGCTCCAAACCGGGTTGCCAGGTAGTAAATATCTAGGTAAAAATAGATCCAATATGATTGCAGGTGCAAGTGAGGATGGTATACAAAGCAGGTAAAATAAAAATACGTTTATCGTAATATCTGGCAACTATGCACAAAACCTTAATAGGGTCGTTTATTGCCCCACTGAAAAAGCAAAAAGGCGGGATCTTATATTTTGGGATCTACCATACTTACATCAAGAATGAAGCTACTCGTTGACTTATTTTAAGAGTATATATATCACATATTTATACTCCAGGATATGTTTTATGGGTAGAAGTTCTGTAGGAAAATCCCTAAAGCACTACGCAAGTGGACTGTACGCAATTCTACCAATCAGGATGGCCAAATGTAGTAGAAAGGCAAGTTCCGTGAAACTGTTAAGACCAGCAGCAAGTAGGTAAGGCACACTATGAAAAGAAAAAAATGGGATTTATTTCGCGTTAAGATAGACTTACTTAAACAACATATTTTTGTTAATATTTTATTCACCAATGTGTAATTTCTGAACTAATAGATTTTGTTTCTTTAAAACGGGCTGTTCTTAATTTAATTCACCGTAGGATCTTATAGTATTTATCTACCTGTCTCAGTATTAACTATTACAGAGTCCATAGTCTAGTTCATTTTTTTTTCTTAACGTTTCGTAACATAAATATATTAAATTTAGAAAAATGATAGCAGTTGGGTTGCTTATCGTTTTCCTACTCAAATTTCCACTTAATTTTTTGGCCAATTATCCCAACACGAAATGTTATATTGTTTTCCCACATCAGGTGTACGTGCTTAAGATGTAAATACGAGAATACATTCATCAAAAACTAAGTCAAATAAATATGTATAGTATGTATTATTTTGATAGGCACACACAGTTAAAAAAAGTGTGTAATAAAGGCAGTCGGAAAGTCATTGAAATATATAAAAATGTTCAGGAGATATGTTGCTTAAATGTTTTCTTATGCAAATGATTCAAAATATGCCCTTAAAAAATGCTTAAAACATACGGAAATATTTGTTAAATGCAATTAAAGTTTTATTGCTTTGAATATATTTAATTACAGGAAGATGACCGACCTACAGACAATTCGACTGGTCACGGTGGCTGAATGTACTAGAAAGGGAAGTCCTGTAAAACTGTAAAGCCAGCAGAAAGTAGGAAAGGCCGGCTATAAACAGAAAAAAAATTAGATTTATTTTGCATCGAGATAGACTTGCTTAGACAACATATTACTGTTAATATTTTATTCACCAATGTGTAATTTCTGAACTAATAGATTTTGTTTCTTTAAAACGCGTTGTTCTTAATTTAATTCACCCTAGGATTTTATAGTATTTATCTAGCTGTCTCAGTATTAAATATTACAGTGTCCATAATCTAGTTATTTATTTTTTTTATTTCTTGACGTTTCCTAACATAAATATATTAATTTTAGAAAAATGATAGCAGTTGGGTTGCTTATCGTTTTCCTACTCAAATTTCGACCTAATTTTTTGCCAATTACCCCAACACGAAATGTTATATTATTTTCCCACATCAGTTCTACGTGCTTAAGATGTAAATACGATAATACATTCATCAAAAACAAAGTCAAATAAATATGTATAGTATGTATTATTTTGATAGGCATACACAGTTAAAAAAAAGTTTGTAATAAAGGCAGTCGGAAATGAAATATATAAAAATGTTCAGGAGATATGTTGACTAAATGTTTTCTTATGCAAAGGATTCAAAATATGTCCTTAAAAAATGCTGAAAACATACGGAAATATTTGATAAATTCAATTAAAGTTTTATTGCTTTGAATATACTTAATTACAGGAAGATGACTGACCTGCAGACAATTCGACTGGTCACGATAGCTGAATGTCGTAGAAAGGGAAGTCCTGTAAAATTGTAAGGCCAGCAAAAAGTAGAAAAGGCACACTATAAACAGAAAAAGTGAGATTTACTTCGCATGGAGATAGACTTGTTTAGACAACACATTATTGTTAATATTTTATTCACCAATGTGTTCTGCTAATAGATTTTATTTCTCTCAGTCCGTGTGTTCTTAACTTAATTAACTGTAGGATTTTATTTTATAATATTTACCTGTCTTAGTATTAAATATTACAGTATGAATTAAACTTTGTTTTTAGTGTTCCGTACGGAACACTTATAAGATGACTTCGGTGTCTGTCTGTCTGTCTGTCTGTCTGTCTGTCTGTCACACCCGATTTTCTCCGAAACTATTTGTCATAGAAAGTTGAAATTTGGTAATAAAATAGGAATTGATGGCCTCATCAAAGCCGTATAGTTTTGAAAGTTAAATTTTGACTTAATGGGTTAGTTTTGGGGGGTGAAATCGGAAGTGGAAAAAAATTTTTTTTACTAGGACATCGAGTGTGGTGTCAAATGAAAGCTTGTGAAAACACGAGTAAAAAATGTATATATAATGTAATACTTGCGCACACTTTTCTTTGTATTATTTTTAAAAAATCGCGAAAAAATCGCTCTCCACCTGCCTTATCTCAAAAAGTACTTATCAAAAAATTTTGAAAAAATTCTGGAATATTGCGCAAGTTCAACTTGCACTTGACCAGTTTTTTTTTATTTCCTGACAGCAATTTTTTCCGACATAAATATATTAATTTTAGAAAAATGATAGCAGTTGGGTTGTTTATCGTTTTCCTACTCAAATTCCGACCTAATTTTTTGCCAATTAAACCAAAACGAAATGTTATATTGTTTTCCCACATCAGTTCTACGTGCTTAGGATGTAAATACGACCATACATTCATCAAAAACAAAGTCAAATAAATATGTATATATTATTTTGATAGGCATACACAGTTAAAAAAAAAAATAAGTGTAATAAAAAAGCAATAGGCAAGTCATTGAAATATACAACAATATTCAGGAGATATATTGATTAAATGTTTTCTTACGCTAAGGATTCAAAAAATGCTGAAAACATATGAAAATATTTGTTAAATATAATTAAAATTTTATTGCTTTGTACATATTTAATTACAGGAAGATGACCGACCTGAAGTCAATTTGACTAGTCACGATGGCTGAATGTCGTAGAAAGGGAAGTCCTGCAAAACTGTAAGGCCAACAGAAAATAGGAAAGGCACGCTATAAACAGAAAAATTGAGATTTATTTTGAATCGAGATAGACTTGCTTAGACAACTTATTATTGTTAATATTTTATTCACTATTGTGTAATTTCTAAATTAATAAATTTTGTTTCTTTCAAACTGTAGGATTTTATAGTATTTATCTGTCTTAGTATTAAATATTACAGTATCAATTCAATTTTGTTTTTTTTTTTTTTAAATTCCTTGACAGCAAATTTTTCCAACATAAATATATACATTTTAGAGAAATGAAAACAGTTGGGTTGCTTATCGTTTTTCTACTCAAATTCCAACCTAATTTTTTTCTGCCAATTACACCAACACGAAATGTTATATTGTTTTCCCACATCAGTTGTACGTGCTTAAGATGTAAATACGACAATACATTCATCAAAAACAAAGTCAAATAAATATGTACGTATTATTTTGATTTAAGAAACAACATGCCATGGGAAAGGTATCATTATTATAACTATATGACGGACAGACGTGACCAGACTAAAAACATTTCTGGAATGTATGTAACAGTCTTTTATACTCGGCACACGAAACGAAAAAAAGAATATACAACTTTAATGCTGGTAAATTATTAATTTATAGCACTAATAAATTAAACGTCAAACTCATGCTCGTATATAATTAATTATTCAACATAAACGGTTTAAAGTTCCGGCTAAATCGCGATGTTAAAGCGTTATTATGCCCCTCTAACAATAAATTATGGGTACTTTTTGTATTTAAGATAGCGAGGCCCTAAATTCCTCTGTGCGGTAGATAAATGATTTTGAGGGTGACAAAAGGTCAGATCTGGAAAAAACGTCTTTATATTTTCGGTTTTTCTAAACGTTGTGGCCTAAATGAAATTTATAATTAGCTCCACATTAACGTTAATATTTGAATGATAGAATAACGTCAGCAACATTTTTTTACATTAATTTATCTCTTCATTTTTTGACATATTGGACATTCAACGTTTATTTCAGTCAGGATATAATACATTATATCTCTATTCATATACGTGCTCTTGTATTATAGCAAAGTAAGGAAGTGTGTTTGGTTTTGGCATTTGCTAAATCGTGATTAATAAGTCAAAAATTTAGTTAGTTTTCAAAACACAATTAATATTTTGCATAATTTAGGTTACAATTTTTTTATGTGTTTGTTGTATTTTACAAACAAACTTTAGATTTTTAATATGTATAGTTGATAGACTGTAGGCGAGAATTTAGAACAAGCTGGTTTTTTACTTTTTGGCTTTAAATTATTATAATATTTACAATAAAATTACTTATTTACTTTGTTAACTGACACTATATATATATATATATATATATATATATATATATATATATATATATATATATATATGCTACAATAGAAGTTTTCACGGATAATACAATAAAATTCTGGGCTTCAATCCGTTTCGCCAAAATCCCATTTGGCATTTTCAAGAGCACTTGAAAATGCCAAATAAGATTTTGGCGAGACGTGCAAATTCATTTTTAGACGAACGGATTGAAACCCGAAATTATAATGTTTATATATATATATATATATATATATATATATATATATATATATATATATATATATATATATATATATACACTTCTGGACAAAATTAACGCAAGAATATATTAAATCATACAAATCTCTATAATGAATTAATTTTAATAATATTTTATGAATATTGGTCATACTAAAAGTTAGAAAAAACTTATTCGGATACTTTAAAAGTGAATTAGCTACCAAATTTCTGTATAAGATTCGAATTAAAATTATTCTTAAGACCTAATAACAAAATCGTTCAAATTATGTAATAATGAAAAAAATAAACTGGGACACTAGTAGCAAAATTAATGGTGTAACTGGAACACTAGTAGCGTGTGTTGCCTCCTCTACTTCGGATGACAGCGTTTATGCGCCTAGGCATGCTTCTAATTAAATTTTGGATAAAATCTTGAGGAATTTGCTCCCATTCTGTGATAACTGCATTTTCAAGTTTCCGCAGGTTTCTAGGTGCAGGTATATGACGTTTCACATTTTTCTTAAGGTGATCCCATACATGTGCTATCGGATTCAGATCCGGGCTTTATGGTAGCCATTGCATAATCGGTATATCAACTTGTTTAAGACAATCGAGTACCTCCCTAGCCACGTGAGGTCGAGTGTTGTCTTGCATAAACAGGAAATTGGGCCCCACAAAATAACCGAAAGGCATCACATGTTCTATTACAATATTCTCAAGATAGTAGTCAGCATTCATGGATCTCGTACGGACAGGAACTAACTCTGTGCGAGCATCAAAGCAGATGCCACCCCAGAACATAACAGAGCCACCGCCGAATGGAATCCTTGCAGAGCTATTGCAAGGAGCAAACCTCTCTCCTGGTCTTTGCCATACTCGCTCACGACCATCTGGATGTTTTAGACTAACCCTAGTTTCATCTGTGAAGAAAAACTTATTTCCAATCATCCACAGACCAGTTTTCGTGATTTCGAGCAAAACGTAACCTGGCAACTCTGTTCTCTCTAGTAAGCAAGGGCGCAGTGGCTGGTCTCCTACTGTTTAATCCAGCTTCATTTAACAGTCTCCTAACTGTTTTAGAAGAAATTGTGACATTGCGAACAGCTTCGAGTTCGTTTCTTATTATAGAACTAGTGACAGTCCTGTTTCTTAAAGCATATTGTCTTATAAAACGTTCATCTAGGTCGCTAGTGCATCGTTTTCACCCTTGCCCTAGCCTTCTAGAATAAGTTCCTACTTCATTCAAGCGTCTTACCATACGACTTATTGTGGAACGATGTTGGCCTAACAAATTGGCAACATAACTCTGACAATATCCCTCGTCCAATAAAACTGAGGCTCGCACTACCTCGTGTTCAGTTAAATTCCTTGTTCGATTCATTTATTTAATTCTTCGGGGTCAAAAAAAAAAAACAGTCTACCACAAAAACGTATTACTTTGAAAAAGGAAACAATTTATAAGCTTACTTTTAAAGAAAATCTATCGCATTATTACAGAAAATTGTTTATCTTGTAAAAAATTTTTTAAAACTGTAAATCTAAACGAATTGTTTTGATTTCTGTCATGAACAACGAAAACAAAATATGCATAGCCTACTATTCAAATACTCAATAAACTTTAAAACTGACATAAGAAAAAGATAAATTAATTTTCAGATTGTTGCGTTAATTTTGTCAGTTAACAAAGTAAATAAGTAATTTTATTGTTAAAATGTACTTCACAAAGTAACGGACCAATCAATCAACTCTTTATTATAATCTCGTCAAAGAATTCTGCTAAAACATTTGTATTTTGTATGTCCCTGTGTAAGAATATATTAAGTGTATATTTAAGTTAATACTGACGAAAAAAAGTTTTTCTTAAGATTTTCATTTTATATTAATTACTACGACTTTCATTTTGACAGCATTGTATCTTCTTCAGGTGATTGACAACTACTAAAGATTTTGAGGTGGAATAAATATTATAGTGAGGATTGGAACTATGATTTTATAAAGTGTAAGTATAAGACAATAGGTTATTCGTTGTGAAGATGAAATAAAGGGAAATTGTTAACCTCTAATTGGTCATTGAGAAGATTGTTCCGGTTTTTACGTTTATTTATATCTAGAAATTCCCGGTGGTTAAGTGGCCCGTGTTTTCTCAATGTAATATTTTAAAATTTGGATCAACGTCGTGATTTTCCATATTTAAATGTTTTACTCAATTTGAAACAAATTCAATACTTGCATAATTTCTACAATATATTTTAATTATTTTTTTTTAAATGTCCTCCCCGTTGGTTCAATATAAATTTTTTCGCATGATAATGAAATTTAATTGATAAACTCCAAATTTCGGACAAACGAGCAGTTATTCAAATTATGCCAAATATTTAAACAGGGAAAATCACGACTATGATCCAGGTTTTAAAATATTATATTTAAGAATCTAAATCTTACCTACCTGGATTTTTTAGTGATAAAATAAACTTAAACATTTTTTCTTCTCAATGATCAATTAGAGGTCAATATTTCCATTATTGTGATTCCGTTTATTGTGATTTATCACTAATAGTATATTATTAGTGTATAGTTTCCTATACTTACACTTTATAAAATCATATTTCTAACACATATATAATCTTACAGTCTGTCAAAATTTTTAATAATTGTCATCCGAAGAAGACACAGTATTGTCGAAATGATAATCGTAGTAATTAAAATAAAGTGTAAATCTTAACAATTAATTTAAAATTGATTTCAATCAAGTATCGGCTAATTCCATAAATTATGTTTATCATTTACTATAATTCTGAAAATTTCGTTCTGTAATATTCGAAGGTTTTTGAGGTTTATGTGCCTTAAAATGTATTAAATTAGTGCAACATCAGTTAAAACCGACTTTTTAGATTTATAATTTAGCAAAGCATAGATAGTCGAAAGTTGAGCATTACCTTTTTAAGTAGATTTGTGGTATTTAAATGTTTTTATGAAACTAGATGACAGCACACATTATAAACCCTTACTTTTGTTACTGGAAGATAATTTATTTAAATAAAATTTTGCATTCATGAACTACTCGTACAACTTGGAAAATCTAATTAAGGGTTACATACACCTGAGAGCTGCAATAAGTATGTATATTTAAAAAAATATATTTTAAAGGTTATTATGTGAATAATACAAAAGACTACATATTTTTTTATCGTACTTTAAATTATAAGAATTTTTTTTTAAGTATGTTTTAAATGTTAACATTATTTTTATGCTCTGGCGCCTCCTTCTCTGTAGGATAACTTCACAAAAAATAATCCAATCTGCATAAATAAAAATTAATGTTGTAAAATAATGTAGTAATTAAAAATTGTCGAAGGTGTGTTTTTTTATCAAAAATAATAAATTTAGAGTATTTCAAACTGTAGTTTGCAATTTTCAACAAAAAAAAAATGTGTTTAATTATTTATAAAAAAATTGTTTATTAGAAAAATTAAAAAAACTTCTCGACATTTTGTAGAAAAAGTAATTATTAAGATTTTAAAAAAAAGTTAAAAAATATTAAAAATTAACTGAGTAATATTATGGACAGTGTCTGAGATAGGTGGTCCAATCCGACGCCAGGTCACATTTAATGCTATGACTTTGTAATGGAATGGAATTTTCTTAATTTTTTTTTTAATAATTCTCAGAAGTATAGAGAATAAAAAACCTTAAAAAAAATCGAAAATTCGTGGTGTAAGTAAAAATCATGAAACAAATATTAATAGTGCATTTATCAATTAATTTGCTCGTATACCCCTTGCAAATACAAGTGGTAAAGTCAATACATGTGTATATATTTTTTAAGCTTACCATATAATTACATCCCTTTACCCCCCCAAATTTCTGTTCGAGATAAAGAAACAAATAACATAATTTTCAGATTTCTTGACTTCAAGAACACTGAAACGGACGTATAACATTCTGTCTAACTCCCTCTACTACCTATTTATTTCCCTATATGTTTAAGTACAAATAATTTTACTTAAACTTCGTTCATTATCCCTAACTGACCAGGAAAAACTATCGGAAATATAGTAAATTTATTAATCCCCATCCCTTTCACTCCTTCTCCTGGAGCGATATTGCTCAAAAACGCTAATGTCCATCCCTGTCTTAAGTATTATAAGCGTACTAAATTTGAAATCTTTTTTGGTTTCAAAGTTATCATATCAACGAACCAAGGAAAATTTTTCGTGATCTAGGCACCCTAACTACTAACTAAACCTAAATGTCAAGAAATGAAAAATCTCAGAGGGTGATATTTCAAGAACGTAATACTTACCTTTAGTGTACATAGTTTCTGTCCACTTATAATTTAAATAACCGGTCAAGTGCAAGTTGAACTTGCGCAATTAGTATTCCGTGCGTTGAATGCTTTTAAAATAAATTTTTTTTTTACGGAGGTATAAAATGATCAGTGTTCACAAAACACACCACAAATGAGTTTTCAACAAAGTTTGTTTACGATCTTTACTGAAAACAGATGGCCTTGAAATTTTTAATTTTTTATATACCAGATAAATTATTAAAGTGATAATTTTCGTTCAATCTACACCCTGTGGAGAATATTCTAGAATATTTTTAAAATTTTTTGAATAGTACTTTTCGAGATAAGGGGGAAGGACAGCGATAAGGAGGAAGGATACGATATTTTAAAAATAATGCAAAGAAAAGTGTGCGCAAATATTACATAATATATATTTTTGAACTCATGTTTTTACAAGCTTCCATTTGACACCCCACTCGATGACCTAGCATTTTTTTTTAATTTCCGATATCACCCCCTCAAAACTAATTCCTTAAGTCAACATTCAACTTTCAAAACTACACGGTTCTGATGAGGTCACAATTGCTATATTAGTACCAAATTTCAACTTTGTATGTCAAATAGTTTCGGAAGTTTCGGAAAAAATCAAGTGTGACAGACAGAAGATAGACAGAAGAACAGGGAGAACTGACGATTGTTGGCTAAGCAACGCTTTTATGGTACGAGTCTCAGAAAGGTTATGTTTCTTTCTAACACCTTCGCTATCAACGATGGTGTGCTCCAAGGCTGCATACTGTTTCCTATTCTCTTTTTTACAATCTACAGCTTTGCAGATCACGCTCACGATCTGCTTATATCAATCCACTGCTAAATGTAGACCTTTCCCATTTCATGCCATTGCCATCTGTTCTCTGCCCTTATCATCCACAAAGTTTCTGCCCTTTTGCTGATGTCGTCTCCCCATTTTATATTTTGTCTTCCTGTACTTCTACGTCCAAACCTTGTCTCCACTCCACAATTTTTTTCGTCCATCTGCCATCTGTTCTACAGGCCATGTGTCCGGCTCATCTCCATTTTAATTCGGCCACCTTTTCTAATACGTCCACGACCTTAGTTTGTTGTCGGATTCATTCGTTACGTTTTCGGTCCGTTAATTTTATACCGAACATTCTCCGTACGTACGGCTAATCATTAAGCATGTCTTTTTGTGAGACTCCATGTTTAAGCTCCGTAGGTGAGTACAGGGAGAATATACTGATCGTATAAATTTCCTTTTAAAGTATTGGGTATTTCTAATGTAAGGCTGTCATTTAAGCTGCCAAATGCTATCCAAGACATTTTGATTGCGTTTAAACAAGTCCAAACAGCGCTCAGAATCATCAACATGTTGTTGTTTTTGGTTCACTGTGCGCACACATAGCTTTCTCATGCTCAAATGTTCATGCAAAATATGACCAACATGTTCTTTTGATATCTTTAGGGTGTCCACTATCTCACGCAATTTTACTTTACGGTCACCCAAAACAATTTTATGGATTTTTTTATTTTTTCTGATGTAATCACCTCATTTGGGCGTCCAGAGCGTTCCATATCATTTGTATCTGTACGACCGCGTTTAAATTTAGTATATCAGTAAATGATAAGTGATTTTCCAGGGACAGAGTCCCCGTTACACTCAATCCATTGCATTTTTCCCATTGTTTTGAAATCTTGATAGTGTCAAATGCCTTTTCATAGTCGATCAAGGCCATGTGAAGGTTTATGTTGTATTCTTTACATTTTTCTATTAGGTTGTTGACTGTGTGTAAATAATCCATAGTACTAAACTCGAGCAAAAGCCGGCTTATTTTGGCGTTAACTTGTTAGTGAGTATTTTCGTAAACGATTTGTATATTTGAGACAGTAGACTTATAGGCCAGTAGTTACTAAGTTTTGTTATATCTACTTTCTTGTGAATAAGGATGACTTCCTCTTCTAACCAGGATTCTGGAATTTGTCCCATCTCTAGGCAAATGTCAAAAATCTCTTTAAGTTCTCCAATCAAGTAGTGACCTCAGTGCTTCAACATTTAGGGCATGATGCCATTTGGTCAAGCAGCTCTAACATCTGGACTTTGCTGAGGACGTTATAGATTTCATCAGTGAGGATCTCGGGAATGTTTTCTTCTTGACTTTGAGTTTTATTTGGAAGGACTTTATTTGTGTAGAGCTATGTATAATATTTTTCTACTTATGCTTCTAATAGATAACAGAACATTTATTTCTTCATTTAGTTAGAACGCTCGAAAAAATATCCGTAGACAGCTGGAAGTCGTTCAACTTAACAAAGAACTGGAAGAAATTCTATACTAGGATGACAGTAACCAAGTAGAATTTAACGTTACTAAAACCCAGTCTGCAGTTTTTTCTAAAAAAGTTATAGTTGCGTAACCCGACATAATTTTGTCGGGATACCCAATTTCTCTAGCATTGTCACTTGGGCGTTAACTTAGGAGTAAATATGTCTTGGTATAAACATGTTACAGGTATTGCCACGAAAGCATTTCAAAAGCTGAGAATATTATTTTGAACTAGAAAGCTGTACATTCTAAAAAAGCTTTTAATTCTGTACAAAGCTCAAATTCGACCAGTGATGAAATACTGCTCCCATATTTGGAGCTATGCTCTCCAACATACTCTACATTTGTTGGATACTACTCAGAAGAGAGCTGTTCGCCTGACTGATGACTCAGAACTCGCCATCAACGTTGACTCCTTAGGACATTAAAGTTCGGTTGGCGACTTGAGTCCATTCTAAAGAAAATTCATGGAAAGTGTCAGATGGATGTAGCCCGCTTAAATCTTTCCAGAGCGGTGCATGTCAGAAATACACATCTCGCTAATACATCACATCCGTATGAGATTCAGCTTGTCACTCCTCATACAATCCCTTTCAAGCAGACTTTTATGTGGAGAAGCTCACCACTTTAGAATCATTTGCCTAAGACTATATTTCCACCTAGTACAATTTACAGCGATTCAAAGCCAACGTGAATCGCTTTTTCCGTACACGCGTCGCTCCTGTAGCGCTTTAGAAATTTCCTAGCAGGAAAAAACACACATTAATCGCTCATACAAAACACAAACTGAGACGTACGTATTTTATTGTACGTATCTTCACAGCGTTACGGATTTTTTTCTAATGCACTTTTTAGTTAGGAGTCAACAGTGCTACGCTATATTTAAATAGCCTTGATAAAGGCTTAAAGTCCAAGCGTTAACTGTTTTATACAACAAGAAGTTTTACTTTGTCTAAACTCACTATTGACAATAAAATTTATAATTAGATTGGTAGAAAATAACATTTGAAATCTGATCATAATATGACGTAAGCACGCTATTTTCTGGCACTTAAAACTTCTAGTTAGTTTTATCAGGGCCATTGACTAGTGTATGATTGACCATAAAAATTATAACGTGAATACATAATGTAAAAGAGGATTTGTAGCATATTCAATTTAATGGCGGAAAATATTCTTTATGCATAGACCCACAAACTGTGTAAAAAAGGAGTTCCCAGCACTAGCCTTCAGTGTAAAAATAAATGATTATCTCTGTGACAAAATAGATGATGATTGTGGAATCTCGGCCTGGTTAATATGAGGTATTAATGAAAAACTGAGACAAAACAGAAAGGTTTAATGTAAGTAATGTATGTACTTAAGAAATAAAAGATTTCAAAAAGTAGTGGCTTTCAGTTTAGTAGTCATGAATTTCTAATGAAAATTAAGCAGGGCCTGTAGAAAAAAGATGATAAAGTAAGCTGTAAAGTTATCACTGAGCTCAATAAAGTGAAAATTGCCCAATTTATTCACCATTTGCTTCTCTACACTTTTAGCCTTAGGTCAGCAAATTACATTATGTGTGCCTCTACTGAACTAACAAACTTATAAAGCATATGTCAGAAAATGTCTCCAGCACGTTTCAGAACTACAGACGGATTTCTGCACGATAATATTGCAATGACCAATCATAGGTATAGAGAACAGTAACGGTGAGGGTGAAAACGATTAATTTATTTTGCAAATTATTCTATGTCTTTCGAATTTTCATAATAGTTTTTAGGTTTTATGCATTGCATAAGCTTTTTAGGTTTTCCGGCTCATACAAATAAAGAACTTTCTTTACAACGGTGCGCATTTCTATCATCCTGTTCATCAATCTTGTGCTAAAAAGATGAAAGATGTAAATAAGAGATACATATAAAACTTGTTATGATTATCTGACTTCCCTAATAAAAGTAAAACTCTTCGATTTATGGTACCAACGTACTACTTTTCTTGTTTACTCTTTTAATAGTATACAGAAACCACAATTAAAGTGGAACAATTTTTTCCACTGGTGCAAAATTTCAATTTTACTACAGAGTCCCCTTTTACATTTACCGGTTCCATTGAAGCTAGTGTTTCATTCTATGGGAATTCGGCCGTCCACGTGCTTCGAGCCTGATAAAATTGTGTGTGTTGAAACCGCCAAAAAGATCTTATCAAAAAATAATTTTTGTTTGAAATACAAAAAGCGTTAAAGATTGCAAGTTCTAAAACAAGTTGCTTTTGGAAAATTATAGGCGCATTACAAATTGTTGTACAGTTTACTAGTTATTTAATTTTCTTCTTTAAACATTTAATAAATTTATATTATATAATAATATACCTCAGATTTGGAAATAAGCATGGATAAGACCAATCCATAAAAAGGGAGATAGAACTAGATGTCAAAACTATAGATGCATATCAGTAACGACCACTCTTAGTCGACTCTACGGGAAAATTTTAAGAAATATAATCGAGGATGAATATAGTCCCCACGAAATTCAACAACAATCTGATTTTAGAGCTGGTAGATCGTATGTAGTCAAAATATTTAGTGTAATTCAATTAAATGAAGAGAGAGCTCCATCTACTGTTTGTAGACCCAACCAAAGTTATGATACCGTCCCAGTAAAAAAACTATAGCAAATATTAGAACAATCAACCAGAAAGAGTACAATCGCCGCAATAAAACAGCTGTACGACCAGTCACGTTCCCGAATAAAATTGGGAAATATTCTCTCCGAAAATTTTTCTGTAACAAGGGGTGTTAGACAGCGCTGCTGTCTGTATCCTACAATATTTAAAATTTATCTGAATGAGGCATTAGAGAGATGGCGAAGAGCATAATGAGGATGGGAATACAGCTGACCGACGAAACAACGTTGTACACTCTATATTTTGCCGACAATCAGAACAAGACTTTAAATTTATGACAAGAAAACTGAAGATTATTAAAACTGGAGTTTTAACAGTTAACTGCAAGAAAATCAAATATTTGTAAGTAAGTAAACGAAAGACGGTCATAAGACACCTAAACTTTGTTCTGTGGTCGAAGAACATAATATCACAGAAAAAGCACTTCATTTATAATATAATATTTAAGAGTATCATGTTAGACGGTTGTGAAACTTGACAATGGACAAAACGATGGGAACAGAAACTAATGGCACTCGAAATGGATTACTGATTGATGATGACTACGAATGCAAAAACCACGATTATTGAGGATATTCAACAACGACAACTTATATATTACGGACACATGGAAAAAATGAAAGAACACCGAATACCAAAGATTGTTCTAAAATGGGTACCAAGCGAAAAGAGAAGAGGGGGGCCAAGAGCGACATGGCTTGGAGGTGGAGAGAATAATTTGAAACTTTACTTTCTCAAGACCACAATTTTTTCATTGTTTTTTACTGCAGAATTTTAAGTTTCAAAACCTATAATTTGACCTACCAAGCTGCCAAACTAGAAACATTGATAGAGTCAACCATTCTTTGCTTGTAACCATGTGTAAGGGTGTTTTACTGCTAGGTCCATTTGCACCAGGGTGGCATACCTATTATCGCCACAAATCCTTCCCACATCCAACTAAACTTCTCTCCGCGTATTTTTTCCTTGACATCTCCAAAGCATTCGATAAAGTCTGGCACGAAGGCTTAATCCTTAAGCTTATCCGTTTTGGCTACCCTTCTCACCTAACAACTCTGGTTCAATCATTCCTCGCCGATAGGACTTTCCAAGTCCGTGTCGAACAATCCCTGTCCGAGGTAAAGAGTATAAGGGCCGGAGTCCCACAAGGCTCCGCCTTATCCCCGCACCTATTCAATATCTTCTCGTCCGATATCCCTAAGGATCGATTCACCAACCTCCAATTGTACGCAGACGACACGGCCATTACCGCTTCAGCAGCGAGAATTGATCACATCACGGCCCGACTTCAACGTCATCTAACGCGCCTCTCTGACTGGTTTGACCGGTGGAGGATTAAGGTCAATCCAGCCAAGACCCAGGCCATAATCTTTGGAAAAGGCTTCCGCATACCCCCTCCTCAACTCTCACTGAATGGAACTAGGCTCCGATGGGCCAACAACATCAAGTACCTGGGCCTTCTATACGACAAACGACTCGTATGGAAGGACCAAGTGCCTATGGTCGTGCGCAAGGGAAATCAGCTTCTAGGGAAGCTGTATCCGCTCCTGAATCATCGTAGTAAATTATCAACTAACAACAAGTTGCTAATTTACAAATCGATAATCAGGGCCGGACTTACGTACGCCTGTCAGGCCTGGTGCCAGATGTCCAAAACTCATCGGACCAAGGTCCAGACAGTCCAAAATAAAGCCCTCCGTATCATAGCAGGAGCTCCCTGGTTCGTCCGCAACAATCAGTTGCACAGGGAGTTTGAAATGCCCACAATAAAAGAATTCACGCGTAATGCCCAGCTTCGCTTCCTTGAGAAAGCAGCGGTCCATCCTAACCCCGAGATAGCGAACACTTTCAGAGGCAACGTAAATGTCGGCAACCGATACCTACGACCAACGGACATTCTACCACTAGACTAACCAACACTAGATTCAACATGGACTACCCTTGATTAATTAAGGCCGTAGTTTAGTTGAGCAACTCCTTCAGTTTTAAAAAGTGTAAACAACACACACGACTAACACAATTATAACACCACACTCCCGGAAAATGGGGAACTAGGTTAAGTTAGCATTAAGTTAGCATTAAGTTAGGTTAAGGTAGGTTAGATCCACATATTAGAAAATTAACCTTAGAGTTAGCATACATCAAATATCTAGACATTGACAAACCAGAATTGTAAAAGGAGTAGAGGGTTTTCCCAGCTCACAAGGAGTTTTAGTGGGTATGCCAACCCTTCAGGTCGGTGAGCCCCACATACCTGGAGCACTTTGGGGCACCCTTACGGTGACGCAGACTGCTCCAGAAATCCATAAAGCGGATTTCTCCCTGTATAAAAAAAAAAAAAAAAAAACTCCGCGTATTCTTTATCTCTTTCTGTTACTCTTGTCCTCTCGTCATTCCTTGTGCTTCTCGTAAACATCTGCGCGTCAATCTCCCCCAAACAAAATTTCATTTAAATCGAAGGCGCTGCAAAAGTATGTGGAACCCCCGTGGAATGACCGTAATCTTCCAACTACTCCTAACAACAGAGCAAATAAAAGCTGCATTTCTGCTGTATAGGAGTAATTTATCAATAATTTGTTTTTTATTTGCCCATAAATTTAACAAGTGTTAATTTTATATCTACCTGTCGTAATTTATGCGCAATAAATTTGTTATATACATTTTATTCGGAATTTTCTTCCGTACTACCGACTCAACATAAAAATACCAGCTTTGCCACATAGGCGACAAGTTAAAATAAACCCTACCCAAGAAGTGGAAAAATAACATCGCAGGCAAATGCAAATATAAAATGTTTATTCATTGCCCCCGCGAGAAATAATAATATTTCATCGATTGCTATTAAGATTACACGAACACAAGGCAGGTGGAGCCCGTAATCAACATGGAAATACGTAATGTGTTGCTTTAATTGAGATATTTAAATTTTAAAATATGGTCTGATTGCTCCTTTTGTTTTGGTTTATTCGTTATTTAGCGAGCTGTTAGCGCTCACTTCTACTGGGATAAACTGCGATTCTGTCGGATGCTTTGTGGCAGAGACGTAACTCTTAAATGCTTCAGCATTTAACATTGGTACAACTAGACAATGTATTCAATTTTATAGTTTTTAGGTGTTACTTAAATTTTATTAATTTATGCCTAGTTATCCGGAAAGTTATAGTAGCTTATAGCATATACATAAATATTATCTATTGCTACTTATTTTTTTCTTATCAGATTAAAAATTACAGGCTAAGCATTTTTAATTACCACACAAATTTTACTTTTTTGGCTATATCATATACTATAGTTTACAACTACGAGTATAAAATATCGAGCCCAAACCTGGAGCCTTACCATAGAAAAAGCGAGGAAAGAGTATGGATTGAAGAGTAACACCTTTCTAAAATACCTGGGTTCAGCCAGCATCAAGTGATAACACCCTGTGAGCTCCTGTAGAGGGTTGTGTCGAATTATTTGAGACAATCTGAAACTATTTGTTTGAATGATTAACACAAACTAATCTATAGTATAATTGCCATTTTTTCTGACTACTACACGCTAAAGAGATCGCTGCAAAATTTCAACCGTTCGTATAGGTTTTTTTTTTTAAAATTTCCGATAATTTATTTTAACTATTTTATGGTGGTCGATTTGTAATTAAATAGTGTAGTATAAATCTATATTCATAACTTTTGTCGCGCTGGCTGCATTTGGCTTACAAGTAGTTTATGCACGTAGAATACAATAAAAAAAAGTTTGCTGTTCTAAAGCTTACACTAAGCCTACAAAATCGAAAATAAAATGTGAATAAAAAATTCGGTTTTTCACAAATATCTCAAAAAATAAAAAAGATAAAGAAGGGGGAATTTTAGAAAAAAAAATAGTATATGGATTACTTTTTCTTAGTTTTACTGTAATTTAAAAAATTATTTAAAATAAAATGGCTGATTTAACGCCTTCCATTGTAGTGAGAATCATGCTTCCAACCTCATTTATGATTAAATTAACGTTTCTGTGTACCGCTAAATATTTTGAAATTGGCTATTAAGAGGTTTCTCGGGGCGCTGATTAAGAATCCGATGACAGATCTGAAAAATTCAAAATGGTGGATCCAATATGGCGGCCAGAGAGTACGTAATTCACTTAATTTTCGAATTTTTTTAAAAATGCCTACTAAGGGTTTTTTTTTTGCGATGCACATTAAAAATCTGAGGACAGATTTAAAAAATTTAAAATGGGTGATCCAAAATGGCAGTCGGTGTATATAAAAAAAAGTGAAAATATATTTATTTATATAAAAAATGAATATTTTTGCAAGTATATTATATATAAATGTATATATATATATATAAAATGTATATATATATATATATATATATATATATATATATATATATATATATATATATATATATATATATATATATTTACAAGTATACAAACTACGTGAGCATCGCACAGATGATAGAAGAGATCGGGCTGTTGGTGCTCCGTGCGCGTTACTTCTCCGATCGCCATTAACAAAATTCCTTCGAGTAATTTAGAATTGTATTTTCAATAACTTTTTTTTTGTACCTGGATGTTTAAATGAAATATAAATACCTTATACTTAAAACTTTTATCTTTCATTTCCGACCTTTAAATATTTTTTTTATTTTAAGTTGTATGATTATTAATAAGCAAACTATACGTTTTTCGTGAACACTTTTTTAAGAGCAAAATTACAAAAAGTTTTTTTTTTTAAGTTTTTAATGATTTTCTAATATCAAGTATACTTTTACCTGTAACTAAAAAAAAATAAAGTGTCCGACTTTTGTTGACCATTTCGTGTTGCTTTGAATCTAAATTACCGGTGGCGCTCTACAGTAGGCAAATTTTCATATTTTCAACTTTTAAATAACACAGACAATATGGGCATTTTTAATTATTCTTATATTGAAATTTAATTTATAATAATGATATATGCACAATGACTTTTTTTTCAATAATATATTTTATTATTATTAGTTTCCTGTTCAAAAAGCTATTTTTTATTTTTTTATGCTCTGAAAACAAGTAATAATGGTTTACCTTTGAGCGGTGCCAGTAGACTTTCAAATTAACCTGTTTGGCACCCAACGCTTTTTGAATCACCTATCCGAAATTCTCACGATAATAAAAAAAATCTGGAAAAAAAACCTATAGGCCATTTTTTTGTTAAACTTTGCTGCTCTTTCACGTAGAGCTATTAGTTTTTCGATATCTTTTTTATTTTTCGAGATATTACCGAAAAACCGAATTTTTGATTTTATTTTGGATTTTGTAGGCTTAGCGAACATCAGACTTTAGCAAACTTTTTTTTTATCGTATTTTATGTCCAAAAAACTACTTGTCTACTAAAATTCAGCCTGTTAACATTAAATGAGAGCTCAAAATCCCTGGCGACTGGGCTATTAAATTTGAAAGCAAATTGACTAGCTGACAACTTTCTTAATATAATTTATTAGGGAATAAATATTCATATGTGTGGATCCTACTTTAGTTTTTATAACTTTATTATATTTGTCAATATGTCTCTATAGCTTATTGTAAATAATAAATGGTCTTCTATAACTTAAAATGTTAAAGTTATAACATAAAATAAAATCCGCATAAACACATTTTTATATCATAAAACCAAGTCAAGTTGTATTGATGTTGTGGGGCAATGGTCACATACTAGATTTCCAATAAATCGTTATTTTAACTAACTCAAATTTTAAGTTCCAAACGACAGTCAAAAAAATGTACGACTTATTAGCATAACATTCCCCTAAATAAATAACCGGTCAAATGCAAGTTGAACTTGCGCAATTAGTGTTCCGTACGTTGATAGCTTTTAAAATAAAAAATTTTATTATGGAGGTATAAAATGATCAGTGACTTCACAAAACACACCCCAAATGAGTTTCCAACAAAGTTTATTTCCAATATTTACTGAAAACTGATGACCTTGACATTTTTGATTTTTTTTTATATATACCAGATAAATTATTAAAGGTAATACACTCGTGATAATTTTCGTTCAATCTACACCCTATATGGAATATTCCAGAATTGTTTCAAAATTTTTTGATCAGCACTTTTATAAATTTGGCGATTTTTTAAAAATAATACAAAGAAAAGTGTGCGCAAGTATTACATTTTTTACTCGTGTTTTTACAAGCTTTCGTTTGACACCCCACTCGATCATCTAGTTAATTTTTTTTTTCACTTCCGATTTCACCCCCCCAAAACTAACCCCTTAAGTTAAAATTTATAACTTTCAAAACTACATGGCTCTGATGATGCCATCAATTCCTATATTAGTACCAAATTTAAACTTTCTATGTGAAATAGTTTCGGAGAAAATCGGGTGTGACAGACAGACGTACAGACAACGAAGTGATCTTATAAGTGTTCCGTAGGAACACTAAAAATAGAATAATAAAAAAAATATATCTTTTCTTTTTCATAATAACTAGCATTCTTTTTATTTTTAACCAGAATACATACAACTCGAATTTTCAAAAATTCGATTTTTTTTACGGGTTTTTATTCTCGATACTTTTAAGAACTATCCAAAAAAATTTTTTAAGAAAAGTCCATTCCATTTCAAAGTTATAGTATTAAATGTGACTTTGCGTCGGATTAAGACCGATACCTATTTTCAGACATTGCCTGCTATATTACTTAGTCAATTTTTAATATTTTTTAACTTTTTTTTAAAATCTTAATAATTACTTTTTCTACAAAATATCAAGGGTTTTTTAAATTTTTTATAAATAATTAAACAAAAATTTTTTGGTTGAAAATTGCATCTAAAATTTGAAACACCGAAAATTTTTTATTTTTGAAAAAAACCCTTCGACAATTTTTAACTGCTACATTATTTTAAAAGACTAATTTTTATTTTTGCATATTGGATTATTTTTTATGAAGTTATCCTGCAGACAAGGAGGCGCCATGCACTGTAACATTTAACCAAAAAATAATTTTGACAATTAAAATATATTTAAAAAAAAAAAATTATAATTTAAAGTACAATAAAAATATATAATCGGAATTCTTTTGTATTATTCACTTCATAACATTTAAAATATTTTTTTTAGATATACATACTTTTTGCAGTGCCCAGGTTGTATGCAACACCTTAACTAATTGAATACTTACATCTGCATTTAAAAAGATAATATCGGAGAACCCCTTCTCTCATATTGTTTTTTTAGTTAAGAATAATATATATACAGGTATCCCAAAACCAACGTATTCCCTTGGTGGGCTGCTAGGCCAGCTCGGAACTACCAGAATATGTAAATATGTCTTTAGAAAAATCCTTAGATTTCGAGATATTGACACTTTTATAAATTTCGTGAAAATCTACATCTTAAATCAGTATATCAGATATTTTTTTCTAAAAAAAATTCAAATTCATAAACGTATCAATATCTTCAAATCTAACGATTTTTCACGTTAGATTACACAGGTCAACATTTGATCTAAAAAAAAACACTCGGAGCGGTATGGTCCTTATGGGATTTTGGGTCGCTGATTACGATGAGCGGGTTGGTTAACCTTCATCACATCAGATTCAAGGTCATTTGAAGGTCAAAACCGTAGGAAAAATTTGAAAAATTTTATGCGTATGTTTTTGAGGTCCCTAAGTCCGAATCCGTAGTTTGTTTGACCTTACTCCTTTTCCCAGAGGTCATTTGAAGGTCAAATAGAGAAAAAATCGTGGAAAAAATCTGAAAAATTTCATGCGTATGTTTTTGAGGTCCCTGAGTCCGAACCCGTGATTTGTTTGACTCAAGCCGCCTTTCAGAGGTCATTATAGGTCATTTCAACATCAGTTTATGTTTATTTGAAAAATATGTATGGTCATTTTGCGTTGTTAAATTTAATTTTGTTTTTACCGTACACTTGCGAAACAGAGGTTAATTTACGGTACACTTTTATTGATTATATCTTATACATATCATTTTACATTTACGTTAATATATCACAATCAAAAATGTCTTTTATGCTGCTCGGTCATTACAAGGGAATTAATATGTGAAATATAAGCTAAATAATGGCAGGTAGACTGATGCAAGCAAATGTTTTAATACTGTTTAAAGGTACTTATTAGTAAAACTTAAAATATTGTTCATATCAAAAATAGACTATACAAATATTTTGAATAGTTTTGTGACTGTGAAATAGACTTTTAAAATCTAAAAAAAAAAATTTGACCTAATTTTTGTACTCTCGATGTTCGTTCCATATATCTAGTAAATTTAAAGTCCAGTCCGACTATGTTTCTTGAGGTATAAATGAAACATTGTGCGCTATGTTATGTTTAAATTTCGTTTTATAACTCAATTCCCAATACATTTCAAATTAATAATTCTAATGTCGAACAACCTTGTTATCAAGTAACCCTTAATCTGTATACTTCAATGCTTAATCCTTGTCGACAAAGAAACTCTAATACCCAATACCTTTGAACCCAATAACTTATTTGTACAGTAATCCTTATATCTACTTATACTCTCATACTGTCTTATATAATACCTCAATGCATAAGTTAACTACTAAAAATGATTCGGCTCATACTTCGTAAAGAGTCTCGAGTGTCCAAGTAGATTTTCGAAATCGCGCAGTTAGTATTTAATATGAATTAAGCATAAGAGTTTGCTTCTTTTAGTATTTATCAAAGCATGTTTGAAGTACTACTCTAAACGAGAACGCTTTCGTTTCTCGTGAAATGATCTTCGACTTGCTTTTCTTTTATGAGATTTATTTGATTCTCGCTTCAGGCTCCAGCAATAATCTGCCAACATGTTTATCCCCCAAACACCTTGATACCTTTTTTCAAATTCACTCAAGTCTGCATCCTTTCTCCATGTTCTTCGCTAAAATCTCCGAGATTTTCAGGGAACCAATCAAGGTGTGCATGGAGAAAATGCAGTTTCAGACTCATTAAACACCCCCATTTTTTTATAATTTTGTACTAAATTTCCAACAATATTTTTGTAATTAGGGTCTTTATGATTTCCAAGAAATTTAGTCGTCACCTCTCTAAAACTTTGCCATGCTGCTTTTTCTTTGGCATTCATTTTCCTCTCAAATGCATCATTTTTTAGGAGGTCTCTTATTTGTGGTCCAGTAAATATGCCCTCTTTTATTTTAGCTTCAGAAAGATTAGGTAGCACTTTAAAAATATGCATGAAAGCAGGACTTTCGTTTCGACTCATGGCCTTGACAAGTTGCTTTGCAATACCTAGTTTGATATGCAAAGGTGGAAGTAGGACCTTATTGGTTGATATCAAACTTGGACCTATGATGTTTTTTTCACCTGGAATTAATTCTTGTCTCAACGGCCAGTCTTTCCTCACATAATGCTCATCTCGAGCCCGACTATTCCACTCACAAATAAAGCACGGATAAGAAGTGTTTCTAGATTGCTGTCCCAGTAATATTGTAAATATCTTTAAGTCCCCACAAAGTTCCCACTGGTTTTGATCGTAATTCAATTTTTGCAATAGCAACTCAAAATTATGGTATTCTTCATCTAATACAACAGAATGAGCGACTGGTAAAGGGGCATAAATATTTCCATTATGTAACAAGATAGCTTTTAAGCTTCTTTTTGAAGAATCTATAAATAGTCGCCAATCACTTGCTGTGTATTCTATACCGTATTCTTGCACTAACCCTTCAATATTATAGCAATAGACTAGATTATTCATTTTAGTAAAATATTTTCTCAATGGACGTTCTCTCGAACGATAGACAGAAATTTTTGTTCCTGTGGATAGACAATTTTTTTCTTTTAGCCTAGTTGCTAAAAGCTCTGATCTATCTTTCGAGAGTCCCAAGTCTCTGCACAGATCACTTAATTCGTTTTGATTAAATGTTTCGGCTTCCGATATATAATTTTCCTCAACATCTGATTCTTCTGTGCTGAAATTTTCTCTTTCTTCGTGTTCGAATGTTTCATCTGGCATATCTTCATCAGTTACCACTTCTTGTCCCAATTCATTAATTTCCATGATATGATCAGAATTTGTTTCAATAAGAACTGGTAAAGTCACAGATGTTACACGTGCATATGAAATAGAATCCTTATTCTTTCGGTTGTACCCTTTCAAGTTTGTTAAGCAGAAGTAACAGTCGGTGGTATGGTCTGTTGGGGGTCCCCATATCATTGACCGAGAAAATACCTGGTTGTTAATTCTATATAGAACATTGCGGCATTTATGATATATAGATTATGGTGTGTAAGAGTTATCCAATGAGCTTGTATCAATATGATAAATTTGGATATTTTACTTTTAACGAATCTGAAAACATGAATTTCTTTTGTGGAATATACTCCCCACAAAGAACACAAAAATTGTCGAGTTTAATGGAACATGACGAATTTCTTATAGCATTTGACTCTACAGAGGCCAAGTTTCCCACCAATGTAGAGCTACGGTCGCATGATGACGACGCCTGCGGGCCCGCTTTCCCACCCTGACCAGCCGCCGATTCTGGGTTTCCGGGACCCTGTCTCGTAATCTTTTTAGGAGTAGTTGCCATGACGGCATAAACGCCGTAACCCAGGGACTTCGCCGGATAGTGAGACAACTCCGTTGCCCACGTGGAGGTGCCCTGGGTGCAACTACACCTTAATACTAAAGTTTAAAGCGAGACTGAGAGAATTTATAAAAAAAGAAGAGAAGAAATAATTTCGCGAGGAATGAAAAAGCATTTTATTGTCAAAGTAAAACTCCAAATATATATACAAAGATACTCAAAATGACCACCGTATATCTTTTGAGCATAAGATCATGCAGGATTTGAAATGAATGATCTGAAAAAATAATAGATGAATTTTTTCAGATTTTTTCCACGATTTTTTCTCTATTTGACCTTCAAATGACCTCTGGAAAAAGGCGTAAGGTCAAACAAACTACGGATTCGGACTCAGGGACCTCAAAAACATACGCATGAAATTTTTTTCAGATTTTTCCTACGGTTTTTTCTCTATTTGACCTTCAAATGACCTTGGATCTGATGTGATGAAGGTTAACCAACCCGCTCATCGTAATCAGCGACCCCAAGAACCCCATAAGGACCATACCACTCCGAGTGTTTTTTTTTAGATCAAATGTTGACCTGTGTATCGTTACTTTAATTATTAGTAGATTTAATAATAAAATTACTCAGCAAATCAAATATATATTTATTCAACATTTATTTAAAATTCAAAACGATTTCAGAAATTAATCTACACAAGATATCAAATTAATTGGTCTATTTATTTTTATTTGTATAAGTGTCATCAGCTCTTATGATTATTCCTTAGTTCTTATTTCAAATTCAGCACAATCAATGTAGCAGCTCTTATCGAGTATTGATGAAACGAGCCAATCGGTGATTACTGGAGATTTTCTTTTCTGGAATGCCAATTATAAGCTTCTTATTTATGTTTGATTGTTCCTAGATTGAGGTTTTTGTGATTGATTTACTGACGAAATTGATAAAATAGGCACGTCACGTCAAGTGTAATTCCGTTTATTTTTTCTGGATAAAGAAGGGACAGTTTCTTAATTCTTAAAGCTTTGTTAAAGATAAGGTGAATGAATAAAGATAAACAACACAAAAATATTTTTATTTTCTTTGCCATAGGACAATATCATATTCCTGAAAAATATCATCTTCTAAGGTTTCTGCATTTTTTCCCGTTCCATCCATAGTTCCCCATTTCCGTTAGTCTGTCGGTTCGTTTTTCTGTTGGCCGGTCTTCTGCTGGCATAACTTTCGAATGAAATGAGATATCCATTTTAGATTTAATAAACATAATATTTGGATCAGGAATAGGACCTACAGATTTTGAGCGATATCACTAAAACAGATGAGTGTGAATAGGGTGGAGGTTGTTAAATTTTGCTTATTTTCTATATCATTTGGGTGTTAGTGGGATTGCTTCGTATACTATTTGTCTGGTACGTCTCATTCAGATTTCTTGGCGTCCACTTATTTTTTTATTATTTTCAATTATTCAAAAATGGGTTACTGAAGTAGGGGGGATAGTTCGAGGAGTTGGTTCCAATATATTGTGCTATACGTCCATTTTAACATTCTTGCGGTCGACCAGTATGAAAATTATGACATTTTTTCATTATTTTCAAGTATTTATGGTCAAGCATATGACGAGTTAATAAAACTGGGGAGAGGGTTAGAAAGTTTGCATCTATATATATATATATATATATATATATATATATATATATATATATATATATATATATATATATATATATATATATATATATATATATTATATATATATATATATATATATATATATATATATATATATATATATATATATATATAATATATATATATATATATATATATATATATATATATATATATATATATATATATATATATATATATATATATATATATATATATATATATATATATATATATATATATATATATATATATAGTAGAATCTCGATTATCCGAAATCATATGGACCAAAGTGATTTCAGATAATCGAAATTTCGGTTAATCCAAGTTAAAAAAAAAAAAATAGAAGTTTAGAATGAATACAACAATGCAGATTGACTTAAAAGCATTTACACGATATGCTATTACGTACATAGGTATTTATGAAAACAAAGAATAGAACAATTAGTTCACTTATTTTATGTATATGTACGGAAAACCGAAAATAAAACAGTTTCATTTTTAACTTCAATGTCTTAAAAATGAGGTAATTTTTAACTGCACTCGTTTTGCGTTAGTTCTGATTTTGGCTGCAGTGTCTCTCCAACGTCCGCGGCGGTTGCATTTTCTTGTTGTTCCACATAAGTTAACGCTTTTTCTAGGGCCTCGAGTCCTTCTGAATGTGACATTTGTACTGGAATATTGTCAGTGGCTTCTACTTCGTTATCATCATCGTCATCACTGTCTATTTTATTAGCATTTTTGCATACACTTTTAATTAAATCTTGGTCAGTCATTTCATCTTCCACACTATCACTGTTTAACCATCCATAAACATCGGTTTCCGTAACACTTTCACGTCCTGATATTCTTGTAATAATTTGATGTAAACTTTCATTATCTTCTGTTTCTGCCTCTGAGTAATGTCTCCTCTCTTGTGGAATCAATTTTGACCAAGATTTTTCCAGAGTACTACTCTTTACTTGATTCCAGGTTGAAGCTATCCAATATATAACATTTTTCAAATTTATCTCTTTTAGACAATCAGTAAGATTACCACCTTCATCTACGTCTTCTAAAATATGCTCCAATAACAAACGCCTGTAATTGCGTTTTAAATTTTCCAGTACACCCTGATCCATAGGCTGAATGAGAGAAGTTACAGCAGGAGGCAAAAACATTGCGTTTATATCCCCACTTTCAAATTGCTCTGCACCTGGCTGAGTGGGGGCGTTATCTAGTAACAGAATAAATTTTCTTTTAAAAAAAGTTCCACTATGGGAACAAAATCTCCAAAAAACCAGTCTTTAGATAGAGTCGCGTTTATCCAGGCATTGTTTTGATTTTTATACAAAACAGGAAAAGCATTGCGACGAATATTTTTAAAGGTTCGTGGATCTGCTGCCTTACCAATACATAATATGGGAGTGTGTGTCTTCCAGAAGCATTACTGCATGCAAGAACAGTAATACGTTCTTTGCTACGTTTGTAACCAGGTGCTCAGCTTCCGTTTTTGAAGCTAAGGTATTTGACGGCAACATTTTGTAGTTCAAGCCTGTTTCATCACAATTATAGATGTGGTCTGGTTGTAAACCATGTTCTTTCATAAGCTGCTCAAAATTCTCTGCAAATTTTTTTGCATCAGATACATAGCCGACAATCTTTCTCCACAAACTTTCAGTTGACGTACACCATGTCTTTTTTCCACCTGTCTAGCCAACCATGACTTGCAGAAAAATTTACGGGCGCTTCAATAACCGGCAACTCTTAAACTCACTGCCTTATGTTTTAAAATTGTTCCTGAAATTGGTATTCCACGTTCTCGATTCTATGTAAACCATAAAAATAAAGAATCATCCACTTTTTGGTATTCACCGCTTTTCATACTTTTTCGTGCCTGTGTGGGCGATGACAAAACACTACACCATTTTTTTTCAAGTTTTTGGCGATTTTTTCTCCACTCTGAAACAGTACTCACGGCTACACCTAAATCCTTCGCTATATTTTTAAGAAGTTCACCATTATCTAAACGTTGAATTGCTTCAAGTTTCTCTTTTAAGGTAGTAACAACACATTTACGCTTATTATTATGACGCTCCATTTTGTAAAATATCTATTAAAACGAAACTATTACTTTAGCGTTAATAATAGACGTAATGAGTAACTTATAACACTCGTCGACTAACCAAAACATAGACAGCGGTAAAATTCTAGACGTCGGGGAGTGCCCGACGCGTTAAGGAAACCACTCATCGTCTGTTTCGAATAATTGGGATTTTTTCGTTTATTGGGAATACAATTTGCTTTTTAAAAGTATGTTTCGGAAAAGCCGGATTTCATATAATCGCGATTCTGATAATCGGGATTGTACTGTATATGTATGTATATTATATATGTATATATACAGTGTTATACGCCCTTTCTAGGGTTCTTGAAGTCGAGGAAGCTGAAAATTGTGGTTTTTGTCCATTATTTTCAATTGTTGAAACATGTAAGGGATTAGTATTGTGGAAGATTTGCTTCAAATGTATTGTATTATACGTCCATTTCATGGTTCTTGGAATCGACTAATATTGAAATTGAGTTACTTCTGGATTAATTTCAAATGGTAAACAATGTGAGGGACGCGTTTAAATGTGTTGCTTCATGTATGTCGTATTATACACCCATTTCAGATTTCTGGGAGAATCTGAAAATTGTGTTAGTTTTTGATTATTTTAAATTAGCAAATATATAAAGTGGTTTCTTATCGTACGAGTATATCGTGTTATACGTAATTCTTTTTTGACTTAAGGAAATTGTGTTTTTTTTTATATTGTTTTCAATTTTAACATAAATAAACGTATATGAAAATATCATGTTTTAGTGCTAAATATCTCTGAAACTATTCCTCCGCGCAACTTTCTCTGTGATTAAAATCTTTCCACAATGTATGTTTCAATGAAAATATCGACTGCTAGTGTTTGTGTTAAGGTATTTTTAGTCCGAGAAACTCAACGTTAGTACTTATTTTAGAGCTACGTGTGGCAAAGGAAGTATGATTTTTTGTTCATTATTTTTTTCAAGCAGCAAAAGCTATCATTTAATTGCTTAGCCAACTAGTGCCAAAAAACTTATAAATATTGTATCTCGTAGCACTACTGGAATTATTTTTAAATTTATGAGTAAAGTTTTCCATACATACGTAAGTATGGAGGACAAGAACAGATGAAAAATAATACTCACGTTAATAGAAGAAATTGTTTACCAGACTAAATGGGAAGAATATTATCAAACCATCTCACTTGAAACTAGACCCCGGTTTGCTTTAATTATGACACAGATGATACAGGTAAAGTTTGTCTAATTGCCTGGGATAATATCTAAATTACAAAGTTGCCAAAATGAAACATTTTCAATGTTCGAAAATTTTATCTGACATACCTGGCAACCCCGCTTCCTATATATTATTACAGGAGAATAACATCACAGGATCAAACTTAATGTGAGTAGAGGTTTCAATAAGTACTAAAAAAATGTAGTGGTTAAAACATATTTAGTTGCCAACAGAAAGTAGTTACAATAATATATTTAATAGAACTAATATATTATTTGAAATGTTTGATATCTTTATTAACATGAAAAAAAAAACAAAAATACAGCCAGATTTTTTTTATATCTAGTTCGATGTCATTGTCACTCTCATAATCATAATTATTATGAATTCGTAGGACTTTGTAAAGGCTAGTTTTGCTGCTTGATATATTGGTTTTGTAGCGACACTATTTTCTATGAACATTTGATGAACTTTTCTTTGAATGAAGTCTTTATCACTTTCATGAAAACACTTTGTTTTCATCTGTATCTTGCCGTGGATATAGGTACTTTCGTCATTTGACTTGTTTGTTTTACATCACTTACATTATCACAGCCCTTTTCCTTTAGCGATTTATAAACATTTCTTTATTTTGATTTGCGTCGAACAATAAATGTTTTCGGGAAAATTTACAAGAAACGATTCCGGATGTCTAGTTCGTTAAAAGTCTGTAAGTAGGCGTTCTTATCTAATTCTTCAAAGTAACACCTGAATGTATAAACTCTTTCGAAAGTTTTACAAGACAGGTCAATTTCTCCGAACCACTTGTATTAACCTGACCCCCTCTACAATGACTATGTATAATATATATATATATATATATATATATATATATATATATATATATATATATATATATATATATATATATATATATATATATAGTCATTAGTGTTATTTTTATTTTACCTGAGTATGCTTAACTTTTTGCCCTAATTTTTCCTAGGGATAAACATTATATAAATTCACAAACTACCAAATAAAGAATAATCCTATAAAGTTTAACTAGAAAAAGATTCAACCATGCAAAAAAAACGGTAACCCGTACTGCCAAAAAGCCTGAACATGTAGCCTGCCGTAGGGTTCTTGCGTACAAATATGCATTGTATCCACGAAGCCAGGATAACCTAGCAGTTAAGAATTATATTGTATCTACTATCAACAATAAAAAGATATTTGAATTTGTTTATGCTTAAGGTTTAAGTACGAGCAGGCCGTTGTTACTGGTTTGCAACTGTCAGGTAGTAAAATCAAGCTTGATTAAGAGTCAAATGGTATATGCTTGAACGAACTTTAGCAACCAAAAATAATAAGAAATATCAGACATGAAAAATAGTAGTGCACCTGAAACACTTAATATTAATTAAATATGCTAAACATCAGCTGAAATTATGAATCCTTCTAATGATTGAATTGGAATTGGTAATTAATTATTTTAAAGGAATGAAAAGTATTGCATAATAGCTTTTTACATCAAAAAATGTGACCGAAGGACTGTTCATAAATGTTTTGGGTTAAGTGTGAATTGCAAATTTAGCAGGTTATTTGAAAGAAACTCGCAAAAATTGTTAAGAGATTATTACTATACCTCTGCGAGAAGAAAATTGCACTTAATGGTGAAATAACTTTGAGAGGTACTGATAGGAGCTGAATGTGATACTTACTTGATTCATATCATTCAAGAGCTCTACGATCAAAATATGGTTGTTATTAAATAACATAACAACGTGTTAAAGTCAATACAAATAGACAAAGTTTCAGGTTACAGGGATAAAAATACATCATTGATAAATAAAAATATATTGAAGGGGCAATTGTAGGCACGGTACTCATGTATGAGCGTGAGGAATACGCAATAAAGGAGGATCAAATACTAATCTAATAGCCGTTAATATAGACTATCTTGAAAACAGTGCTGGAATGTCAAGAATAGAGGGAGGACAAAATGAATAAATTGACAACATAATATCAACTACAAAAACAGTCATAGATGGAATAGAATTGAAAGGATTCAAGTGGTTTAGTCACCTGGAGGAAATACAAAACATAGAAACAGTCTCGTGACGAAAAAAATTCCATTATCTAATGACGATTATTTGAAGATTAGGCCAGACCTTTATTTTTTAATATTTTAGTTATTAATCTTAAAAGTAATATATTTCAATATGACAATTTTATATGCAGTCTACCTAAACATAATGTACGCTCGAAGCTATATTCACAGTTAAAAGGATTCCTTTAGATTAGCGATACAATATTTTTTATTACTAGGGGCATATTTTACCAATCATATTCTATACTGAAATTACTGTGCAAAGTTCGTTGAGACTTCGATTGACTAATTACCTGCACTAATATCTATAGTCTCGGTTGCCAAATTGAAATATTTTGCAATAAGATTGTAAATACTTGGAATTCGTTGAATTTGTTGCGTTTGACAATTTTATCTGACATACCTGGCAACTCTGCTTCGTATATTTTATTATAGGAGAATAATAGGATCAGATATCATGAGCTTAGGGGTTTTCATGGATACTAAAAAAATATATCAGTTAAAGAAATATTTAGATATCAAGTATAAAGGTAAAAATAGAAAGCAGCTACAATTAATACATTATTCGAAATGTTCCATACAAGTAACCAAAAAAATCCACACTAACATTTATTAACATATCCTATCCGTTTACAAGATTAGAAAACCAATAAGGTTTCCCTTATTTTCCTCGCCAATACGCAGTTCAAAAATACATATTGAATTTGTCTTTTTTTGTCACGCTAAGATGAGGTTTAAGGAAACAAATTAATAACTTTATGAGAAGACTACTTAACTGTTCTTAAATAAGAATATTGGAAATAATGAATTGAATATCATGTAGGCAACAGAATATCATATTTATCGAATTTTAATAATATATCTAGTTTCTTAGATTATTAATAAACATATTTTATCGACAAAAAATGATTACGAAAATATATTTAAAATTTTTTTTTCATTCGTAGGCGCACTACGCGATCTGGGAACTTTTAAATATGAAGAAATTCAAAACTCTCAAATTTTTCAGGAACAGAATACTTCTCTTCAGAAATCGAAGTAATAATAACACCGCACAACACTTCTGTTGCATGAAATGTTATACCTGATTCTGAATGTGTTTTTCACGTTTATTTCAAATATCTAGTTCGAGTTATAATATTTTCTTAAACACACCTAACTTGAATGAAGTTTCCTTTTATACGATTTTCTCGCGTGAGTCAACTTCCGAGTACTATTCTGAATGCTCCAACAATAAACAGCCATCATAGTTACATTCCAATGACCCTGGTATCGCTCTCCATAATGCAAATATCCTGGTGGACGCGTTCCCCTTGTTCCTTCCTTAAATAATTGAGATTTTCGGGAAAACGGTCTAGATGACTATGGAGGAAGTATAGCTTTATATTCATGTTGCATCCAAGTCGCTAGAGGTGCAGCATTAGCTACTCATTGTGTTGAGAGTAGCGTCAGACTTTTTATTTCCCAAGAAATTTTTCACTACCCAAACGAACTCATTCCAAGCATATTTTTCATTATCTATCATACAACTGATGAAAATTGGATCATTTATTAATTTCCTAATCTGTGGGCCGTCAAAATACCAGCTTTTAACTTCAACAAACATTTCCCGTGTTTGTTGAGCGCTTTTACATACTATTTCATTAGCCCCAGTTTGATATGTAAAGAAGGCAATATTATACGATCTCTGGGCATGAGTGAATGACAGCCTTCCAGAGATTAGAGCTTCCCTAGAAGGCCAGTCTTTCCTAGACCAGTGCTCAGCTTTAGCTTTGCTGTCCCATAAACATATGAAACAGGGATATTTCGTATAACTGCCTTGTTGACCCAAGAGGAAATTGACCATTTTCAGATTCATACATAAAATCCACTTATGTTCATTGTACTTGATCTTGTTCATATTGTGGAATAATTTTCTTTGACTTTGATTGACTCTGCAATAGGCAAAGAGCCTAGCTTGTTACCGTTATGCAACAGTACACATTTAAGACTACATTTTGATGAGTCAATAAATAAACGCCATTCATTTGAGTCATATACACTGCAAAATACAAAATCATTCTCTTCAGAAAAGAAATGGAGTAAATTATTTTCCCTAGTGCGGAAATACAAAACATTTGATTATTTTGTAGATATTTTTCTTTTAACCGGGAAGTTAAAAGTTCTGATGCCTTTTTAGACAGTCCAAGATCTCTGACCAATTCATCTAGGTCACTTTGATTGAGTGGTCTAGGATCTCCGGGGCAATCAAAGTCACTATCCTTACTATCGTCGCTATCCTTACTATCGTCGCTATCATCGATTTGTTGGTTGAACTCATATGGATGTTCCTGGAATGTAGATGGCTGTGGTACTAATGTATCACTGGAACTTAAAATAGGTCTAGTAGCAGATTTTAAGATAGAATAAATCTACTTAGAACGATTGTTGCAGTTTATACCCGTAATTTACACAACACAAAAATAACAGTCATCATGATGATTTGATGGTTTACGCCAGATCATTGGAGTTTTATACTTGAACTAGCAGTGCCCGCGGCTCCGCTCGCGTGGACTTGATTCGCTACTGTCGTCACAGCTTATTCCTTATGTTACCTAACGTAATAAAATATCTGCCATTATTTCCCCTTATCTCCCATTATTTTTCCTTATCTCCCATTATCTCTACATAATTTCCATTATCTAGGCTTATCTCTGCTCATTTCCCATTATTTCTCCTTATCTCCCATTATTTCTCCTTATCTCCCATTATCTCACCTTATCTCCCATTATCTAGGCTTATATCGAATTATATCGAATTATATAGAACATATGTATAAATTTATAAAAACACGTAAATCGGATAAGTGGTTCTCAAGTGATAAGCGCACTAACGGATAGACAGACAGACAGAGAGACGTTACATAATATTATATTTTATATTCGTTGCAACATGATATTGTTCCATATTTAATGGTTTAGGCATTGTATTGCAAAAGAACGCTCTAACGGTAACCTTTTATCCGACTTGATTCACCATTATCGTCACTGCTTATTCTTTATGTTACCTAGCGCAATAAAATATATCCTATAACTTGGCCAGAGAACATATGTATGTTTTAAAAAAAAGCACGTAACGCACTAACGGATAGACAGACAGATAGACAGGCAGAGAGACGTTGCATTTTATATATGTTATAGATAGATAACCTGGCCAGAGAACATATGTATGTTTAACAAAAAAAAACGTAAATCGGATAAGTGGTTCTCCAGTGATAAGCGCACTAACGGACAGACAGACAGACAGAGGTACGTAGCATTTTATACATATTATAGATGTAATAAAATATATATCTATAACCTGATCAGAGAACATATGTACGAATTTAAAAAAAGCACGTAAATCGGATAAGTGGTTCTCGAGTGATAAGCGCACTAACGGACAGAGAAACAGAGAGACGTTGCATTTTATATATATTATAGAAGATTATAGATAACCTGGCCACAAATGTATGAATTAAAAAAAAAACACGTAAATCGGATAAGTGGTTCTCGAGTGATAAGCGCACTAACGGACAGAGAAACAGAGAGACTTTGTATTTTATATATATTATAGACGATTATAGATAACCTGGCTACAAATGTATGAATTAAAAAAAAAACACGTAAATCGGATAAGTGGTTCTCGAAAGATAAGCGCGCTAACAGACAGACAGACAGAGAGACGTTGCATTTTATATATATTACAGATATTCTTTGCTACATGATATTGTTCCGTATTTAATGGTTTATGCAGTGTATTGCAAAAGAACGCGCTAGCAGCAAAACTTTTTTCCGACTTGATTCACTATTATCATCACTGCTTATTCCTTATGTAAACTAATGTAATAAAATATAGCCTATAACCTGGCCAGAGAACATATGTATGTTTTAAAAAAAAAAGCACATAAATCGGATAAGTGGTTCTCCAGTGATAAGCGCACTAACGGACAGACAGACAGACAGAGAGACGTTGCATTTTATATATATTATAGATATCGATTATTATTATTATTATATAACCTGGCCAAAGAATATATGTATGGATTTAAAAAGACACGTAAATCGGATAAGTGGTTTTCGTGTGATAAACGCACTAATGGACAGACAGACAGACAGAGAGACATTACATTATATATATATTATAGATTATAGATATTCTCTGCTACATAATATTGTTCCATATTTAATGGTTTAGGCTGTGAATTGCAAGGGAACGCGCTAGCGGCAAACTTTTTCCCGACTTCATTCACTATTATCGTCACTACTCATTCCTTATGCTACCTATCGTAATAAAATATAGCCTATAACCTGGCCAGAGAACATGTGTATGTTTTAAAAAAAAAAGTACGTAAATCAGATAAGTGGTTCTCCAGTGATAAGCGCACTAACGGACAGACAGACAGACAGAGAGACGTTGCATTTTATATATATTATAGAAGATGATCTTTTTTTATTTGTCCATAAACGTAAAGACTCAACACAGCTTTTACATACCAAACTAAGAATTCATGGTTTGATGTCTGTTTCTAATGGAAACCCAAAGTAGTCAACATAGGCTTGCTTTACAAAGTCCGACACATTCAAACGGAATTCTTTACACATACATTCGCCACAAATGACACAAAAACAATTTAGACTGTTTACGCATGTTCTTCTTGACAAAAACATCACTATAGATGCACAGAAACTAGTTTATTAATAGTTCTATTGACGTCAATTGTCAACTGAATAGTAAATATTAACACGGTCTCTGTATCTCAAAAACTAGAGCTGCTAGATACAATCTGAGGGTGTATTCAGAATCAGTGACGTCAAATTATTAAACACCACAAATGTCATGCAACAAAAAAAAGTTCGATTTTATTCTCCAGTGTAATATGTATGTATTAGTAGAAAAATTCAGTATGTAATATTCATTTACATTAATATTTAAATTAAAATCTAGCAGATAATTTACTAATGACTTATGAAATATACTCTGCTACAATTCTAATGGCTGTTTCGACATTTCTTAGGCAGCTTTCCCGCCTTCGTTTCAAGTCGAATTTGGGTTACATATACATATATCTAATTAAACAAATGAAAGGCAGTGCTCTCTCGTAAAAGAAGATCGATAGTAATCTCCATAACGAGTTTTCTTAATTAATTATTACGTTGCCATTTGTGTGCTAAGAACGGAGGGTAATTTCTGAAGTCTGTTATTGTCAAATAATATATCGTATGTATTCTATGTTGATAGCATTAGACTTATTTTTCTCTACGGTTGAGAGTAAGAATTTTAGTTCTTTATTTTTTGTCAGATACTTTTGGAGCGCGCAAAAGCAACTTAATCATCAGGATAACGGAATTCAGTTATTTACATACTGGTGCCGCATCTATCAAAAATAACACGTAGGCTGAAAAGTTTTTGGTCTAGCTACTTAAAACACATTTTTTTGCAAAATTCGACTTTATTCATCAACATAGTCTCCTTCAAGAGCGATACAATTAGTCCAACGCTTTTCTAACATTTCTATACCTTTCTTGTAGAAGAATTTGTCTTTGCCTTCAAAATACGCCTCAGTTTCGGCGATAACTTCTTCATTGGAGCCAAATCTCTTTTCCGCGAGCATTTTTTTGAGGTCTACGAATAGATGATAATAGTCGCTGGGGGCCAAATTTGGAGAATACAGTGGATGACGAAGCAATTCGAACTTCAATTCATGCAATTTTGCTATTGTAACCATTGACTTGTGACACGGTGCATTGTCTTGATGAAAGAACACTTTTTTTCTTGTTCATACGGGGCCGTTTCTTTGCGATTTCTGCCTTCAAATACACCAATAACTTTATATAATATTCGTTGTTGGTGGTTTTTCCCTTTTTATCATAGTCAAAAATTATTCCATGCGCATCCCAAAATACAGAGGCCAAAACCTTCCCAGCCTACTATTGTCTTTGGTCGCTTCGGGCGACTATCACCGGCTGTTGTCCACTCAGCTGACTGCCCATTTGATTCCGGTGTGTAGTGGTGGATCTATGTTTTATCCATTGTCACATATCGCATGAAAAAATCCTTTTTATTGCGCTTAAACAGGTCCAAACAGCGCTCAGAATCATCAAAACGTTGTTGTTTTTGGTCTACTGTGAGCAAACGCGGTACCCATCTCGAACAGAGCTTTCTCATGCCCAAATGTTGATGCAAAATATGACCAACACGTTCTTTTGATATCTTTAGAGTGTCAACTATCTCACGCAATTTCACTTTACGGTCATCCACAACAATTTTGAGAATTTTTTTGATGTTTTCCGGTTTAACCACCACATTTGGGCGTCCAGAGCATTCAGCATCATTTGTTTATCGCGTTTAAATTCAGCACACCAGTAAATGATGAGTGATTTTTCAGAGGCAGAGTCCCCGTAACACTTATCAAGTCATTGCTTTGCTTGAACGGTATTTTTCCCATCAAAAAACAGTGTTTAATCAACACAAAAAATTCGATTTTTTTCATTGTTTTGAAAATATCAAAAGTAACTTCACTAAAACCACTGTAACTTGTAAACTAACAGTCAAAATGTCATAAAATTTTGACACGTATCGTTTGAAGGTTAGTATTTCCTAAAAATCATATGGATTTTTTGAAAAAGGAGACCAAATACTTTTCAGCCTACGTGTTATGTGTTATTTCTTTTTTTTTGCATCGTAATTAAGTTTTAAAATCAAAACCTGAGTGCTGCCTTCTTTTTTTTCTTGCTGACGGACATTAGCTAATGGAAATTTGTACGAGAATAAAATTTGTGTATTAGATCATAGTTATTCTCGTACTGTAGTACTTGAATGGAACAGTAAATTAATACGATACAATTAGATATTGCTGTACGCATAAATAGGCGCATTAAAGTTAAAGGACTTGCACGAATGTTAACCATCAGTGTAGGAACTGTTCATCCTATTGTCCATACTTATGGCTATTACAAAGTTATTGGTCCGTCTCTTTCACAATTGCTTACTGACCAGCAGAAGAATTTGCGTTCGACCTTAACACTGCAGTATTTAATTCACAGCGATGGATGAAAGGGCGGTTATAAAATTCAGTCGTTGAGGTAGGGTTTGCTGTTAGAGAATGGTTCCACAAAGAGGCTACTACCATCAGAATATCCATAGATTAATACCGCAGTAAGACTCATATCTTAATATTATTGGAAATAATTTTCTTTATATATTCTAAACTTCTTTTCTCGTATATACAGGAAAACTATATGCTGTTCATCTGATTGGAGATTCGCTGGAACATCGAAGAACGGTTGGCGACTTGAGTTTGTTCTACAAGTATGTAGTAACATGGAAAGTGTTCGAAGGATGTAGCCCGCTTAATTCCCCCCAGAGCAGTGCATGTTAGAAATACACGTCGCGCTAATACTTCACATCCGTATGAGGTTCAGCTTGTTACTCCGCGTACAACACTTTTCAAGCAGTCTTTTATATGGAGAACATCATCCCTTTGGAATAATTTGCCCAGGGCTGTGTTTCCCACCGAGTTCAATTTACAGCAATTCAAGAACAACGTGAATCGCTTTTTCCGCACGCGTACCGCTCCTGGAGAGCTTTAGGGACTTTCCTGTAGCACGTGTGCTAGACCCATAAAAAAAGGGCTGTCAAAATATCGGCAAAGACTTTCTATATAAATTTAATATAGGGCATTTATATTTCTTGGATGTCAATTTTAATTTTATAAGGAATTAATAATTCTTTCGTGGTTCCTAATTTTCATTGACTACGGAACTTGTTCATATTTTAAAGTGTTTTTCTTCGCTTTATTGTATGGTGAATATAACCTAAAAAATCCGATGTAGACTCTATCTCGACATTTATACAAGTTTATTTTCTAAAACCTAAAAAACAACAAGCAGTATCGTAGGGTGTGCTTTTGCTGTTGGAAGTTAGCCTATGAGAGGCCCTATGGGATTCCTTACTAATCCTTTTAAGTTTCCCTCAATGATATGAAAGAGTTTGTTGCGTCATTTCGAGTACATCTGCAAATTTTAGTTAAGTTAGCAAGGAAACTTCCATGTCTATATCAAATTAGAAGAAATTTCTTATGATCCGATTCTACCGCTTGATTTATTAATAAATCTATATGGTTACCAATGCTCCTATGACTAAAGGATGTCTTTTGTATGCGACTATCACGCGGCAATAATTTCACATTCAGTATGATCTACAGATTCAGAGTAAACGGAGCCCGAATATTCAACTAAATAAAAAATTGGTATAGAAATTTGAAAAAACTGTAGCATCTGATTCAGGGCAGGTAGGATTTACAGTTTTAGGTACAGTTTATTGTATCTTATCACGATGATTCGCCAGTACGGGAATAAGTACCTAATATTTTGTTCTCTTTGTTACCGAGTTTGATATGCCCACAATAAAAGAGTTCACGCGTAATGCCCAGCTTCGTTTCCTTAAGAAAGCAGCGGTCCATTCTAACCCCGAGATAGCTAACACTTTCAGAGGCAACGTAAATGTCGGTAATCGATACTTACGACCAACAGACATTCTACCACAAGACTAACATTAGACTCAGACAAGGACTACCCTTGACTTAGTTTAAGGTTAAGGTCGTAGTTTTAGTTGAGCTACTCCTTCAGTTTTAAAAGTGTAACAAACCAAACTACTAACACAATTATAACACGACACCCCCCTGGAATGGGGGCATTAGGTATAGGTTAGCGTTAAGTTAGGTTAAGATAGGTTAGATCTACTCATAGAAAATTTAACCCAGAGTTAAAACACGTCAAAAATATCTAGTCATTAACAAGTTCAGAAATTGTAAAAGGAGTAAAGGGTTTTCCCAGCTCACAAGGAGTTTTAGTGGGTATGCCAACCCTTCAGGTTGGAGAGTCCCACATATCTGGAACATTTTGGGGCACCTTTATGGTGACGCAAACTGCTTCAGAATCCATAAGGTGGATTTCTCCCTTTAAAAAACAAAAAAAAAAAATCTCTCGGTTACCGATTCTAGGTCGACAGTGCGTGGTCTGCTAAAATGTAGATTTCGTCACAGTCGTCCAAAGGGCTTAATCGCTAATTTCAGAGGACTCAGGGCAATCGTTGCAAAAATTACCGTCGACTATGGGTGTAAATGAGCCAACAATGCGTCGAATTGCCGAGGAGGAGCCTCGGTACAAATTGTATACACTAAGAATACGACAGCTGTTTTCGGAAACTGCCAGAACAACGTCGATATGTTTTAGTCTATGGAATTCCGTCCTCCAGCCCAGATTTGAATCTCTTGGACTACTACATATGAAGCGTAGTGAAAGGGTCAGCAGTAAGGCCAGGTATCCCAATGTGACATCATTAAGAACTATTGAAGCAGCATTCTCCAGCATGATCAGCACTGCATGTCAGCGTGTACGGCGAGGCTTCAGCCCGAAAATTGAGGCCGCTGAGCTAATGGGCTACATATTAAATAATTGTGCTCTATAGGAATCCCCAAAATGACAGGTAAAAACTTTTTTTATAATATAAAAATTCAACTATATGGCATGTTCATCTGTTATCATTCATCCTTGCGATATGCCCCGCCCAATTCCACCTTAATATACATATTCGTTGTATTACATCTGTCACTTTTGATCTTCTACGTATCTCGATGTTAGGAATACTATCTTGGAGTCTAACACATAACATTGGGTTACCTGAAATTTATTTATTATACTTTTATTTAAAGCTCACGTTTCAGTGCCACATGTTAATACCGGCAGTACATATTGACTCTGGCTTTTGGTGTATTTGGGATGTCCAATTTAAATGTAGATTGTAACCTTTCCAACGCAGACCAAGCCAACAAGACTCTTATATCCAAGTTAGCCTTTACATTATTCATTATTTTTTTAAATTTTTATAATATATCATTAGTAAAATATTGTTTAAAGAAATTGTTCAATTTGTCCGGATTTAGGTGATACACCCTGTATTTTGCAAAAAGGTGAAACCATCGTTATTTATGTAATTAACCGGTTTTCTAACAAGTTCTGAAATAAACCTATAATTTGTCACATTAATATACACTTAACTATATCTTCTTGTTTACCCGCAACACCTCAAAATGCTTTTTACATTAATTTTCCTTAAAATTACCATAGTACTGATAGCAATCCCAAACCGGATCAATTACTTCAGTTTTACTTGGTATTTTAAGTTCTTGTGTATTTATAGGAGCTAATACTATTTGCCGATGACAATTGATCATGATTAAAATTATTTATTTTGATATATTTGAAGATGAAGTACACCTACTTTCTTAATCCGAGAAGATTAACAGCTTACAATTCTTCCTATATAGGGCACCCTGCAGATCTAGGGATAGGTTTAATGTGATTTCTTGTCATTTTCATGTCATGAAAGTATTATTTATGAAGGTTCCCTTTTTCAATATATATTCGTGAATTGTCAAATTATAACAGAAATAAAAAAAAAATTATTAACACCTCGTTTGTGAAGAAGAGCGCACATACAATATATATCACAAAAAAACGAAGAAAATAGACAGCACTACATAGAAATACGAAATGCAATAAATGCAAAAATTAAGAAATTAAAGCAGGAATATTGAACAAATTTCACAAAAGAAATAGAAAGCGATTTATATACAGGACAAAAAAAGGTATGAAAAATATTACGAAGAAGAAAAGCCAATATTAATGAATCCTTGACAATCACAAATATTGAAACAAACATTGGCAACAACACTTTAAACAACTATATGAAAAGTCCGACGAAGAAGAGAACATAGCAGAAATCATAAACAACAGACAACAAACAGACGAAAACTACAAAATAGAAGTGTCGATGGCAATTAAGAAACTTAAAAATGGAAAGGCACCAGGTGAAGATGGGACACCAAACGACCTAATTAAATATGTCAGAGAAAGCTACATATCGGAAATACATTCTTTAATAAGATATTACAGGAAGTAGAAACACCTATGGAATGGACAAAAAACATCACGATACCGGTATTTAAGAAAGGCAGCAAAAAAGACCCGAGCAACTATAGAGGAATAACACTGCTAGCAAGTATTATGAAAATGTTCACAAGTATTCTGAAAAGTGAAATGGAAAACAATATACACGTAAGCGATGAGCAATAAGGGTTCCGCCAAAACAGATCAACCACAGACGCTATCTTTGCAATAAGGCAAATAAGAGAAAAAGCTGTAGAATAACAGAAATCGACATTTTTTGTTTTATCAACTTAATAAAAGCATTCGACAGAGCCAGGTTGAAAGGTATATTAGAATTAATAAATGACCTAATTCCGTACCCAACACCACAAATAATCCAAAAACTCAATTACGGTAACACAACAAAAATACGAAGTAATAACGAATTAACAAGGGAAATAAATATAAAAGTAGGAATAAGACAGGGAGATAGTTTAAGCCCGTTACTATTCTGCATAATAATGGACAAAATTATTGAGGAAGTAAAACTCGTCAACGATGAATACGAACTAAGAGATAAACAAATAAAATACTGAGATATGCAGATGATATTGTTCTAATATCACAATCGGAACACGGTCTACAAAGAGTGCTCTATAAATTCAAACAAGTAGCAGAAAGATACAACATGGAAGTCAATACCGACAAAACAAAATGCATAACAATAACTAAAGAACCAGTAAGGTGTAAATTAGAAATAAATGGGAAATTAATAGAGCAAGTAATGGAATTCCCATATCTTGGAATACTAATTACTAGCTACGGAGATATAACAGAAGAAGTGAGACAACAAACAAATAAAGCAGCAGCAATATCAGGGGCCCTCAGAGATGTAGTTTCGAAAAACAACAACAAACAAAGCAAAAACAAGAATATTGCGTTAGACCCATACTGGCTTATAACATAGAAACACGGGCAGACACAAACATAACCAAATAGCTTCTAAGAACAGATGAAATGAAAATACTGAGAGCAATAGCAGGTAGAAGTTATAGTCAGATGGGGAAGAAAGAGAAGAAGAGAATGGCGTGAACATGTACAAAGGATGGAAGATACGAGAATGGTAAAAAATATGTATGAACAAAAAACTACATGAAACAAGACCAAAAGGACGACCACCAAAGAGATGGAGAGACAGCTGGACATCCCAATCACAAAAGGCTTAATAACGAAGTAGAACAGGTCTGTGACCTACTCAGAAGAGGAAGTAAGTACCTCGTTTGCTAATCAATATTGAGCTCTTCCGCCTTCCATCTAATCTTGGTAAAAAGTAAACATTATCCACCTTCAGAATATTATATTAATATTACATCTATAAGTGCAACACCATTGATTAGATTTCACGCCTAATATTATAACACACAAAATTACTTATGTAATATTTGCATTGACTACTAACGAATCAGTCAAATTTATAGCGCTGTTAGATTTTTAAAATTTAAAAGAATCCTAGGTCCCCGGACATTTATAATATCATCAAGAGTCTTATGAAATAAAGTAAAACTCTCGAGCATAGCCAGTTCATAATATTACATTTATTATTAACAACTCAAGATTTTATGAATTTTTACATTAATAAGTTATATATAGTTTTTAAGCTTATATTATCGCAAATATTTCTTAACTTTGAAGTTACTGTGATTTAATTAAATTCTATTTTGACCATAGATTTTCTAGAAGACAAACCATATCGTTCATAAAATCTTTTTTTATGAATGACATAGTCGAAATGAATACAGAATTTATTTGCATCCGAGTAACTGGTAGATTTAGGAAAAGTATTTACAGGTTAGACTTTAAGACAACGTCTAATGGTAATTCTGTTACCATTATCAAGCAATAATGGTCTTAATTAACAAATAGAAATCTTACCGATTTGATAAAACTACTGACGAAGAGATGATACAAGGGACTACTATAAATCACTTCAGGTATAGTTCTTATAAGCAATAGCCAATAGAAAATAGAGAAGCAACTTACAGGTCACAGGATTAGTTCGAAATGGTGTGAAACTAAGATATTTATTATAACTTTTAGTAAACAATTTTATTTCAAGTGTATACTTTAAATCCCTGCAAAGGTAACATTAACTCTGAGTAATTTTAACCACCGCTTGGTACCAAATGGAATTATTTCATTTAGAACTATTTCATTATTAGTTGAATGTTTCCTATGAGATTTAAATTATTATAAGCATATTTTCCTGTAATATTATTTTGCCTTTCTTAAAGTTAAAGAGAAGTAAGGACATAACTACTCCTGGTTTTGATATAGAAAGTAATAATAATATGATCCTTATATTTTGGCAATGATTATCATGGTCAATTTAAAGGAAGAACAAGATTAACAGATTTATATTAAACTTTAACGGTCATATTTAATAAAGGAACTAAAAATTGACAGAACAGAAAAAGAAATGGAGAGAAGGATAAGTAAAGAAAAGGCGGTCATAAGACACCTAAACTCTGTTCTGTGGTCATAGAACATAACATCACAGAAAAAGCACCTCATTTATAATGCAGAGCATCAGGTTATTCGGTTGTGAAACTTGGCAACTGACAAAACCACTGGAACAGAAACTAATGGCACTTGAAATGGATTACTGGTGAAGAACAGTTTAAGTGTCAAGAATGAATAGTTAGAGATGAAAGAAAAAGGGATATATTGAACGTAAAAACCACGATTATTGAGGAAATTCAACAACTGCAACGAATTGGGTACGGACGTGTGGAAAGAATGGAAGAACACCGAATACCAAAGATGGTTCTAAAGTGGGTACCTAGCGAAAGGAGGAGAAGAAGAAGACCAAGAGCGACATGGTTTGTAGGTGTTCAGAGAGCAATGTCAGAGAGAAAGACCCGGAGATTGGGAAGATCAAAGAGGATGAAAATTGGGAAACGGAAGGTGAAAAACGCGACATTAAACCGGATTGAGAATAACTAAAAATTAGAGTCGGAGTAGTTGTGATGGAATCAAAATCCTTTAACTGTGCAGTTGAATTTTTTTCTTCGGTACTGTAATATTTTGTATTTTAAATATCTAATAAAGTTTTTTATGAAAATTTAATGAAAGTGGGAAAAGTCTTGGAATATGTAGGCAATAAACCAGTTAGTAGAATTTAAAAAAAAACATTTTCTTTTTATTAGGAATCGAATTTTCTTGTTTTTCACCATAACTGGTGCTACTAGCTGGTGCTTTTGTCAATTTAAATCCTCGACGGTCAAAATAGATTAATTGCACCATTAAACGTTTGTAGTAAATACTTGTCCACTGGTTATTTTAAAAAGTACTCGCAGTAATTTCAGAAGACTTTCTGATATATAATTTAATCCGCATTATTATAATGTATGAATTGTATGATAAGTATTAGGATAAATCCGGCGAACATGGTGTATGCGGAAGCAATTTGTATCCTAACTCATGGAATTTTGTCATGGCGTTGATACAAGTGTGCACGCGTGCATTGTCTTGGTGAAAGGGAATTTTTTTCTTCACCATATTCGGACGTTTTTCTTTCACAGCATGTTTGAACGAAACGATCTAATAAGTTGACATAATACTCTCCATTAATCGTTTTGCCCTTTTCAAGGTAATTGACGTGAATTATGCCGCGTGCATCCCAAAATACTTTGACCATGACTTTGTTGGCCGATAAACTCGCCTTGACCTTCTTGGCGCCGGTTCGCCGTGGAAAAACCACTGTTTGGACTGTTCTTTGTTCTCTGGTGTACTGTGATGAATACGTGTTTCGCCAGCAGTTATGAATCGACGCCAAACATTCTTTTGAAGTTAATACACGTGCGTGTTTATTGTCAATTATGAGCAATCGAGGCAGCCACGTTACGGAAAGCGTTCTCATCTACAAATGAGTTGTTAAATTATTCTGCACCCGTTCAATTAAGGTGCCTACAGTCTCAGCAATCTCACGCATTTTCATTATATCGTGGATTTTTTTCAATCATTTCTGATGTGGTGACCTCATTTGGACGACCTGGACGTTCTTCATCAAAAATGCTTGTACAGCGGTATTTAAATTCAGCTGTCCAAAATTTTACGGTCGATAATCGAACGTGTAGAGTCCCCATAAACTTCGCTGAGTTCCGCTTTTATTTCACCACTGCTCGGTATCAATCAATTTTTTCCATTGTTGTAAAATCACAAAAGTTTTTCTATTTAAATGGCTGCCACTCACAAAATAAATCACGTAGCGACTTGAAAATTTGACAGGATTTTTGTGAAAGGTTACGTTTACGAAAAATATAATTTTTTAAATAGTAGTAACGCCATCTCAGGCCAAGGCGAGGTACTTATCATACAACTCTCGTAAAATATCAAGAATTAATTCTTTTAGTTGCGATAATGCCAAAATATTCGTACTTTTTTATATTAACAACTAAACATAAACATTTTGATTGTTCATTGCATTTTCAACTGTTATTAGTTAATATATCATAACAAATTTATATTTTTCCAGCCTCAGAAGCTGTATCCACAAATCCATTGTAAACAGAATGTTTGAGCCCAACATAATTAAATCCATTACGGACATGGGTAACTACTCGAAAGGACAAATTAATACGAGCAGAATCAGAGAGGTTTAGTGCTTAATTTGATAATCAATACGGAATTGTTAACATTAAAGACCGTCTAATAATAGCGGGTATAAGTTGCTCAGCATAAATATAAGTTAGATTTACTCGTAAACTTTTGGTGCAGTCATCGATTTAAGTTAGCTATGTTCTCAATAGCGTTATTAAGCGATACTGGCACACTAACAGGATTTTTAGATAAAAAAGACTTCAAAAGATCATCATCATCATATATCAGCCCTTAGTGTCCACTGCTGGACATAGGCCTCCCTTAATCTTTTCCCGTTAAACCGGTCCTGGGTTTTTGGATCCAGTTTCCCGCTACTCTTCTTAGATCATCTGTCAACCTCTAATCCTACACGCTTCTTGTCTAGGTCGCCATTCCAACATCTTCCTAGTCGATCTGTTATCTTGCGTTCTGGTTCGGTTCCTAATTTCTTTATTTAGGACTTTATCTCGAAGAGACAAATCCATCATTGACCACTCCATTGCCGCCTGAGTTACCCTTATCTTATTTATTGTCTTGTTTGTCAAATTTAGAGTTTCTTCTCCATAAGTAAGCACAGGTAACACGCATTGGTGAAAGATCTTTCGTTTAAGGCAAATAGGTATGCCTGATTTCAACGTTTCTCGTAGTTTGCCAAACGCGTCCCAAGCTAGAATGACCCTCCGTTGTAGTTCATGAGTCTGATTATCTCTGCCCAACTTAATTTCGTGTCCCAAATATTTATATGTCAGGGCTTGCTCGATGTTTACCCCGTTTACTAATAGTGGCTTGATAAAAACTAAATTTGTCATAAACTGAGTCTTCAAAAAATCTATCTTTAGGCCAATTTTATGGGACTATTCTTTTAGAGTGTTAAGCATGGCATTCGCATAATCTGCGCGATCAGAAGAGTGATAAACAACTTTGGGAAATAGGCTCACCCTGACACACAGCTCTTTCGACTTAAAATTTCTTTGTTTCCTTAATTCCTTAACGTAATTTAACTGTTGATGTTGCCTGACAGTAGATATGTTTTAGGATTTCGATGTACCTTGAATCTATACAGCATTCAATAAGAGGCTTAAAAAGCATATCCTGGTTCACTGAATCGAAGGCCTTCTCATAATCCACGAAGAATTAAAGACCTGTTATATCCGACATACTTTTCCACAATTAACTTAACAGTCAAAAGGTGATCATTGACACCATAGCCTGCTTTGAATCCAGCTTGATCGGGTGTTTGGTAAAAGTCTAGCTTCGAGGTCAAACGTTTTGTCAATATTTTTGTGAACATCTTATAAACATGGGAGAAGAGGCTTATAGGAAGGTAGTTTGATAGACCTGTTCATTCACCTTTTTTATAGAGGAGAATGATAATATCGTTGTTCCACTGTGTTGGCGTTATAGACTTTAAAAGATACTTACCAGTAAAATATCACAATAATAAATGATTATTTTAACCACGGATGGAGTGAAGAAATCATCGATAAATAAGTAGAAGAACAAGAAAAAAACGGATTATAGATGAAAAGGACAAAAAATATTTATTTAGTGAAAACAAATGTTTAATTGTTATGGGGCAAGAACATCATAGAACTTAAAATATTTAAAAAATTTGTGAGAAGAATGCCAATATTTGTTTTAACTAGATTTTTCTGAAGAGAAAATTTTTATACTTAAATTCTCTGAATTATGGATTATAATTGTCTGATATCAATCGAAGATTTGATTTTCTCAATTAAGTCTTTTTCTCTGTGTAAGAATTTATGTAAAATTTGTACAAAAAGAAAAATATTTAATAATATTTCATCAAGTATTAGAACTGCTGAAGGAGCGTAACTACCCTGATCGTTTGAAGAAAATCATTAAACCGTTTTATGGTGATTTTCTGATATATAATTTAAAATCGATATAATTTTCTCTTTAAGAACTCTTTAATGCGGTCATGAATCATATTTCTAAATTGTATTAAAGAAAGTATATAAAACCTTATTAATACATCCTTAACAACAAATATAATATAATTGTTGTTTGCGTTTATTTTTTTTTTAAATGGGAAATATTTAAATTGGAGAATTACAGACCCATCAACCTGTTATCGGTACCATACAAACTCCTCACTAAAATCATAACATTTTACAGCGATTCAAGAACAACGTGAATCGCTTTTTTTCGCACACGTGTCGATCCTGTAGCGCTTTAGGGACCTCCCCGCAGCACGTGTGCTAGACCCATAAAAAAGCATATAGATTAACGAACAAATTAGACAATTATCAACCACCTGAACAAACGGGATTTAAACGGGGATACAACACTTTGGATCATCTTCAAATAATTAGATTACTAGTAGAAAAAGCAAATGAATATAAGATCACCTTGTGGCTATCCATGGTTGACTACGAAAAAGCATTTAATTCAGTAAAGATATAGGCAGTCCTTAACGCTTTAAGGAATATCAGAGTCGGCGAAAGATACACAACAAAATATAAAAAAACAAATAAAATCAAAATTAAAAGAGGAATTAGACAAGATAACTCAATATCTCCAAAGCTGTTCACGTTGACTTTAGAGGACATGTTCAAATCGCTAAAGTGGGAAAATAAAGGAATTTTAATAGACGGTGAACGATTAAATCACTTAATCGCAGATGATGTCACTTTGATCGCCAACACAAAAAGAGAATTACAAGAAATTAAGTCTCAAAAAATACGAGTAGGTTTAAAAATAATAGCCCGGAACCTTTAATAGAAGGTGAAAGAATAGAAAAGTTACAAACTTTCATATATTTAGGACAAAAAAATCGAAATATCAAAAAATAATTTAAAGACTGACTTGAATAGAAGGGTCTCGTTAGCTTGGTCTGTGTTCGGAAAGTTACAGTCCATATTTAAATTGGATATCCCAATTACAATAAAAGCCAGAATGTTCGATCAATATGTACTGCCGGTATTAAGATATGGCACTAAAACGTGGGCTGTAAATAAAAGTAAAATATTATCTCCCAATCCAAAGAGCAAAGGGGAGGAAAATGCTAAATATTAGACTACAAGATCGTATAACTAATATCGAGATATGAAGAAGATGAAAAGTGACAGATGTAATACAACAAATATGTATATTAAGGTGGAATTGGGCGGGATATATCGCAAGTATCAATTATAACAGATGGACACGCCGTATGATGGAACGGAAGGCTAGAAAACATAAAAGATGCAGAGGTAGACCATAGACAAGATGAAAAGACGACATAAAAAAATTAGATGGACCCGATTGGATGTAAACAGCAGAGCTCAGTGGAGACAATTTGGGGAGGCTTACATCCGACTATGGATGAAATAAGCTGATGATGATGATGATATAATCAAGATATTTTGGCTAAAATAATTAAAGTAATTCTTTTAGTTGTTTTTCTCAAGGCTGTGGATATTTGGGCTTCGATCTACAAACCTGTAGAAGTATATCTTTTTATGGCTTATATCCTATATTTTTCTACTTCACTAATTAATACTTTTATATAATTGTACTTCATTTTGCTGAACCAGATTGTCAAAAGTCAGACAAGTAAAGCCAACAAATTTGCTCGCTGCTGACGCTTCAAAAATCGCTCGTATCGTACTAGTCTCAGGTTGCTTTTAAGTTCTCGATACCTCCACACAAACGTATTGTTTTGATATTGTCGCTCTAGTCGTATCGCTCGCTTCGATAGTAGCACGCAGTCTGCATAGAAATGGAGGTATTCTTTCTTTAAAATTGATTGATTTTTTAAAATTTTATATCTTTATATGCTCCGTTGTAGATATTTTTCCTTTCCCTCCCTGTCGTCTATATTGAGAAGGGTATTTAGACTGTTATTGCAGCAAAGCAGTTTTTTTTGAGAAATCTCTTCTTCCCTCAGAGGACCTTTTCGGGTCTTGAGTAGAGTTCAATTATTTAGAGTTTGATTACAAAAGAGGTTTGTGTTTGAGAAGCCTTTGATTTTTCTTGGGGTATTGAGAAGGGCCCAAATGTGTAAAGTTCTCTTTTCGGTCGTTAATATTTTCATTGCCAAAATTGTTCTTTTAATCCGTAGCCCTCCTTATTTTTTTGAAATTGTGGATTTCATTCTAAATTTTCTAAAATTTTATTTTATTGTTCAAGAAATATAAAGTAAGTCAATAAGGTTTGAAAGCGGAAATGAAACAAAATGAATTAACAACACGTAGGCTAAAAAGTTTACTACTACATAAAACACATTTTTTTTTGAAAAATTCGACTTTATTCATCAATACAATCAGTCCAACGCTTTTCTAACATTTCTATACCTTTCTTGTGGAAGGATTTGTCTTTGCCTTTAAAATAGGCCTCAATTTCGGCGATAACTTCTTCATTGCGGCCAAATTTTTTTCCCGTGAGCTTCCTTTTGAGGTCTGCGAATAGATAATAGTCGCTAGGGGCCAAATCTGGAGAATAAAGTGGATGAGGAAGCAATTCGAGCTTCAATTTATGCAGTTTTTACCATCGTAACCATGTGATACGGTGCATTGTTTTGATGAAGGAGTACTTTTTTCTGGTTCATTTGGGGCAGTTTCTTCGCGATTTCTGCCTTCAAACGCACCAATAACTTTACATAATATTTGCTATTGATGGTTTTTCCCTTCTCAGCGTAGTAAATTATTCCATGCGCATCCAAAAATACAGAGGCCAAAACCTTCCTAGCCAACTGTTGTTTGTGGCTTTGGTCACTACGGGCGGCTTTTACCGAATGCTGTCCACTCAGCTGACTGCCGATTTAATTCCTGTGTATTGTGGTGGATCCATGTTTCATTCATTATCACATATCGCATGAAAAAATCCTTTTTATTGCGCTTAAACAGGTCCAAACAGCGCTCAGAATCATCAACACGTTGTTGTTTTTGGTCCACTGTGAGCAAACGCGGTACCCATTTCGAACAGAGCTTTCTCATGCCCAAATATTCATGCAAAATATGACCAATACGTTATTTTAATATCTTCAGGGTCTCACGCAATTTCACTTTATGGCCATCCAAAACAATTTTGTGGATTTTATTGATGTTTTCCAGTGTAACCACCTGGTTTGGGCGTCCAGAGCGATCAGCGTCATTTGTATCTGCCCGATCGCGTTTAAATTCAGCACACCAGTAAATGATGAGTGATTTTCCAAAGGTAGAGTACCCGTAATACTTATCAAGCCATTTCTTCACTTGGACAGTATTTTTTTCCATTAAAAATAGTGTTTAATCAACACACGAAATTCGGTTTTTTCCATTGTTTTGAAAATACCAAAAGTAGAATAAAATTTTGATACGTATCGTTTGATGGTTGGTACTTCCTAAAAATCATGGATTTTTTTGGAAAGGGCGAGATCTATGTGTGAGACCAAAACTTTTCCGCCTAAATGTTAACTCGAAATACATTTATTCTTCAGTATAATCACTCTTAAACTGAATACATTTTTCTCAGGGATTTTGCAATTCATTTATCCCATCTCTGAAGTGGTTTTCCGGAAGACCTTACGTATGTTATTACCTCATCATTTGTTGAAAAACGATTACCATGTAGAAATCTATTGAGATTTGGGAACAGTCAGACGGAGCCAGATCTGGCGAATAGGGTAGATGTTTCAACAATTTGTACTTCAATCCGACCAGTTTTGCCGTTGCCGAGTCACCTCTGTGAGCAGGTGCATTGTCATGATGAAAGATGATTTTTTCTGCTGCAAACCGAGTCTTTTTTCACGCATTTTCTCATCTAGCTGGTCCAAAAAAGTTGCAATAATACTTTTTTGTGATTGTTTTACCGGCTTAGAGGTAATCAATTAACAAAATCCCTTTTGCATCCAAGAAAACTGAAGTCATAATTTTTTTGGATGACTTTGACCAATTGGGTTGGTTTGGAGCTGAATAACCAGGCTTAGTCCACTGTGTGGTTTGTTTGCGCAGTTCAAAATCATACTGGTAAACCCAAGGCTCATCTATAGTCACAAATCGACGCACAAAATCAGTTTTATTCTTTGTGAAACGGCCAAATGTTGTGTAGAAAGTTCTCTCGTGTGCATTTTTGTTCCGATGTTAGCAAATGGGGCACCCATCTTGTGAATAGCTGTCTCATACCCAAAAAAATAGTTAAGGCTCATGTACTGATCCATATGAGATGCCTATAGCCTCAGCTAAATCACCCACGGTTAATCGACGGTCTTCCATTACCATATATTGTACTTGTACAACAGCTTCTTCAGTTGCTGCAGTTTGTACGACCACGTTTAAACTCTAGAGTCTATCAGTTGGAAATGAAGGAGCAAACTCCTTTAATATGTTCACTAATTTTGTATGGATTTCAGTTCCCGATAAACCATCCAAAACAAAGAATTTTAGCCCTGTACGATATTCGATTTTTTCCATTTTTAAAAAATACTCAAATACGTCTACTTTAAGCAGCTGATAAACAATGCATGACTTGACAGATTGACTTGAAATTTAGGGTGTGTTCATATAACAGATGAAGCTTCAAAATGATGTTCAATATTTGGCTCAAGTAATGCTCCATAGGTGTCGCTTTCAAAACTTATTGACTTACCTGATATAAGTAAAATAAAAAGGAAAAATATATGCATTTTTCGTAAATTAGTTTTATTGCGTCCCTTCGATGATTTCCTATATTCTTACAAAACTTGGAATGATAAATAATCTAAATTATTGCTACTGAGAAAGACAACAAAGCAACGATTTTTATAGATACACCATCCATGTCATTATCTTAGCTATTGGTAAAAGAATTAAGGCCACTATATATGGAGAACCGAGAGAGAACAGTAACAAAGAAGGCAAAAGAATTTAATATGTGTTTATCACAATTGTACTTCTCGTTGAGTCTTGGACCTTTAAGAGAGAGAATTTATAATTATGACACTACAAACAATACTACTATAAAAAGAAGTGCTGATATATAATCGTGGTTTCAAATACAATACATTAATTTTATTACGTTTCCTAATAATAGGCCTGAAGATAATTAAAGCGATTTAATGTAATAGCTAGTATCAAATAATAGGCGTAATAAATTTATGGTATTTTGACGTAGAAGGTCAAATTAAAATTTAGAAAGAAATCCCTTGTAAACAAAACGTTTTAGTCCAATACAATTAAAGCAATTAAGTACATGAGTAACCATTCAAATGGACAAATTAATACGACAAGAAACAGAAGTGATTAAGTACCCCATTTGACAATCAATATGGAATTGCCGGCGGTTGAACAATGTCTAATAATAGTGGTACAAGTTGCCCAATGCGGATATAAGCTAGACCTCCTACACTGCCGGACAAGAAACGGTTTTAAACGGTGAATATGGAAGGCAATTTGTGAAATTCATCGGGGCTAACATACATACATAATGATTGAATGGCTGCTTTTACTATTCGTGATATATTTTATGCTGGTAAGCCGTAATCTTGTTATGGATAATAACAAGTCTAATTTTCATTCAAAAAGATAGAAATGCCATAAAGGCTATTTATATTAAGATTACAGAACTATCAATAAAAAAGAGCTGCATCAAGTCTTTCAGATAAAAATAAAGTGGGCGGTATACAATGACAACAAAAATTTAACTTAAATGCTGACTTAGAGAGAAGAGTCAATTTAGCTTGGTCTGCGTTCGAAAGGTTACAATCCACATTTAAATTGGACATCCCAAATGTAATAAATGCCAGAGTATTCGATCAATATGTATTGCTGGTATTAACATATAGCACTGAAACCTTGGCTTTAAATAAAAGTATAATATATAAAACTCCGGGTAACCCAAAGAGCAATGGAGAGGAGAATGCTAAATATTAGACTCCAAGATCGTATTCCTAAAATTGAAATACATAGATCAAAAGTGATAGATGTAATACAATAAATATGTATATTTAGGTGGAATTGGGCGAGGCATACCACAAGCATGAATGATAACAGATGGACACGTCGTATGATTGAGTGGAGGCCTAGAGAACATAAAAGATACCAAGGTAGACCACAGACAAAATGGCCGGACGCCATGAAAATATTAGAGGGTCACGATTGGATGCAAAATCCAAACAACAAAGCTCAGTCGAGACAATTTGGGGAGGCTTACATTCGACTCTGGATAGAATAAGCTAATGATGATGATGATGCTTCAATATTTATACTAAGCACGGTACTAACTCTATTTATTCATTCATCTTTAGGTCCAAGCTAGTTTTGAGAATTTGAATTTTAATGTTGTTCTATAACGTTTATTAATGTTTTGAATTTAGAAAAACCTTCTCAACAGATACTCGATAGAAAGGAAGAGTGCCATTAGAATATGTTATGTAATTTTTGAAATCAGTTTAAATATACTCTGGGTGTAGGTTCAGAAAAAAACTTAAGAGTCAATAGACGAACATCGTTATATTTTCTCTCTTTTGAAGAAAAAACTTTTCAGGGACCAAACTTGGACCTTAGAGAAGTTTAATATTCTATGTACGAAAATAGCTCGAGTGTTGGTAGATATCTTTCTTCCACGTAATAACTAACCTGAACTAACATAAAACACATTTAACTTATTTTGTAATATGAGCATCGATAAGTAAACATATTTATATATCTTGAAGTTTATAACAGTGTAGAATTTTTTTTGTTACGTAAATAAATATTACAACTCTTATTTTCTAGTAAGCCTCGGTAAATATTTAATTATGGCAATTAAATTTATATCCACTAATAACCCTGGAAGTAAAATTTTTTATTTTTTTTTATGGGTTTAGCACACATGCTGCAGGGAAGCCCCTAAAGCGCTACGGGAGCGTCACGTCTGCGGAAAAAGCGATTCACGATATTCTTGAATCGCTGTAAATTGTAATCGGTGGGAAACACAGTCCTGGGCAAATTATTCCAAAGGGATGATGTTCTCCATATAAAAGATTGCTTGACAAGCGTTGTACGAGGAATAACAAGCTGATCTTCATACGGATGTGAAGTATTAGCGCGACATATATTTCTGCACCGTTCTGGGAGGAATTAAGCGGGCCACATCCTTCGAACACTTTCCATGAAAATACTTGTAGAATAGGCTCAAGTCGCCAACCGTTCTTCGATGTTCCGGCGAATCAAGGCCGCCGGTCAGTTCCGGGTCTCCAGTCAGACGAACAGCTCTTCTCTGAATAGAATCCAACAAATGCAATGTATGTTTGAGAGCGGAGTCCCAAACATGGGAGCTGTATTCCATAGTTCATCGAATTTGAGCTTTGTAAAGACTTAACAGTTGTTGTGGAGTGTAAAGCTTTCTGGTTCGAAATAATATTCCCAACTTTTGAGAAGCTTTCCTTGCTATGCCTGCGACATGTTCATGCCAGGACATATTTGTTCCCAAATTAACGCCCAACAAATTGAGTGACGATGTTAGTGGAATGGAGTGCCCAGCCATAACTATGTTGAGTTCAGCAACGTTAACTTTTTTAGAAAAAACTGGCGCCTGGGTTTTTGTAGCGTTAAATTGCCCTTGGTTACTGCCACCCCAAACAGAATTTCTTCCCGGTCTTCGTTAAGTTGAACGACTTTCCATTGCGCGGATATTCGTCTGAGTAGCTAATGTCCGAGCGTTCAAAGTGAATGAAGAGATAAGCGTACTGTCATCTGCAAAACTGTAGATTGGATTTCCGGTCTTTTCCAACAGATCGTTAATGTAAATGAGAAAGAGAATAGGAGATAGTATGGAGCCTTGGGGCACACCCGCGTTGATAGTGAAGGTGTTAGAAGGAAATTCATCCACTGACACTCGAAAAGAACGCTCTTTGAGGAAACATGAGAGCCACAAACAGAACTTTTCAGACATACCACAAGAGCGTAACTTAGCCAAGAGTCCATCGTGCCAAGCACGGTCGAATGCCTTGGATATGTCAAGAGCAACCGTTCGAGATTCTCCAAAGTGTTTAATTGTGTTGTTCCAAACATGTGTTACTAAGTCAGAAGATCTCCTGTTGATCTTTGTTTACGAAAACCATATTGGTGATCGCTAATAATGTTGTATCCTTCAAGATATTTTAAAAGATGCTGATTGATAGCCTTTTCCATGCCTTTCGATATTATTGAGCAGTGCGACTGGTCGGCAGTCTTCTTGCCTTTTTTAGGTATCGGCCGAATTGTGGTACATTTTCAGCAGGAAGAAAATATTCCCTTTCTGTAGGATAGGTTGAAAAGTCTACAAAAAACTGGTGTTAGTTCCCTCGCACAGTTTTTGAGAACTATGGCAGGTATTCCGTCAGCGCCAGAAGCTTTTTTTATGTCTAGCTTCATTAAAATACGTTTAATGATACGTTGTCTGAAGACAATATCGGGCATCCTTGACTGCACTACGGGAATAGTAGGTGGTGTTTTTCCTTGGAAATCGACAGTAGAATGTAAAGCAAAGAGTTCAGACAACAAGTTCGCTTTTTCAACAGGTGTCGTTGCAATAGAATTATGTGGCCGTGTGAGTGGTGGTATTGGTGGGTAGTGGTGGATTTTTTTGTGGTGGTAGTGGTGGATTTGGTGAAATTTTGACTAACTGCCTTAGCGACTGAGCAGTTATTAAAAAAATGTATATGTTCAAATAAAATATACATATTATTAAAAATTTTTGTTATAAAAAATATACAAACTCTCCTACAAGATTTTTTTTTTTAAATGTTTATATTGAAAAAATAAATTTATAAATTAAAAGAACCTTTATTACCTATGAAACTACAGTTCTTTGGTTTTAAGATATCTCCACAAGAAAAATCCTTGGGCGATAAATCAAGGTTACCCGAAAGACAACATATGTCGGCTCACCTGGTAGTTAATTGCTTAGGAAATATTTCTTGAATAGCTGGCACAGATGAACGATATCTTCTCATCCTACTAAAACCAGATTATCTTGTTATAACTACCAGTTTGATGAAAAGAGTGTAAAAAAGTTCTCAATCATTGCCACATCTCGCTCCGAACTGATTATTCCAGAAAGGGAAATATGCTTTTGATGCAGCTCTGCCATAGTACCAGAATTATTGTTTATGTAAAACTCTAGCATCCAAAAGGCACGTTCCGTACGGATGAAACGCCGGGGTTACCCTTCATGTCCAATCTTGCCTCTACACTCAGTTTCTAAATTAGAATTTATTTGTAGAATCTACTAAATTAAGGAAATAGTTATAATTATTTTAAAGTTTTCAGTTTTGAAATGCAATATGTGATAGCATCTATTATATTATATTTGAAGTACTGTACATTTATCTCTCCAAAAGATATTTTTATGTTTTTCTAACACATGTTTGGTTCTCCATGTCCATGAATAAGCTGCGTATTTTTAAAGTTTATTTTATCGATACTCAATGGTCACATTGCAGTTTCAAATTAAATTGTAACAAGAAATTAAGTAAAGTTTATTAACCTCATTTAATAGTGTAGTTGTTTAATACGTACTCGTACTTATAGGGTAGGTATGTAGTGTAAAGGGTTTGAGTAATTTGAGTAATTATCTCTGATATGTTTCGGTGGGCTCTGAAATACGAGTTGTGATCTTGGAATATTGTATTATGTGTAATTACCATGAATTGTGTAGAAAAATATAAGCTAATTTTTACAATATATTGTAAATTTAAAAATATATATATATATATATATATATTTGTCTCTTATTCCACTATTTAATTTAGCTTAAACCTCTTCAAATAACTAAGCTATAGTTTAAAGTAATTTTTGTTTAAGTTAAGTTACCACAAGTTTTCGTGAAATTATCAGAGAATGGAGATAGAGACCACGCCTCTTGCATAAAGGGTAGTAATGAGGAACACGAAAAGTACGACCATTTTTATCTGGTGGGAAAGGGTCAATTTAAAAAACATAATCTAAAAGTTCAGTTGAAATTTTAATGTCTAAATGTTTAAGAACCTATCTTTACATTAACTTTTGCAACTTAAGATTATTTAAGTACCTATTACCCTAAATTTGTCAAATAGTCGACAATATTTTATTTCCTTTAGTCCTACCTGGGCGTGGTCGAGAGCGATCCGAGCGAACTAACCTGAACTAAAGCACAGTCAAAACAGCACAAGAATATGTGTTTCTCGCTCTAATCGGTTTTACCAAGGATACATTGGAATATATTGCTTTGATTTTCATCGTAAAATTACTATACTATAACACATATGCTAATATCAAATGAAGAGTTGATTTGAATCTGCGGTGTTTGGTTTTAACGCAACAAAATGGTACAGTATATTTTCTTCGTTGATTTAAGATCTTATTATTTGCTTCAAAACTTGTTAGCTTGCTAAATTTACAATTTTTAGCTGAACAAGATGTCCCTGTATAAGACCTAAGGTAAAAACCTTAATTTTTTATGAACTAAATTAAAGTCAAAACATGAATATACAAAAACGTGTCCAATAAGTTTTAAAAACGACAAAATGTCTGTTTAAATCACAAAAACTGAAAAAAATAAAATACTAGAAAACGTACCCATAAAAATGAAACATTTCTACCATTCTCTTGACTATCCTGACGAAGAAAAACGGATGACGTCCAACATTTAATATAACATATTTAAGAACAAAACCATACTAATGTGAAATTAGGTGCTCAATACATTGAAGTGACCTTTGAAAGTCACAAAGTAATTTCTGATATACCGAGATTCCTATCGAAATTAGGTAGCGCACTCATTCATGCTCATTCTCAAATTGCTCCATTCTCTAGGCATTACTTTAGAAAACATAAAACTCTCCTTCTCTGATTTCTTGACAGACCTGATAATGTAAATATATTGAATATTGTGTGGGTAATGAAGCAAAAAGAGCAAATTCAAGGACTTAGAACAGGTGTTATAAGATAGGGAGGTGTTGTTAGTGTTAATAATAATAAGAAGAAAAAAAAAGTGTTACCGATTTAATAAAAAAAAATAAAATAGAGCCCAAAAAAAAACCGTAATTTCATAAAGAAGTAAATGTGGGTGCATGCATACATGTTAGAAGTAAAAAAACCGTTTTCTCTAAACGAATATCATAACGGAATGTGAATATGATACATGCTTATGGATACCATAAACTGTTTTATCACACAATGTTGTATTATTAGCGTGCAAAATCAACTGTAATTCTAGCAATTGGAGGATTAAACTTGTTAAAGTTTTTTTTTTTTCGATCCATTCGACTTTCCTTAATACACTGTTAAATACAATAAGTTGCGTGCTAGTAAACGAAATACAAACTCTATTCCAGTCCGGAAAACGTATTTTACTTCCGTGTTAGACCGAAACCCTAACAGGATTACCCGTAATAGCGGATAACCATTGCTCGAAATCATTTTACCACAACTTTGTGTCGTCGAGCTAATATCGCCGGCCTTGCGGTCATCTTCTGGCTCCCTAATTGTTTATAAATTTCTAACTTCGTCCCAAAACTCTTGCTTCAAATTAAACTAGTGCTCCAAAGCGTGAAAATGTTAAACGTGATTGTAATTTTACCTTCTCTCTGACTCTGCCTCTAAATGATATAGCCATAGGACATTTTGGTTGAACTTAAAGGCTAATTAGTAAAACGTTTAACGAATTTAATTTTTTAACGAGTTATAGTACTAAAATCATTTTCTGCACCAAATATCTTCTATACAACAGCTAAGTAACAGAGAAAATGCGATCGTCTAAAATTCTTTAGATTTTCAATTTGTAGCTTGTAAAAGTTCAATTTGCTGTCTACTTTAATGAATCATTTCTGACAAATTACCCTGTTAAGATTCCTCTTTAAGTGTTGTGTACCTTTATTTGCTTAATACATATTCTTTCGAGAATTAATCGTGGTGCCTAGAGGTCAATAGCTCACAATAGGAAGTTGTATGTTTTAAACATTTTCTCTAGAAGTGGCCTAGAAACAACTTCAGGACAGTTTTTTCAATGGTGTTCTTCCTTTATGCAAGCTGTAACATTTTTAGTTTAGTAGTTATACCTGAATCGGAAAATAGTGACAACATAATAGTCTGAAGTACTCCATGAACGTTGACCTATTAACATTTTAAAACTTATTTAGCGTCAAGAAGTATATTTGAAAATTATCTTAAATTGTTAGTTCAGATTGTTCAGGTAGTCAGCTTATTTTAAATTCTTAGTGCAACTGAGCATTAAACAAACTGTCTTTTTGTCCAACGTAAAGAATATTCAACACTAAGATCACTGAAAATATAAATTATATTGTGGTTGTACTAATGTGTAAAGAATATTTTTATTGTAACTATTCCTCTAGATTTCATATCGGCTATCCAAATGAGCTAAAAATAATGCGGAATGAACCTCGCGAGATGACATGCCGTGGAATCCAGTTTGTGTCATGAGAAACGGCCCAGTCGGAGAAAAGTGACATTGCCGACGTTCATCAAGTTGCGGGAAGAAGAGGAGAGAGGGGAAGGAACTCGTACGGACATCTGATGCTATGTTGCCAATGTAAACACATATCAGCATGTAAATAGTACTAGAAACGGTTTCTTTATTTAAATTTAAATTTATTAGAACATTCTTTAATTGTAATTTTCATGACAATAATCGACAAGAAATATAATTCTTATAATAGGTTTGTTTGGGTGCTAATGAGCAGTAATGGACAAAGCAAGCAATCTTACAAAATATAACCAAAGATTGTTTAGAACAAAAATTGTTTTAATTTTGGATAACTCATACTTAGGGTTATATTTTGGCCTATCTTCTAAGAGACTTTCTGTATTTTTAGCATGGTAACTGTTACCGCTCAACAGCTAATAGCAGTAATAGTATCCACTGACGTAGCCATGGGAACGCAGGGGACATATACTCCCCTAGATAGTGCCGTCTTAATCATTGCCTAAAATGGTTCTTCTTAGTGAAAACATTTCACTCTCCAATCATAGATTTTTATATCGGGCTTAAATTTTAAAAATTCTACTGTATAAAAGTTTTTTTTTTGTAAAGAATCTCTCCTTCCTCATCGATTTGTAAATTGGATCTATGAGGTCTTTATGAGAGCGGTCTTTTCTGAAAACAATCTCTCTCTGCCCTCGGTCATCGATTTTGAGTTTTCTGTGTTGGAAAGGGTCTAAGCTTTTAGAGAGAATGTCAGAGGTTTTTCTCTTCGAAAGGCTACACCTTCGATTGTCGACATACTATATGTATTGATTTGATCAACGAAATACGTCATGCCTAGATTGTCCCTTGTCTTGGATCTTATGCAGCTTTAATGCAAAAACAAAACTTACTGTCTTTTTACGTTTGATGTAAGTGTAAAATACTTGCACTTAGGAAAGATGCTTTTAACATTAGTTTGGCCAATTTTTAGCCACTGAACCAAGAGTACATAAGTTCATACCTTGTCATACTAAACTACTTAAACATAGTAACAAGTGCCGATCACTCATTATACTGGTAATAAACTACATCCCTAAATCGCTACAAGAGCAGCGTGTGAGCAGATGCAGCATTGGTCTTTAATCGCTATAAGTTGTATTAGGTGGAAAACACAGCCCTAAGCAGTTCTTTCCAAAAGAATCAAGCTCTTCATATAAAAACGTTAAAAAAATGAAAAAATGAACTCCACAGAGGTGCAACGTATTAGCTTGACGAGCATGCCAACATGCATCACTATGGGAGCAATCATGCTGGCTACATTCATCGAACGCTTTACACGAAAAAATTTATAGAATAGTCTTAACTCACAAACGTTTCTTCAATGTTCCAAAGAATTAAGAATCTTGGTTGCGGGTCTCTAATCTAGTAAATAATTCTCATAGATAGAACCGAACAAGTATGTTTGCTAGTAAAGTCCTAAGCATGGAATCAATCTGCTTTTGTAAAATTAGGAGGAGAACATAGGGATAATATAAAAATCCTTCGAGGTGTTAGAAAAAGATTTATATTATCATCACTATTATCTGGGGGCACGGCAGTGCCCCCGCCAAGTCGAGCATAAACCCCAGCCGTACCATCCTTTTCTCCAAGTCACTCACGACACTTTCGACCCCCTTGTAATTTCGTTGTGGATAAAGCTAGAATCCTGAATTTTCAGTGACCAAGAGGACCTACTATACTAGCTATATTTCTAAATTGCCTACTATTTATACCTTATAGTTTACGAACTATCGCCAGTCGAAGTTCTTTAATTTTGTCACTGACACACTCACCGATCATCAAAATTCTAAGGTACTTCTAGCAGACACACAAACTTCAAATTTTGAATTTAGTTAGTGTTTAGCCTATAAAGGAAGGAAAAACTGAAACATCCAGAAATTTCAGTCCCGTTTTCTAAATTGAATTGTACAGTCACTTAAGCCAAAAAAGAGGGTCAGCCGGAATGAGAGATAATAAGCGGTAAACTTGTATAAACCTTTATTTTGGCATTCTAAAAGTTGTCTCAAAAGTCCCGTGTCCGTGTCTTAAGATATTCAAGGTCAAAGGTCACAAAAATCGGTTTTTTTTTTTCGCAAATATCTCGCTTCCTATGGTTTCAATAATATTTGCATCTATTATAAACGTTGTAGAGCATAAAATTCTTTACAAATTTTGTTCTAAACATTTTTTTATACCCTTAACCGTTTTTGAGATAGAGCGCGGAGAGCGCGCAACGCTCAGCCATACGTAGCATAATGCAAGGTCAACCGTGAGTCCCGGTAAATAATACGTCGTATAAAGTTAATTAATCCCTATAAAATCCATAACTATGAATAATTTGTATTATTTATTAATTAATATATTTAATGATATTTTTCATTTATCAAATATATTCGTTTAATAATACTTACCTACTTCGTGTAATTAAAAAATTGTTAAGTGAAATATTTCAAGTATATTTTAATTATAAAAAAAGTATGAAGATGATGCTTCCATGACAGCAGGGCTAGAAGAGAATATAGTTATTAAAATAGGAGCAAAAGTGATGTTAAGACGAAATATTGACGTGAGTCCTTGGCTTAGTCAAAGGTTCTATCGGTGTAAAGGTTGATCCTGAAAATACAAATAAAATTAAAAAAATTACATATTACATTTAATAATGAACATCTTTACGAGCTTGGTCCAGTCAAAACTAAATTTGAAATTATTAATAGAGCTTATGTTCATCGCGAACAGTTTCCGATATATATATAGCCTATGCTATTACCATACACAAAAGTCAGGGGCTAAGTCTAAACAGTGCACTGATGGCCATCGGTTCTTCAGTGTTCACATGCGGTTAAGCATATGTGGCACTTTCGAGAGTGACAAGTCTGGGCGGATTACATCTAATTAATGTCGACTTCGGTAGTATCAAAGCTCAGGAGTCCCCAATCGTTGAATATAATCGACTTAAAAGCACTTATCGTCCAGACTTGTCAAGAATTGTTACATCATAGCCTTTGAGAAAAACCAATAGAGATAGGGAGTGGGCTTTAAGAAAATCCATAGCTGAGAAGAAAAGAGAAGAAAAAAAAGAGGACTACCTACCAAAAGAAATGAGATCCCATCAAAAACATAAAATGTAAAAAAATGCCAAGTCTCGCAACGCAGTCCTTCCACCACAAAAAGTTGTGAGATCTCATGTAAAACCAAGTCAGTTATTTTAGTTAGTATCTATGGAAGCACCTATTCAACAACTTTGTCATAAATTGTTATCTATTTAGTTACCTACCAACATTTATAGTGACCGTATCAATATTAGACATCATTATTTCTATAATAAATATAATGACTTGGCAATCGCACGGCAACATAATCACATAAGAAAAATCTACTATTTCGATTGCTAAGTAAGTCTAAACAGTGCACTTAAGAATAAAGTATTTTAAATAATAGATTATTCTTATGTGATTATGTTGCCGTACGATTGCCAAGTCATTAAATTTATTATAGAAGTAAAGATGTCTAATATTGATACGGTGACTACAAATGTTGGTAGGTAACTAAATAGTTAACAATTTATGACAAAGTTGTTGAATAGATGCTTCCATAGATACTAACTAAAATAACTGACTTGGTTTTACATGAGATCTCACAACTTTTTATTGTGCAAGGACTGCGTTGCGAGACTTGGCATTTTTTTTATATTTTATGTTTTTGATGGGATTCTTATTTACTTAACCACTATCACGCAGTTGGACAACGACATAGTAATGGCGGGACACTCGATTCTACTAGCATTACGAAGACTCCCTTTTAAGTTTCCATAAAAACAATGAAAGAAAAAAATTTTTTTGGTACAAATCGTTTTATTGATTCTCAGAATATTCGCCTTTAAGATTTATACACTTTTGCATACGTTCGAACTAATTCTCGAATCATTTTTCTACTCTGATGTTGGTACCTCAAAAACATGGTTTTGGAAGGATTCAACAGATTTTTGAGGTGATGAAAATCGCTGTCAACGCATTTTTCTTTTAACATTCGGGATCAAAAAGAAGTCGTTAGGCGATAAATCAGGTGAATATGGGAAATGAGAGATTAATTCTGCTGACTGGCATTTCCATGATGAAGAATGACGCGACGTTTTCGGTTGTTTTTCCTGATTTCATCGATGACTTCTGGCAAACAAATTGCTGTATACCATTCAGCATTAACTTCTTCGATTCTCTAGAACAATGGTTGCAATTTGTCCAATATAATCAAAGAAACAAGCGATTACTTCCGTGGAAGTGCTTCGCGAACAAACTACTTTTGTTGGTTTCGGTTCATCTTGGAACAACCAAACAGTTGATTGTTGCTTTTCGTCTCCTATTATGATGTTGTATCGAGAGAGTTTCTTGAGAATTTCCTTACACCAATTGACACGAGCTTGTTTTTGAGTTTCGGTCAAATTATGTTGAATCCATCGGGAACAGATTTTTTTCACAGCTAAATGTTCATGCAAAATCGAATGTACTGCAGTCTTCGATATACCTAAGGATGCCTCTATCTCACGGTAAGTTACATGCCGATCCTCTCCAATCATGTTGTGCACAGCACCAATGTTTTTTTTGGAACAACAACCGATTTTGGACGACCTTCACGAAATTCATCGCTGACGGAAGCACGACCATAAAAATTCTGCAAACCAATGGTAAACAGTCTTTTTTGATGGTGATTCCTTACAAAAAGTTTAACGACCGATTCTAGGCATTATTGTTGAGTTACGCCTTTACTACAATCGTAAAAAATCATCGAATGACGACCATGTAACGTGAAATTTCCATTTGATCACAAATCTGTTTTTTTAAACGCTCACTGTAAACAAACTACTGGCCCAATTTCTGAGCTGCCACTGTTTTAATAATAACAAATGTCAAATTTTATAACAATGGTAACGTCACATTTCAGTAGCGTTATCTAGTGGTCGTTTGTAAAAACTTAATAGGCGGGCCTCGTATCTCTTAACTTGCTAAAAGTTCACTTGTTGAAAATGGGACTTGGCATAGTCATATTGCATATATAGCAAAAAGAGATTATGAAAAGTGGAATTATTTTTTACTAAAACGCTTTATACTCCACAATAGCTTTTAATGTTGTTCACCGCTCAGATTTGGTCATTGATGGAATAATGCTCTCATGTTAAGGGATGTGCTTCCAAGTAAAATCTGCAATTGTTAAATTATGTACAGAACAGAGTCATTCGCTTATTTGGTGAATCAAAATACATCAGAAACCTTTGGAATACCGTAAAAAAGTGCCCGTTTGATTCTTCGCAGACTAGTGTATGTTCACACGTGCGCTAATACATCATATCCGTACAAAGTGCAACTTGTCACTTCTCATACCTTTTCAAGTACTCATTTATATGGGGAATCTCGTCTCTTTGAAATGAATAATCAAGAACAATGTTTTCCAGAGTATTTATATTTTTTTAAACAGAATATAGGTATTATATGGCAACATTGCTTCTATCCTTATATCGCAGACCATGAAACACGGCCCGTTCCGTAAGTCGCAAGGAGAAGGCGACCCGCCGCTCGGCCGGTCGGCCCGGCCGCCACGCCAAAATGATTGATAATCACCTGGGCCAGCGCGCCGCAATACGATGACGTCACTTCATTAACTGCGCTAATGAAATACCTCGGTTTTACTAATTGAATGTCCATGTACAGCATAATAAGATCCCCATATCAAGCCGATGTGGAAACTTGATTAAATTAATACATGGTCCCCGTTCCCTGCTTCCGCCATGACCTAGCGTTCATCTCGTTCAACTTTAGCTCTCTAATATTTGGATTTTGAAATTGCAAAACGGTGTTTCTAATGGGAAACATGAGCTGAAACCCTGACGGCGTAGTTAAAAATTCGTTACAAGCACCAGCTTGGATGATAATAATCGTTAATGGGGTATGAATGTAGAATAATGAACAGGTTCTGGAAAACATTGTTCATATGAATTTAGATGTGTAAAATAATTTTAAAAGTAATTAAGCGTTTGGTACTGTAATAATAAATATAATTTACAATGGAATTTTTAGAGTGAGAGAATATTGTTCCACTAGTGATTCCTAAGGAGTGAATCGCGAAAGAACACTTTATAAACACATTTATTTCTGTCTTACACACCTTCACCCAAACATTTTAAAAATAAAAAATAATGTGTCATAAATACGATGCATGTGCATGTTTTCCAGAAACTATTTTAAATCTGGGCTCTCTGTGAGATATATACAATTCGGAATATTGTTGCATCCTTTTTTCTACAAATAATTTAGGATCTTGAAAAATAATTCTAGTGTCACTAAACTATTACTAGATACTTCAATAATAATACTAATAATAACACCAACAACATTCACACCACATACCACACTTACTACAATTAGGACTCAACACAAACATACAAAGAAACATTCAGAAGTAAGTGATTTTTAAAACATGTAACATTGTCAGCTCATTCCTTAATACACAATGGTAATAGCGTTTGAGTTGACTTGGATTGGACCCGTCAGCCAAACATAGAACCACATTGACCAAATGTGAGAAAGAAGAATCAAAATAATAATACATTTTTTACCTACGTTTGTGCTAATTTGGCTTGAGCCCATCAGTCAAACTTGGAACCACATTGACCAAACGTGAGAAAAAAGAACAAAACTACCAAATAATAATACATTTCAGGAAGACTCGCTCAGCGCTCTATGGTTTTGCCTATGTCTCAATCCACTTTCAAATACACTAAACAGAAGAGACCATAGCTTCTGCATCAGACACCACGAAACTTTTACAAACAAAACTCAACTCCAAAAATCTCACGAAAGCTGTCAACACGTTCACTATACCTATACTCACATATTCATTTCGTATCATCAAATGATCACACACAGACATAAAAAACATTTACATCCTTATACGTTCTCAAATTACCAAATACAAGAAATTATACCCCAACGCATGCAAAGAAAGACCTACCAGCGAGAGAAAGGCAGGAGGAAAAGGAATTATAGATATAAGATCACTACACACAAAACAAATAGAAGCACTTAGAAAATTCTTTCACACCAAGCAGACCAGCCTCCACACAACAACAGTGAAAGCAGACAAGAACTACACACCTCTCGACTTATCTTTGGCAGACCACCCAGCAGACACACAGAATCACGCCCAATAACTACAGGAAAAGATGAAAAAGTGGTCAGAAAAAACACTTCACGGAAAACATAGGTACCACATAGAACAAGACCACGTAAATAAAAAACAACCATACACCTGGTTACAGGATGGGCAGCTATTCCCTGAAACAAAAAGTTTCTTACTTGCCAACCAGGATAAAGTCATATTAACCAGAAACTATCAAAAGCATATCATCACGACCCAACTGTTATAGAAGACAGATGCAGGAAATGCCACCAGCATAAAGAAACGATCGAACACATAACGAGCAGATGTAAAATATTAGCAGGAATGGAATACACAGCCAGACATGACTCAGCAGCAAAAGTAGTTCAGCAAGCACTAGCCACAATATACAAACTCAAAAAAAACACAGATCCCTACCACAAATACACACCAACGTCCATACTTCAAAATGAAGATTACAAGCTCTACTGGGACATCAGTATCCATACAGATAAAACAGTCCCCGCCAATATACTCGATATTAATTTTCAATACAAAAAAGGAAAAGTTACCTATCTGATTCACATAGCTGTCCCCAACGACACAAACATTCAAACGAAAAACACAGAAAATATCTGCAAATACACAGACCTCGCAACAGAAATAAAAATGATATGGAAACAAGAAAACATTATCATTGTGCTCTTCGTCATATCAGCCACAGGCCTTACACCAACAACAGCATTCATACCACACTTAGTACAATTAGGACTCAACACAATCATACAAAAAAACAATCAGAAGTCAGTGATTTTGAAAACATGTAACATTGTCGGGTCATTCCTTAATACACAATGGTAATAGCGTTTGTGCTGACTTGGCTTAGTCCCGTCAGCCAAACATGGAACCACATTGACCAAATTTGAGAAAGAAGAACAAATAATAATAATAATAATAAAAATAATAACGATGAAGATCAGGCAACAGAAAATGGACCTGCCAAAAGTGTTGTGTCGGCGACTAAGCCGACATCCACTAAGGCGGGAAAATCACAGCAACGTATGAGTTGCACCACAGGAATCAACAAACACGCCATGCGTTGCTGTAATGAAAACACAAAACCTGACAAAGAAATCACTGAGAAGAGAATCACTCGCCGCTTGGACCCACCACCATCAATCCCAAGCGCAACCGACGTAGATGCGGGACAAACACAACCACCAAAGCGGCCAGGGCCCGTATGTTTTGCAAGGACAACATGCAACTACCAAGGCTGGCAAACCGAGACACCGGTTAAAGTGGACGGATGAGATGAACAGAACGGTGATGCGCTGTTACTACACTGCCACCAAACTCGAAACAATAATATCGGGCTACAGACCGGAACTGCATAGACTTTTCTTGACCGAATATCCACATCTGCAACTACTTGTTTCAGAACAGAGAGTAATAGACCAAAAAAGAGTTATTACCAAGAACAATCGTCTCACACCTTTCGAATTGCAAACCATCAAGGACACGTGGCTGTTGAACTGAACACAGACCAACCAAACAATAGAAACAATAAAGCAGATACCGAACCAGCCTCACACACACAACCACCCAGTCGAACACAACAAGACCCACCACCCAGGAGGAGCATAACGCAAAATAATATTGCGAGTATCGCGCAACACCATATCACAGACAACAAAATGAATCACTCGCCACCCTCAACAACATCCACACAACATCACCCCGAATCACCTCTCATACAAACACTCAAAGCAAAAATGGAGTCATATCTAGCTCGATGGTCAGGCACCGACCCCACAACAAGAAATCCCATCCCTCGCTTAATCTTCAAACAGAGCACGCAACCAATCCTCAACACACTAAACAAGCACATAATACCTCAGTATATAACAGACTTAAACATAATCGAAGACATTCAGACAATAATATACGCAGCAGCAGTCACCACTCTAACACAAAATAATCAAAAACTCCCTCAACGACAAGGAAACCCCAATAGGACAAAACCAAAATTCAAATGACAAATAAGAATAGAAAACAAAATCAACAACATCAGGAGAGATCTAGGACATCTTACCCAGTTTATAAGCGGGAACACGTCCAAACGTGTCACACAGGGGGTAAACAAGATCAAATCTAAGTCTCCCAACAGAACACTGCCAGAAATCCTCGATACCTTAAAACAAAAACTATCTGTATATGCTGCAAGACTTCGTAGATACAAAGAATCAAACGAGAGGAAAGACACCAACAACCTCTTCCGAAGAAGCGAAAAATAGTTATACCGGAAAACTATGTACAGCAGACAAACAGCAGTGACTGAACCACCAAACAAACAAGACCCCACAGAGTATTGGAAAAGTATCTGGTCAGAACCCAAACTACACAATAATAACACCCCCTGGATCAAAGCCGAAGAAGACAAACATAGACATGTGACAGAACAAGAAAATTCCACATTAAATACACAAGAAATTACAGAAAGTATCAAACACACACACAACTGGAAATGTCCTGGAATAGACAATATACAGAACTTCTGGTACAAACAGTTTACCACCACACACGAAGCACTCACACACCAAATCAACAAAGCCATTCTACAACCACACACATTTCCCACTTTCCTTGCACAGGGAATAACATACGTTAAATCTAAAAGCTCAGACACCACATACCCGTCAAACTACCGACCTATCACCTGTCTTCCAACCCTATACAAGATCATCACAGCCACAATTTCCAAGAAAATAGAACAACACCTAACAGACAACAATATTCTCACAGAAGAGCAGAAGGGATGCAGGAAAAATAGTCGAGGATGCAAAGAGCAGCTGATCATAGATAGCGTGATTATGGGACAAACCAGAAAAGAACATAGAAACCTTCACATCGGTTACATAGACTATAAAAAAGCCTTCAACTCCATACCCCACAGCTGGTTAATCAGAGCCCTAGAAATCTATAAAATCAACCAACACCTTAGGCAATTTCTCGCGCAAATTATGAAAACATGGAAAACTAAAATACGCCTAGAAACACAAACCGAACGCATCCAAAGAGAAGAGCTGTACATCAGACGGGGTGTATTTCAGGGAGACTCGCTCAGCGCTCTATGGTTTTGCCTCTGTCTCAATCCACTCTCAAATATACTAAACAGAACAGAGCATGGCTTCAATATCAAACACCAAAAAGTGAATCAACATAAAATAAACCACCTCCTATATATGGACGACATAAAACTCTACGCTGCCACAAAAACACAGCTGAAAGAACTCCTCAAAGTCACAGAAATATTCACCTTAGATGTCAATATGGAATTTGGTATAAGTAAATGCAAAGTGCTCCACATCAACAAAGGCCAATGGAAGTGCCACCATGAGACAGAAACCATCAACAATGAAACACTCGATAACATGTTCGACAAAGAAACATACAAATATCTAGGCTTCCAACAAAGCACCAAACTCAACCACACTCACATCAAAACAGAGCTCAGAACCGAATTCAAAAACAGACTGATGAAACTTTTGCAAACAAAACTCAACTCTAAGAATCTCACTAAAGCCATCAACACGTTCGCTATACCTATACTCACATATTCATTTGGTATCATCAAATGGTCACAAACAGACATAGAAAATATTCACATCCTTATACGATCTCAATTCACCAAATACAGGAAATTACACCCCAACGCATGCAAAGAAAGACTTGCCATCGAGAGGAAGGCAGGAGGAAGAGGAATTATAGACATCAGATCATTAAACACAAAACAAATACAAGCACTTAGGAAACTCTTTCACAGTAAGCAAACCAGCCTCCACACAGCGACAGCGAAAGCAGACAAAAACTACACAACTCTCGACTTATCCCGGGTAGACCACCCAGCAGACACACACAGTCACACCCAATTACAACAGAAAAAGATGAAAACGTGGTCGGAGAAAACACTCCACGGAAAACACAGATACCACATAGAACAAGACAACGTAAATAAAAAACAATCATACACCTGGTTACAGGATGGGCAGCTATTCCCTGAAACAGAAGGCTTCTTACTTGCCATCCAGGATAAAGTCATATTAACCAGAAACTACCAAAAACATATCATCAAAGACCCGACTATTGCAGAGGACAAATGTAGGAAATGCCACCAGCAGAAAGAAACGATCGAACACATAACGAGCGGATGTAAAATATTGGCCGGAACAGAGTACACAGCCAGACATGATTCAGCTGCCAAAGTAGTTCACCAAGCACTAGCCACAACATACAAACTCACAGAAAACACAGATCCCTACTACAAATACACACTAACATCCATACTTGAAGATAAAGATTACAAGCTCTACTGGGACGTCAGTATCCATACGGATAAAACGGTCTCCGCCAATAGACCCGATATTAGGAAAAGTCAACTATCTAATTGACATACCGGTCCCCAACGACACAAACATCCAAACGAAATACACAGAAAAAATTTCCAAATACACAGACCTTGCAACGGAAATAAAAAGGCTATGGAAACAAGAAAAAGTCATCATTGTCCCCCTCATTATATCAGCAACAGGCCTTACACCAATAACATTCACACCACACTTAGTACAATTAGGACTCAACACAAACATACATAAAAACATTCAGAAGTCAGTGATTTTGAAAACATGTAACATTGTCAGGTCATTCCTTAATACCCAATGGTAATGCGTTTGTGCTGACTTGGCTTTGGCCCGTCAGCCAAACATGGAACCACATTGACCAAATGTGAGAAAGAAGAACCTTTTTGTAAAAATAATAATAATAGTGATTTTGAAAACATGTAACATTGTCAGGTTATTCCTTAATACACAATGGTAATCGCGTTTGTGCTGACTTAACTTAAGCACATCATCCAAACATGGAACCACATTGACCAAATATGAGGAAGAAGAACAAAAATATTAATAATAATAATACATATATTACCGTCAAAAATACAACAGAGTGTACATTGGTTCGTCCTATCAAATAAATTAAATAAAATAAGATGAAAATAGAGTAGATAAAATGAACAACGGTGTAGTGTATACGTGCACAGAAATACATACATAAATACATACAAAGTAATGTACAGCAGTCAAAATTAAATTAAACAAGCTCACGTAAACAATTCAACCAAACTAGTGCAGGTGTTCCAGGCTTGTCAAATACCAATTTAGAAACAAAAAGAATTACGAGATATAAATAAAAATTTCACTAGAAGTTCACAACCAGGACCTCCTTTCTTTTACATCAGCTCTTGTAAAAATCACTTATTGAGTAGAAGACACTGTCCAGTAAAAGAGACTTGACCCCAGAAACAAATTTCATGCCACGCATAGCTCGCAGTTCTGCAGGCAATCCATTGGAGATGATGATGATGATGAATAAATTTTTCTTTTACGTTTATTGAAATCTCAGCAGGTTGAATGGCATTCAGTGTTTGAACTTCTTTGAGAAAATAGTCACAGAGCTGTAGTTTGAAATTGTGCAGATGGACTAGCATATCTGCAAAAAGTGTTCGGAAATTATCATTTTATTTAGCTAACTCTTCAATGAACTGGAATAAACTAAACTTATTTCTGCAGGTGAAGACGACGATAAATTAAATTCTTTATAATTCGGTAATCTTTTCAGTGATTGATATATTGGCATCACAGGCTTGCAAATTATTATTCGCAATATTTAAGTGCCCGAAAATATCAGTTAGGAAATCCAACTTAAAAAGTCATAACAAATTTTGGTTTATATTCCATTTTCTCACCTTGCAATTACATACAAAAGCTCTTAACTGGAACACTTTTTTCAAGGCGTTACCTCTCAAGTGTTATCTTACTTCTATGTGATAAATAAGATTTACCTATAAAGAATTGACGTCTTCACAAATGTTTCTGCAACACATTTTCTCTGATAAAATTTAAAATTTTAATGACTTTTTGATAACACCACAATCGATTTCAGGATATAAATTGTAACATTCATTTTTTTCCTAGATTTTAAGATCATGTTAGGACAGTATTTTTCTTCCTATAATTTATATTTTATTACATTTTTATATTTATTGCAGTGATTTCCATTTCTGAGCAGTGTAGCTTAAAACAGTGCCGACTTAACTCATTTAGTTCTCATTGAATGCGTCGAGATTTGCATGCCGGGAGTGACTCATAGAAGCGACCAAGATATTTAAGCAGCCATTTTGCATTTTTAAGGGTGTTTTTCACCATGAAGCAGTAAAGGCTTTATTAGGCCAGAAGGCCGTAGTGGCTTTCTTCTCCAGCACGCCAGGGTGTTTTTTTTTCTCAGTGATGCAGTAGTGCAGTAACAGTTTCTATCTCTCAAGTTTAAGGCCTTTTTCCTTTCTTGAAATATCTTGCTTATCCTTAGGGATTTCGGGTCAAAACGTGTTTAGATACCCAAATGAAACTAGGATGGTATTTTTATGAGAATCTCACCAGGAGAGGCCAAGTAACTTATGGAAAATCCACGAGGAGAAACCAATCATTAAGTCATAAGCACACCAGTCTAAATAGAAGTGCATTTCCAACGACTACTCAACACGTGTAACTCGCGTAGTTAATTTCACAAACTTTTAATATCGTGTTTTATCAAGCCTTTTATTAAAAACTTAGTAATCATGATTTAAAGATTCTATGTAATAGTGTACACTCTTCTAGCTTATTTAGTAGAAGTAATTTTTAAGAGTGTAATAAAGTTAGACATTTTTATTTTGTCAAAATATCCTTCTTTATTTAAATGTGTAGCGTTTCACTGAACTACCCGCTTTATCTTTTAGGATGCAACGGTAGTACCATATTAAAAATTTTTTTCAACAACTACATAACTCTTCAGTATGTTTTCATTTTTTGGGCTAAACTTAGATTCTTTTTATCCTAAAGTGAATGGTACCCAAATCTGTACAGCCAAGTTTTAACAACTATAGAGACTATTTTCAAAAGACGTACAAAAATTATCTCTTATCGATAATCTCTCCAAACAAAACGAGCTAGCTTATATCTAGTTTTTGGCTTTATCAGTATTAATATTCACTCAATCCAGTCTCAAAAATTAAGAAATACATAAGGGGCAAACAACGGCTTCTATTTAATAGATAAAATATTTATTAAAAATAAAGAAAGTTTGGGCTATATAAAATTGCGCCTCAACGTGGCGGACATTATAAAATATTTTGAAGTAACAGCTACTCGGTATAAAAAAACAGTGTAACCATCTAGCGTTACCTCTTGTAACTTGATGATAAGATCAAATTGGTGTTTTGTCAGAATTTCGGCAATTCTTCCATTCAATATCGTGCCTGTTAGTATTGTTCATTAAAGTGTGTAAACATTTTCCATGATTTTCCGGTCGTATTATTAATATTTTTCTTATATTATCTTATAAATACTATAAATTGAGCACGGCAGAAATACGAGGGCTACCTTTTCAGTTTTTACAAAAATAATGAAAGAAAAAAAATTTTTTTGGTACGAATCATTGTCTCTCAAATATTCGCCTTTAAGATTTATATACTTTTGCATGCATTCTAACCAGTTCTCGAAACATTGTTTCTACTCTGAAGTTGGTACCTTAAACACATGGTTTTGGAAAGATTAAGAGCTTCTTCAGGTGATTTTTTTTGACATTCGGGAACAAAAAAAAAAGTCACTAGGCGATAAATCAGGCTAATACAGGCTATGAGACATTAATTATATGTTTTTGTCCGTCAAATAATCAATTGTTTGGTGTAAGAACTGGCATTGTCGTGATGAAGAAAGATGCGACGTTTTCAGTTGTTTTTCCTGATTTTATTTCTGGCAAACAAATTGTTGAATACTATTTAGCATTAATTGTTCTTCCTCTAAAGTAATGGTCGCAACATGTTCAGTGTAACCAAAGAAACAAGCGATTATTTTCTTGGAAGTTTTTTTTTTTTTTTATTGGTCTAGCACACGTACTGCAGGGAAGTCCCTAAAGCGCTCCAGGAGCGGCACGAGTGCGGAAAAAGCGATTCACGTTATTCTTGAATCGCTAAACAATGTTGCTACTAGAAAGATGGTTTCTCCGAAAAGAAACAAGACATCTGAAAAATCCAAAATGCATCCTGACGGGGAAGAGCAGCACCTTCAGAGGCGCAACGACCCCTGTGGAGAAAAATCAATTCCCGGTGCAATACAATCATTTGTTGTTGTTGTGAAGTGCTTCGGAAACGAACCACTTTTGTTGGATTCGGTTTATCTTGGAACACCTAAACAGTTGTCTGTTGCTTTTCGTCTCCTGTTACGATGTTGTATTCGGATTTTGCATATTCTCGATCGAACTTTTTGAACATTTTCTGACACCAATTGACACGAGCATGTTTTTGAGTTTTGGTTAAATTATGCGGAATCCATCAGGAATAGATCTTTTTCACAGCTAAATATTCATGCAAAATCGAATATACCACAGCTTTCAATATGCCTAAGGATGCCTCTATCTCACCGTAAGTCACATGCTTAGCCTTTTTAGTCATGTTGGACACAGCATCGATGTTTTTTGCAACAACAACCGATTTTGGTCGACCTTCACGAGATTCATCGCTGACGGAAGTATGACCAAGACGAAATTTTGCAAACCAATTGTGAATAGTCCTTTCTGATGGTGATTCATTACTAAAAATTGAACGAAGCGATTTAAAGCATTGTTGGTGAGTTAGGCCTTTACTAAAATCGTAAACAATCATCCAATGAAAATCTTTACGTGAAATTTCCATTTGTTCACAAAACTGTTTTTTTTTTACGCTCACTTTAAACAAACTACTCAGCCAATTTCTGAGCTGCCAGTGTTTTAACAATAACAAATGTCAAATTTTACAATACTGGTAATGTTACATCTCAATAGCGCCATCTAGTGGTCGTTTGTAAAAACTTCAAAGGCAGCCCTTGTAACTCCCTAGTAAGATGTAGTATTTTCAACAATTTGTCTTCGAATAGTTTCGAATATGTCACTTATTCGTCTTTGTATAATATTATTGGAAAAAGTATTGTTTTTAACTTGCAATCTCTTGTTCACCAACTATTACTTGAATCACTTCAACAGCTGCTGGTAAAATTAGATCTTTAGCAATTTTATATGGCTTACTGATTTTTATACTGCGAAATGCAACTTGGTAACTAGTTAGTAATAATTTTTCATTAATATGGATGCTAATGTAAAAGTAGCATGATGTGAGGAGAGCTTAGTTTTTTTTACATATAAAAATATTTCTCCCCATACAATCTATTGTTATTTTTATTGTTGTATCGTTCAGTCGTAAATAGTTATAAGGATCCTTTTAATATTACCCATATTTGTCAAAAAATATTATAATTCCTAACTTATCGTTAAAAATTGATGTTGAGGTTAGAAATCAACATGGAAATCTAAAGAAGAGGCCTATGTCCAGGAGTAGACTTTTACGAGCAGAAGAAGAAGAGAAGAACAACAGCATGCATAAAAGTTGGAATGATACCCCATTGTATTTTGTCGTTTATATGAAGCTCATTTAAGATACCAAATGTGAGATACAACATTTTGTATCTCTGAATGATATGGGCCAAATATTGAAAGCATAAATGCTCGTTAGAAGAATTCTTGTCAAGGACACAGTTACACTTTGCCCAAAAATAACTAGAAAATCTCGCTTTAGAAAAATTTGAGAACCACAATGTTTATGTGTTTTCATTAGTCATAAAACATAAGCTTTATATAATCGCTAATTGAACTAACGATGCTTAGCTGATGATATGCTACTGCATTGTATCTCTTAGCTACTGAAAGATCAAATAGATATTTTTTTATTGTAACATACTTTTCTGTAAATACCACTCTGTTAAAGTAATACCAATATAATATTTTTTATCATATTTCGTACACTCCCGTACTAGCAAGAAAAACACTGTTGTTTATTTTCTACTTTCTTGGTCCCATTCGTCGTACAAACTAATTTATTTCCGTAAATAATTACCATAAGCCCATTTACATAAATCACCAACATACATAACTAAATCCTTTATTCCCATAACACATAAAGCCGAATTAGACTCTATCTAGCCTAAGAAAACATAAAACCAAGGAAGTGCGCGGCAAGATAGCATAATAGAATGTGTAAAATATTGCGATAACTTCAGAGGGGAGAGAGAATTAGCGCTAGGCTACATTATCAGTGTTGGGCCGAGGTTTAAAATAGACTTCATTGTAATTTAGATAAACTCCTCTCTTAAAGATAAATATAATGTGCACGACGCAATCTATTGGGTAGCTACAAAAAATTAATAATTACCTTTCACATTCTTCATTATTTTTGTTTTTGAAATTAGATGGATACAATTACTAAAACAATGATTTTCGCACGCGTGAGAGAGAGAGAGATATAATTTTAACAATAACTATAGTTTTAAAGCTGATAACCCCGTACGCACAAACTTTAAGAATAAATATCCTTTAAGAAATCAAAGTTACAAATCACTTTTTATAACTCTTAATACAAACCATTGATGTCGGAAACTCATTTATATATATATATATATATATATATATATATATATATATATATATATATATATATATATACATATATATATATATATATATATATATATATATATATATATATATATATATATAAATGAGTTTCCGAATGTTCTCACGGGTGTGAAATGTAGTAGTGATTTTTCGGGTATCGTTGACAACGCCAAGACACCGACCAGTGATCAACGCTTTGAAAAAGATGGATGAGATTCCATCGAAACGTCAGCGAAACCGTCCATCAAGGGACTTCAAGCTAACACGGGATACCCGAAAAACCACTACTACATATATATATATATATATATATATATATATATATATATATATATATATATATATATATATATATATATATATATATAGTGGCGAATAAAAGTATGGAAATATTTTCTTAATCAAAAATATAAAATACTATCTTTTAGAAATAAAAAAACTCGTCTTGTTTTGTTAAGAATTTCTTTATAGAATTTTATTATTGACTATAAAAACTTTGTTTACCCTTTCTGGTAGATAAAGTTTTTAAGAAACTGCTTTAAGAGTACGTTATTGTTGATACGAAATAATTTAGTAGCATTGTTTAAGAGTACGGTTTTTGCCAAAATGCCAAAGTGCAAATATTATAGTTCAGATCTGAAACATAAAATTATTTCTCGGTATCAAAGTGGAAAGAAGCAAATTGAAATAGCAAAATTTTTAAAGATTGTTAAGAAGTTCTCGAGAAGGGGTACTGTTGATCCGGCATTTAAAAGTGGTAGGTAGACCTCGAAAAACAAGGAAGAGAGTAGACAAAATTATAATTCGAAAAACCAAAAATGATCGCAAGAAAACTGCTGTTGATATTAATAAAGAACTAAGGCAGGAATATCAGGATGTATTGATGTCAGACATGACTATTAGATGTCGTCTGTTATCTGAAAATCGTCATAGCAGACGTGCTGTTAAAAAGCCACTCCTTACAAAGCGTCACAGAAAAGAGAGATTGAAATTTGCTAAGGAACATAAAGAGTGGACTCAAAATCAGTGGTCTCTATTAATCTTTAGTGACGAAACTAGGTTCAATCCCATTGAAACCGATTCTACTGGTTATGTAAGAAGACCAGTTGGTCTAAGATATGACTCAAAGTACCTTGTACCTATTGTCAAACATGGCGGAGGAAATATCACATGGTATGGGGTTGTTTTCGACGGTCTGGTACGGGACCATTGGCAGAGATAAATGGCAGAATGCATGCTCAAATGTATCTTGAGATATTGGAAAATAATTTGATTAAGAAGAATTAAGACTAGAGATGGGAATTTAAATGTTTCCATACTTTTGTTCGCCACTGTATATATATATATATATATATATATATATATATATATATATATATATATATATATATATATATATACGATATACATAAGAACAGTCATTAAGTTTTGAAAGCGATACCTATGGAGCATTACTTGAACCAAATATTGAACACCATTTTGAAGCTTCATCGGTCGTATGATCACACCCTTAATTTCAAGCCGATCTGTCAAGTCGTTCATTGTATATCAGCTGGTTAAAGTAGACGTCTTTGAGTATTTTTTAAAATTGGAAAAAAATCGAATATCGTGCAATGAAAAAATTTTTTCTTTTGATAGTTTTATCGACAACTGAAATCCATTCAAAGTTAGTAAAAGTATTAAAGCAGAATGTTCCTTCATTTCTAACAGTTCATAGATGGACTTTAGAGTTTAAATGTGGTCGTACAAGGAACATCCACGTTCAGGATGTCCAAAAACTGCAACAACTGAAGAAACTGTTGTGCAAGTACATGATATGGTAATGAAAGACCGTCGATTAACCGTAAATGGTTTAAATGAGGCTGGATCAATATATGGTGAGATCTTAACTAATGTTTTGGGAATGAGAAAGTTATTCACAAAATGGGTGACGCATTTGCTAACATCGGAACAACAACGTACTCGAGAGAAACTTTCTAAACAACATATGGCTCGTTTCACGAAGAATAAAACTGTACGTCGTTGTACGTCGATTTGTAACTATGGTTGAGCCTTGGGTTTACTAGTATGATACTGAACTGCGGCAACAAACCGCACAGTGAACTAAGCCCAGTTGCTCAGCACCAAAGCAACCAAAGTGGTCACAGCAGAGTATTATTGCAACCTTTTGGACTAGCTGGATGAGAAAACTCGTCAGAAAAGTTCCGGTTTGCAGAAGAAAAAAATCATCTTTCATTATGACAATGCTCATAGAAGTGCTTTGGCAACGGTAAAACTGGTCAAATTAAAAAACAAATTGTTAGAACATCCACCCTATTTGCCAGATCGGCTCCGTCTACGTAGGAACTGTTTTTCAACAAATGATGAGGTGATAGCATCTGTAAATCAGTATTTTGAAGGTCTTCCGTAAAACCACTTCAGAGATAAGTATAAGGGAGATTATACTGAAGAATAAATGTATTTCGATTAATTAATTCATCCGTTTTCAAAACGTATTCACTGACTTATTATATATATATATATATATATATATATATATATATATATATATATATATATATATATATATATATATATATATATAACAAAATTCTAAACTAGTTGGGTTGGAGTCAGCTTTTGGACCAAATTAAAACTCGTTTGCTTATTACCAAGCTTTCGAAATTCTTCCATTTCTTTGTCAAGGTATCTAAAAATTGATCATAAAAATTAATTAGAGGTATCATAAAAAGGTTATTAAAAAGTGAACTTACAAACTGCAGTAGAAATTCCTTTATTTATTACACATCACTGTATTAAATTAAGTTACGAAACGTTATATAATTTTTCTTTTCAACAGAAAATGAAAGAAAAACTATCTTAACCGCATGTTTGTTAAAGTTTGACAGGTGAAGTAAAGAATTTTGCGGGAAAATCATAATAGTACATGCATGTGTTCTGGAAGATCAATGGACAATCGAACAATCACTCTTTTTCGATTGTCCATCGATCTTCCACAACACATGCATGTACTACTATGATTTTTCCGCAAAATTCTTTACTTCACCTGTCAAACTTCAACAAACATGTGGTTAAGATAGTTTTTCTTAAATTTCATTTTCTGTTAAAAAGAAAAATTATATGTTTCGTAACTTAATTTAATACAGTGATGTGTAATTTAAATAAGGAATTTCTACTTCAGTTTGTAAGTTCACTTTTTAATAACCTTTTTATGATTCCTTTAATTAATTTTTATGATCAATTTTTAGATACCTTGACAAAGAAATAAAAGAATTTCGAAAGCTTGGTAATAAGCAAACGAGTTTTAATTTGGTCCAAAACCTGACTCCAACCCTACTAGTAATAATAGAATTTTGTTCCTCACTAGCGAGTCATTATTCCTCTCACTGTTATATATATATATATATATATATATATATATATATATATATATATATATATATATATATATATATATATATATATATATATATATATATATATATATATATATATATATATATATATATATATATATATAGTTTTCAACAATGAAAACCATGTTTACGAGACACTATAAAAATAAAAACATTTCGCAAACAAGAATCAATGTCAAAAACTTCATAGAGACAGTTTTAGAGAAAAACATTAAAGTTTTTTGTTACAGCATCTTGAATCATGTTAAATACTTTTCTGAAATATTTTTTATTTCAATTAAAAATGTAGTTCTTTCATCACGAAGCAGAATTTTTTAGAGTCCTAAGATAATGTCTGGATATGTTTGCAAGAATGTTCATATTTTTACAGTATCGTGAAAACGTATTTGTAAAAGTTACTACTAAGAGTAAGAAAACAAAACGTCCATCTTTCATAGAGTAGTACGAATAACATTCCATAAAATATGGGTATATCGAAGTTGGCATTTACTAAGTACTTCTTTTTCTCCTTCTCCTTCTTTTACTAATAAGATATAATCTTTCATTAGCATATTATTCTTTTCAGTTCCATTGTCCTTGATTATTCCTTTACGCAGATTTAAATTCTGAAAAGTGGACAGTTCTCTGGGCAACTTTAGAAAGTCTAATAATTTATCAGTCTGTTTTGATGTAGATAAATAATAGGTTGAGTATGTAGCTTACATATCTTGTTACATTTGGGCCGTTAAAATGACTTGAAAGTCACTGTTTCATAGATTATCTCCATCCTAAAAAGGTTAAGAAATCTCAGGTTAAACGAAAAAAGAGCTTTACAATGATATATTACTTAACCAGCCACCTCATTTATATTTTTTTTAAACAACGTACTGATGGATATGGAATTACATAACTAAATTTTTTCTGTTCTGTACGGAACACTTATAAGATCACTTCCGTGTCCATCCATCCGCCTGTCACACCCGATTTTTTCCGAAACTATTTAACATAGAAAGTTGAAATTTGGTACTATTATAGGAATTGATCATCAGAGCCGTGTAGTTTTGAAAGTTAAATTGTCGCTTAAGGGGTTAGTTTAGTGAGGTAAAATCGAAAGTCAAAAAAAAAATTTTACTAGGTCATCGAATGGGATGTCAAATGAAAGCTTCTAAAAACACGAGTTCAAAAATATGTATATATGTAATACTTGCGCACACTTTTCTTTGCATTATTTTTAAAAAATCGGTGTCCGCCCCTTATCTCAAAAAGTACTCATCAAAAAATTTTGAAAAAATTCAGGAATATTCTCCACAGGGTGGAAATTGAACGAAAATTATCGTGGCAGCATTACTTTTAATAATTTATCTGGTATATAAAAAAAAAAAACAAAAATTTCAATGTCAACAGTTTTCAGTAAAGATCGGAAACAAACTTTGTTGAAAACTCATTTGGGGTGAGTTTTGTGAGTTCACTAATCATTTTATACCTTCGTAACAAAAATTTTTATTTTAAAAGTAATCAATGTCCGTAACACTAATTGCGCAAGTTCAACTTGCACTTGACCGGTTTTTTATGAAAAATTAATTATTTTAACCAGATCAATTTTAGTTGATAATTTTCAATTAACTAATTCTCAGACACTACCAATATAGGTGCTATTTTATGAACGAACTTAATGTATTGGTATGAAAAGTAGTTTTTGAGATATTTGGCTTTGACTATGACTAAACTAAAATTAAACAAATACTTTGCATGATGATAATGACGATCATAATAATATTGATAATTGCGTTAATGATTAAATACAAAAAGCAGTTATAGAGATTCTAAGAATATTTAATTTAGTGTATTCTAAACTAGTATTTGCTGTGAGTATCTTCCTCATTTAAACATAAACTGATAATATAAATTACTAAAGTATTATTAAAAGTTTGTAGCACAAATCTAGTGATTGGGCGGATACGCAATTAGCGAAAATAGGCATTCGAGAAATTAAATGAACTTATTTGCATTACCTGCGAGCTAATTGGGAGATTTGATTATATAATTTGGTCACTGTCAATTACAGTTAATTAACGCCAAAAGCTTTAAGTTAAATTATAAACTGGGATGATGAAAAAACTATATACGATTTTCCTGTAAGAAATGTAAGATCTATTTAGTGTTAAAGTGAAAAAACGAAGTAGATTTAAAAATGTTATGTACCTTAAATATGCAGTCAATCTCCATATAAAATACCCTAGGTTGTGCGTGACATATTTATAACTAAACCAACTGTACGAACTACCACACTTGCTGCTATATCCTACACTTTCTACAAATTTCTTAATGAACACCACCATATTAGTCTATCTTTAAAAAAACCTTTAATACATTGATGTTTACCTCACTTTATCCACGACATATTGCAAAATTTGTAAACGTTCGCTGTAATGTGACGTTTTGGTATAGGGCGTTGTTACTTGGCCACCACCAAGCAAAGAGCCGTTAAAAAACAACCGACAAAGCCGCCGACACCGATAAAAAAATCCTTTGTCGGCTTCAAAGTGGACCTGTCATTTTCACAGTGAAGCAAATACAATTTCTGTGAATTACAAAATTTTTACTTATTATAATAAAATATGGAAATATAAAACTTGTGCCATTAATTTGTTGGTGTCACGAAGTAAATGTTATAAGAGACAACACTATAATATTTTTTTTTTAATAAATTTGTTTAGGAAAACCCTATTCAAATGTAAACAATACTGTAGACCTTACGTTCTACTTAATGATCGGCGATATTGTGGAGTTGTATGATTTACCACTGGCGGCGTGAAAAAAATATTCATGTCATTTTTTCGGGGTCGCTTTTTCCTTTATTATTGAGATCCGCTATTTTGCATAATCGATACTGCTACAAGGAGGTGCCAGTTCCAATATATGCAATGAATTCCATAACACCCCAGGACGTTTCGCCTAAATCTCATTTGGTATTTTCAAGTGCTCCTGCTGCTGCTGCTGCTCAATATTATGATCTCCATTAGCTAACAAGTTAGCTTCGAGCGGCAACAGCAACAACATCACAGTATCGAGTAGCAGCAGCAGCGACGGCACTTGAAAATGCCAAATGAGATTTAGGCGAAACGTCGTGCGAATTCATTGTCAGACGAACGGATTGAAACCCGGAATTTCAATATATATATATATATATATATATATATATATATATATATATATATATATATATATATACAATAATTTGGATTGTTGCAATATTTCTATGCTTCAAAAAATTATTTTGTTATTTTATTTATTAGGTAAAGAAATAAAAAGATAATTTCTTCTGTTAAAGATATATAAGTTTAGTGGTTTAAAAGTATTATTACTCACTAACGAAAATAACATACTTCACTAAATTTCTGTTTAAAGCTGAAATTTTTTACAACCGTTAAAAAATGATACGAGATAAAAAAAATTATATTACTGCAATAGAAAATGGCAGTTCCAATTGATCAAAACGTTCTCAGGCACTCGTGCTACCCAGTCATTGCTAATTATGCTCCGCATTGCTCTGAATCCTGATCTACATGTTTCCCATAGTTTAGAGCCAAACAGCTTTAATTTCGTCATTTCGTCTAGTGCGTATTTTAGAACCGAAAAATAACATTGTGTTTCGAACGCTTAATATATATATATATATATATATATATATATATATATATATATATATATATATATATATATATATATATATATAAAATATATACATTAAAAAGTAACCGACAAAGCCGCCGACGCTGATAAAAAATCCTTTGTCGGCTTCAAAGTGGAGCTGTCATTTTCATAGTGAAGCAAATACAATTTCTATGAATTACATTTTTACTTATTATAATATATATATATATATATATATATATATATATATATATATATATATATATATATATAACAGCACGCCAAAACTGGTTAAATGATTTCAGAAAGTATAAGGGCTCAAACTTAAGCTTCATTTGTGTAGCATCGAATGCTGTGTGGTACTTTTTAAAATTTTCATTTTCTTGTCAGTGTCAGTGTCAAATACGGGGTAACCTAATGAAAATTTTCAATTATACACAAAAGAAGCTTAAATTATTTAACCAGTTTTGGCGAAACTCTGTGCCGTTTTCATATGGAATGACCCATATATATATATATATATATATATATATATATATATATATATATATATATATATATATATATATAGATATATATATATATATATATATATATATATATATATATATATATATATATATATATATATATATATATATATATATGTATATATATATATATATATATATATATATATATATATATATATATATATATATATATATATATATATATATATATTGTAGCGTATGAAAAAATGTTGCCCCAAGCTTGGGCGTAATTTTGTAGCCTATGAAAAGGTGTTTAATTGCGCCCCACGTACACTGCGTCATTTTGTAAGATGTGAAAAAGTGTTCTCAGTTTGAGGCATCTTTTTTTGTACCCTGTGAGAAGTTGTTTGTCCCACGCTTGAGCGCAATTTTGTAACATTGGAACTTACCCTCTTTAATTTCTGATACTGAATTGAGTGAACCCTGATTTTAAAAGAACTAAAGAAATTAAACACACACTAGCTCAGTTTTCCTTGGTGGAGAGATATGGGTAAGAGATAATTTTCTTACGTCTTTTTGGAATTCATTTCTATTTTTTTAAAGGCTTTAGCTGTACAAAATTTTGGGCACCATCCATTTTAAAATAGAAAGGATCTAACTTCAGCTAATAAAATGGAAAAATGCTGAAGGGTTTTATGGGTATTACAAAAAAGAATTAGTCTAGTACAACTTATCCTGAAAAGAAAAATAAGTATTCAGTGAGACACTAGCTTTAATCAGCTAAAAGAAAATTTATTCATGTTTTTAAAATGAAAAGTTCTAACCTTTACAGTTTTACCTAACAAATTCTAGCCTAACTAGTGGTTGTTACATTAAAATTTTAGACTATTATAACCCCCGAAGACGAGAAATCGTGCTTTACACTTCACTTTTTAGTCTGTTTTACATTGCAGTTAAGGCACTACTCTCGAATAAGTCTATTGAAGGGAGTTTTGTTGACTTACTGTTTTTTATTCCTGCTGTGATCGACTACGCCCGATTTCACACTTTTTCTTAACAAACACTTAGAAAGCCCACTACGGCTTTTATTGAAGAAACTGGTACTTTTACTTAGCGGCTCTGGTGAAAATTAGCCTACTTCGGCTAGATGGAAAATAGCCTCTCGGCTAGACGGTACTGCCTGGCTGCGGCTAGATGGAAAACAGCCCAGCAGCGGCTTGATGGTACTGCCTGGTTGCGGCTAGATGGAAAACAACCCCCGATTCGAGCTCTGAGGAGCCTTAAATAATCGTGCGACTTTTGCCTGTAATATCACGACGCTCCAATCAAAACTGCGGATCAAACATTTCACCAATCGCGGCGTAGCGAGAGGTTCGGTCAGGAACCCGCACAACACACTATACCGGACGTCTTGGAATCTCTTATTAATATACCGTTCGATACAAAAATGAAAATAAGTACAATTTGAAATGGAAAAATCAGTAACATTACATGGTCTTAAAATCTAGGAAAAAATGAATGTTACATTTACCCCCTTCCAAAAAGAAATAGACTACACTAGTCTATTAAACTTAGGCTACTTATGAAAAGGTACAAAGTGGTACACTATCACTTAATACTAAGGTCAGAACTTAAAACAAAATTACAAACTTCGGACCTTACTACTAGACTTAATTCAATTAAGCACTAATATTAAGTACAATGAAAACCAAATGAAAATCTTTGCATGTACACAAGAATCTTATAACTAGACTTAACTTAATTAAGCACTAAGGTTAAGTACATCAAAAAGTAAATAAAAATCCTTGCATGAACATAAGAAATACCTGTTCAAAGTAACAATCGCGGTCTTCTTATATAAAAGAATCAGCTCTGTTATTGTTACCAAAACAAAAAAAATATAACTTTGTCTAGACTCTTGTCTAAACCAAAAAAAAATGAACTGAAACAAAGTATGAACACCCCCCTTAAAATAGTTTAAGGATTGTCTGAAAATTTTCTATTTCAGCAAAAGAAATTTATAAAAATTCTTAAATAAAGAAAAAAATAAAAAAATGATTCTAGTGCAAACACTTACACTAAAAAGAAAAAGTCTTGTCAGACCATTTAGCATAAGGCCAAAAAAATATCTGGATAAATATCCAGGCAAACGCTCGGGAAAAATCGCTATCAATGCTCTAGCTCATCGCTAAGAGAACATTCCAAATCTAGTATCACTACTAGTCGCATCAGAAAATAATCGCACTCTATCGCGCAATGTCGACGTCCTAAGACATCCAGACATGCAAAAATCGCTAGGGAAAAACGCTCTGGTTGATCGCCAGAAAACACGTCAGCTTATCGCCAACAAAACACTCTGGTATATCGCCAGAAAAAAGCCTTGGCTCCTCGCCAAGAAAACACTCTTTAAATAGTCCTCGACTACACAAAGTCTGCGTTCTAAAAGAACAATCTCGCCATTAACATAGTGAGCAGCTATAAAAGCTAACAATATCACTATAGGCACAGTGAATAGCTATAAAAGCTAAAATTCACTCTAAACACAGTGAATAGCTATAAAAGCTAAAATTCACCAAACTGAATGATCCTGCTTCAAAAAGCAATGTTCACTAAGAACAGAATGATTAGTCTGCGCACAACTAACATTCAAGGAAACATTCCCAACATAAGTATATGAGACAGCAAGTCTCGAAATAGGACCTCCCTAAAGTCATAATCCTATATATGGGAGTCCATAAGCAAAACGACTCAAAATCACGCATTCTGAGCACATGCCCTCAGGCAACCAACATACACCGAAATATATACAGAAATATGTACAGAAATATATACAGAAATACATACAGGAGTTCAAATCCCAAACTCTTGGTTATGATTACTCCATACTGAGCTTGGTGAAAGCTCTTAGCAAAAGCTAATCAAATCTTCGGCACATCGCACCAAAGTGACAAATCTGCCTAGAAACATGAGCCAGAAAAAAAACGCCCTCCATCATTCTTCAGGGTGGCTACACAGAGGTATAAACTTAACCAGCATTGCGCTTCTCCAAGTTGCATGAAGAACCCTCGTGTACTGGTCTCGCCCTAGAACAACAACGAAAAACATTCAATCCATCCCACATAACAGGAGACAAACACCTCACCACGATATACTGAATGGTGGAGACAATAAAATACGGAAATGGTGACCTGGAGTCCACCAACAAAAGGGAGTAGATTATAGCATCCACTAAACTAAAACGGTGTCTACCACACCACCATAAGTCAAAAAAAAATTTAATCAATAGGGTGTTCCGAAACACACTACTGCCAACAGTCTGTCACCACTAATAGGCTAATTGGAGCTGAGGTCGACTACAGTAGTTAGGCTCTCCTTTGGTTCAAAATAGAAATAACCATTGGGTAACAAAACCCCTAAAGGTCCCAAAGGTCAAACGTTCACCCCCCATAGACTACCCTTCCAATCAGTCTGTTCCTCAGGAAGACTAACTCCCTGCCAAACGTCGTAACGGCATCTGTTAGCACCCGGTGCATCACAGCCTGTAAAAACAAAATCACTCATGGGATACAACCTAAAAGGTTTACAAGGTTGACTTAACCAAGCTTCTTACGGAAATTTCCAAAAAAACGAAACTGAGCTTGAAAAGCTACAGGAAGCAAAAATTCCTCAATTTTTCGGTGGCAACGCAACAAAACTTTTGAAGACGACAAGAGCTTTTCCAGCTTAATCAGAAACAAGAAGAAAACATCGTTGACAGCTAAAATATTCGATCATGGTGTTAATCGTCTCCCTAGACAATAGCCTCTAGAAGAAACTGCTACAGGTATCAGGCATAACCGTTTTCTGTCAGCCCAAACTTCTAGATTACCTCTTGGAAATCTAAAAATTCGGTTAGGAATCTTCCTTCACTGCGCTTAGCCTCTCTTGACAAGGTTCTCATCTCGGTATCAGATTTTGATCATTTCTTTGTGAAACGACTGTCTTACTCTGCTCTCATCTCCTGTAAATGATCAGCCTTTAGTTCTCCTGCAGAACTTCAATTTTCTATCAATCCGATAGTATACCGAAAAAACTCATCAGACGCCTATGAGTCTATGCAAAAAAATTTTAAAAAAATTAGTGACTCAAAGGTAACGTTTTAAACGGCTCTGAAAAAAAATAGAATATACCCTCAGTTTGTCAATTCAGAAGAAGATCTAAATCAAAATAATCCAAGTCTTAGACTTACTGGATAAACCAAAATCAATTTACTCTTAATTGCACCCAACATATACCACTAAGGTAATAGAAATACACCCACTCGGGTAACAAACTTTGAAATTGCTCATAAAATCTTGACTCTACATCACACTACACGAGCTCCATCTTGCGCTTGTCCTAACTCAAGATCACCTTGGATTGCCTCTAATCAAAATTTCGCTTCCAAGTGTCAAGAACCGGATATTATTTGGGGTCATAAGCAAATCAAATCCCGCGACCACCGACATACCAGTCTTATGATATATCCTGAGTGTGACTCTTTCGCAAGCTCGCAACAGCTGAGTCGACGCTAAACATCACCCACAATCAACCTAAGTTTGGGATTTGGCCAATACCCAAAACCTTAGCATTAAACAATAAAAGTAAGCTATTCTCTGCTCAACTTTTATAACAGTCAAAAAAAACGAGGTCGTCACCTCTACAGAGCAACATCAAAAAAAAATTTAAGCAATTAAGATAATGTAAATATAAATTATTCTTCTTCTGACAAACTTTCTCTAGGGTTAGGTTCATTGAATGGTTTTTAAGTCTTTAATATGCCATCGTCCTATTTTAGTCCCATCTAAATTAACTAGACCATAAACTAAATCTGAAATCTTTTCTCTAATCACGCAATGCACATACTTAGGTACCAACTTAGATGTGAATTTATCTGCTGCACTGGAAAGAATTTTATTTTTTCGCCAAACGTGATCACCTATATTAAAGGCAAAATCCCTTTTCCTAAAATTGTAAGACTTACTGTTCCGTTCATAAGCCTTATGTATCCTACTACGCACGTCGGTGAAAATATCTTTTAAACCCTTTAAATTTTCGGCGTACGCACCCCTGTTACCCGGAATTATTTCGCTGTCAACATTGACATCCAAATCTAAATTTTTATAATACGATCCAGATAGAGGTATCTGTCTGCCGTAAACTAAGAAAGACGGTGTAAACCTGGTTACTTCGTGTGTGAACCTTTGAAATTCCTTTATCCCGAATTATCACGTGAATCAACGAATATTACTTTCAACGAAATTATTGTAGAGGGCACACGGGATTGAAACGTATGTTAAAACTATATGTCTCACTTAAGCTCTTAAGACACTCAGAAGTAAACTGAGTACCGTTATCGCATATCGAAAGCGATGAAACTCCGTGGATTAGAAAAATATCGTTTTCTAAAATTTTCAAAAAGCATTCGGCTTTAGAGCTTTTCAAAAGAAATAGCATGGTATACTTTGTAAACCAGCAAGAAACCACGAGAAGCCATTTATTTCCCTTTTTTGAACGTGGGAATGGGCCTACTAGATCAGCTGCTATGACTTGAAAAGGGTAATTAACCGTTTTCTCTTTTCCCATCAGTCCCATAGGTAGTGCATTTGGAGATTTCTGCGCTCCACATACTTCACAAGTCCTCACAAACTTTACGATGTCAAAACGCATTTTTGGCCAAATTAAATTAAATGTATGTTGTCTCAGCCTAATCGCCCAACGCGCTAGTTTGCCACTAGGGTTTTTAATGGAATTAAGCCACAATAAACTATAATGATCTGTTATGACCGTGAAAGGAACACCTTCTATGTACGGTCGAAACTTTTCGATGTTAAAGAGTACTGCTAAACATTCTTTTTCAACAACCGAATAGTTACGTTCAGCCTTTGACAAAGTTCTACTGGCATACGCTATCACTCTTTCCTCACCATTGATTTTCTGTGTTAGGACGCCCCCTAAACCGGTATTAGAAGCATCACTAGAAATATAAAAACTGTTGGGAAAAATCTGGTTGGGATAAAATTGGAGCTGAAACCAATAGCTCTTTAATCTTTATAAAAGATTCTTCGGCTGCCTTTGTCCAATCTATCGATTGTCCTTTTTTTTCGTCCTTTCAAAAGATCATTAATAGGTGACAACAAGGTAGAAAAATTCTCGATAAAACGTCTATACTATGAACACATTCCTACGAAGCGCTTAACTTCCGTAGTGTTAGTAGGTCTCGCATAATTAACCATGCTTGCTACTTTATCCGGATCGGTACGCAAGGAATTTGAGCCTACAATATAGCCTAAAAAACTTTAGAGAAGTTTTGAAAAAATCACATTTGCTCAAATTTATCGTCAGTCCGGCCTCTTTCAATTTATCTTTTACTTCTTTAAGTAAGCGAATATGCGATTCGAAGTCTTCCGATGTTACTAAAATATCATCGAGATAGGTATAAATATGTGGCTCATATTTCGGACCAAATATAGCGTCCACTAAACGTTGCTGAGTTTGAGCAGCGTTCTTTAGACCAAACGGCATGGTGACGAACTGAAATAGACCTCGGCCTACTACTGCAAAAGCGGTCTTTTCCTTATAGGATTTGTCTAAAGGAATTTGCCAGAAAGCCTTTCTAAGGTCTATCGAAGATACATACTTAGCATTCCTGAGTGATGTCAAAATTCTGTCGATGCTCGGTAATGGATAGTTATCAAATTTGCTGACCTCGTTGAGCTTTCTACCGTCAAAGCATAGACGATATCACTCCGAGTTTCAGCATTTCGTCTAACTCCTTATTCAATACTTTTGACATGTTCGGAGACATGGCGATGGGCCTTGTCTTTACAAGATTGGCATCAGCCGTATCTATAGACATGGTGATTTTATTCGTTCGGCCTAACCTATCTTTACTACTTATTTCATTGAAAGAGCTTATTACGTTTTCTGCGTTTAAGCGTTCCGTCCGCGAGAGATCATCTACGGTACATAGACGCGAGAAAAGGTTTTCTAAAGAACTTTCTGAATAACAATCTTTAAAACTTGTTTGAGATTTGACTTCTAGGGACTGTGGATACCACGAATTATTTTTAAAGTTTACTAGAATTCCGAATTTTTGTGCAAAATCACATCCTAAAACCAAAGTATGTGATAGAGAAGGTACTACTAGAACAGAGATTACTAAAACAATGACCATTGCAGACTAGCGGCAACTCAACCGTACCTAAAACTTTTAGACGGCTGCCATCTGCAGTGGTAACACTTCTATTTTTGACGTGGCATATTTTTATACTTAAACGACTTAAAATTTTAATACCATTCTGACCTATAACGGAGGCATTTGCACCAGAGTCAAATAAAGCCGAGAAATGGGCACCTAATAGATTTATCTTGATATGCGGTCTGTTATCTGAATATTTATGCACGAATAAAGGAGACATGTGACCATTTGGAGAAGCAGGAGTTTTAATTTGAGAAGGAGAATTTTTATTAGACTTTTTTAAAAAAATCAGAAAACTTTTTGTAACCATTTAGTCCAATCTGATCTATTGGAATATTTTCTTTACTTAAGATCCTCGTTAGAATCTTTCTTTTATCCGCGACCGGTCGTTCTGAGAAAGTACGACGGATTTTCAGTTCATAGTCTAACTCATATTCCAGTAGGCGATTGACTTTAAAATTTAAAGCTTCCATGATAAATGAATAAAATTTAAAGGAATCGTTTAAAAAATCGTAAAAATATTTCTCCTGTGCTCCCAATAGTCAAAATAAAAAATATATAAAGGCACTTAAAATATGTAAACTTCTTTACCAATCATTTAAAAAAACTTCAACAATTTCAAAAAAAATTTCTAAGTATCGCCTTGTATTAATATTCTTTTACCAAATATGTTAAGAATTTTCAACAAAAAAATCTCCAGATATCGTTTTCGTATGAGCAAAGTATTTATAATATTCATGCAAAATATAGGTGAGAAAAAAAACGTACATTTTTTTCTTCGGTTAACCGCAAAATAAACAGTGCAAAATTAAAGTCGACCAACACATCTGCTAATCTGAACTATAAAGGTAGCTTTTAAGGAAAAAGCAGGGATCACTTATCTTAGTGTCAACAACAAAATTTAAATATCTAAACCACCATCGGATAAATTGAAATAAATAATTCTACAAATTTCCTGCTTTTGTCTTATTGCTATAGTGTAGTTTCGTTTAATAAGTATTATGAAATAAAAATATCTGCAAAGTTAGAGCTTTTACTTTGTTCGAAAGCTAGTACACTGAACCCTTTAAAAAATAAAATTCCAAAAGCCCCGCGTTGACAGCGCTATTTTGTAGCGTATGAAAAAATGTTGCCCCAAGCTTGGGCGTAATTTTGTAGCCTATGAAAAGGTGTTTAATTGCGCCCCACGTACACTGCGTCATTTTGTAAGATGTGAAAAAGTGTTCTCAGTTTGAGGCATCTTTTTTTGTACCCTGTGAGAAGTTGTTTGTCCCACGCTTGAGCGCAATTTTGTAACATTGGAACTTACCCTCTTTAATTTCTGATACTGAATTGAGTGAACCCTGATTTTAAAAGAACTAAAGAAATTAAACACACACTAGCTCAGTTTTCCTTGGTGGAGAGATATGGGTAAGAGATAATTTTCTTACGTCTTTTTGGAATTCATTTCTATTTTTTTAAAGGCTTTAGCTGTACAAAATTTTGGGCACCATCCATTTTAAAATAGAAAGGATCTAACTTCAGCTAATAAAATGGAAAAATGCTGAAGGGTTTTATGGGTATTACAAAAAAGAATTAGTCTAGTACAACTTATCCTGAAAAGAAAAATAAGTATTCAGTGAGACACTAGCTTTAATCAACTAAAAGAAAATTTATTCATGTTTTTAAAATGAAAAGTTCTAACCTTTACAGTTTTACCTAACAAATTCTAGCCTAACTAGTGGTTGTTACATTAAAATTTTAGACTATTATAACCCCCGAAGACGAGAAATCGTGCTTTACACTTCACTTTTTAGTCTGTTTTACATTGCAGTTAAGGCACTACTCTCGAATAAGTCTATTGAAGGGAGTTTTGTTGACTTACTGTTTTTTATTCCTGCTGTGATCGACTACGCCCGATTTCACACTTTTTCTTAACAAACACTTAGAAAGCCCACTACGGCTTTTATTGAAGAAACTGGTACTTTTACTTAGCGGCTCTGGTGAAAATTAGCCTACTTCGGCTAGATGGAAAATAGCCTCTCGGCTAGACGGTACTGCCTGGCTGCGGCTAGATGGAAAACAGCCCGGCAGCGGCTTGATGGTACTGCCTGGTTGCGGCTAGATGGAAAACAACCCCCGATTCGAGCTCTGAGGAGCCTTAAATAATCGTGCGACTTTTGCCTGTAATATCACGACGCTCCAATCAAAACTGCGGATCAAACATTTCACCAATCGCGGCGTAGCGAGAGGTTCGGTCAGGAACCCGCACAACACACTATACCGGACGTCTTGGAATCTCTTATTAATATACCATTCGATACAAAAATGAAAATAAGTACAATTTGAAATGGAAAAATCAGTAACATTACATGGTCTTAAAATCTAGGAAAAAATGAATGTTACAATATATATATATATATATATATATATATATATATATATATATATATATATATATATATATATATATATATATATATATATATATTTAATCGAACCTCCACAGTGTTGCACTAAAAAATAAGTCAAAGTGTTAAAAAAGAAAGTTCATGTTCTCAATAATATTAATGATAAACCTAGAATCTCAAATATCTCTCGAGAGATATTTAACCCAAATTTATAATATAGTTATTTTTAGAAGCTGTGATTGTTTGGTTGCTATGACTTTTTTGTGAAAAACAAGTGATTCAGCGTATAAAGTGGAAAACTTTTTTATTTTTAAAAATTGGATTAAAGCATAGCTGTTGCTAAACTAGGTATAGTTACAAGCCGACACATACATACGACAATAAGAGCATATGATCTAATATCTGATGTTTACTACTCTTACCTGTCCATAATTTCAATAATAATTCTAACAAACTACACCAAATAATAAAAATAACAATATATCATCTTTTAAGTTATAGGAGTTAATTGATTGGTCCGTTACTTTTATTTTTTTTATTTTTTTTTTATTTTTATTTTATTTTAATAATTAACGGGCAATGCCCAATTTTAAAACATTACAATAAAATATCTTAAGACGACAATAAAGTAAAAAAGAAAATTTTAGAATAAGAATGAGGGAAAGAGAAAAAAGAAAATTATAATAATAATAATAACAATAGTTTTATTGTTACCAAAATATTCTGAATAAAAGTGCTAATTCGACAGTCGACACTGTTTATAGTGGAACTCTATATAGTGAAAAACTCTTTATAGTGCAATTTTTTCAAGACCTAGAATATTTTAATGAAATTTCATGTAAAAAACCCTGCATATAGTGAATCTGTAAAATAGTAACACTCTATATAATAAAATATTTACCGGAATTTTATATATAAATTTTTATGCATTTATTGAGATCTTGGCCATTTCGGGTTTCCCATTTTTATCTAACATTAGCACGAATTCCATTTTTATGACGCATTCTTTTGAAAAGCGTTTATAACGCCTAATGGTTGGTAATAAATCAGATAGATTTCTGTGAGAAACCCGGGGAATAACCCATTGTATAGAAACCCGGGGAAAAAACCCATTTTGTAGTCGAGGCCTAGTAATTCGCAAATTCAGGTTCAGTTTCTTTTTGTTTAAGAATTAAGTAAGATGTCCAAGCGAGTGTGTTTAAGTTTAGCTGAGAAAATTAAAGTTTTGGAGGAAGTTGATAAAGGCTGCAAAAAAATTGATGTTGCTGCAAAATTTGGTGTTTCTCCAAGTTGCGTCTCTCTGATAATAAAAAGTCGCGACAGTATCATCAAGAAACCCAGTGTTCCAAGCAGTCGAAAACGAGTACGTGTGAGTACTTACGAGGAAGTAAATGAAGCAGTTTTACGATGGTTTCAAGTGGCCTGTACGCATCAAAATGTACCAATATCGGGAAATTTAATAAAGCAAAAGGCTCTACAATTTGCTAAAGAATTTAACTGCGATAATTTTCAAGCTAGTGAAGGGTAGTTGAGTGCCTGGAAGACTCGCAATTCAATTATTTTCAAGACGGTGTCTGGCAAGAGTGCAAGCGTTAGTCAGGAGGACAGTGACATTTGGACTGAAACTGTTTTAAAAAATGCATTGAAAAAGTACGAGCCGAAAAACGTTTACAATTGTGATGAAACCGGTTTGTTTTTTAAATGTTTGCCAAATAAAACTTTTGCTTTTAAAAGTGATAAATGTTTTGGTGTTAAAACAAGTAAAGAAAGGGTGACACTTATGGTTGGAGCAAACATGGATGGCTCAGAAAAACTGAAATTACTGCTCATAGGTAAAAGCAAAAATCCCCGTTGTTTAAAAGGAGTTAAATCTCTGGAGTTAGAGTACGCCAATAATAAAAAGGCATGGATGACTTCTGAGATTTTCGAAAGATAGATCAAAGAACTGGACACGAAAATGAAAAGCCAAAAGCGAAAGATTGTGATGTTTATAGAAAATTGTCCTGCATCTCCAGTTACTGTAAGTAAAAAATTAAGGAATATTGAATTGATCTTTTTTCCACCAAACATGACCTCCAAATTGCAACCTATGGACCAGGGTATTATAAAAAACATAAAACATCATTACTGAAAGAGAATTGTTCACAAAATTGTTTAATGCGATTGATAACAACCAAAAATTGATTACCCTTAAAGAGTGTATAACCGAAGTCGCTAAAGTATGGAGTGAAAATGTTTCTCAGAAAACTATCAAAAACTGCTTTTCTAAAGCAGGTTTTACTGAAAAAAATTGACGAATGGGA
>CM032447.1:111471693-111586039 GCA_019049505.1 Pachyrhynchus sulphureomaculatus
AAGGCCGCCGGTTAGTTCCGGGTCTCCAGTCAGACGAACAGCTCGTCTCTGAACAGAATCCAACAAATGCAGTGTATGTTTGGGAGCGGAGCCCCAAACATGGGAGCAGTATTCAATAGTTGGTCGAATTTGACCTTCTTAAAGAATTAACAGTTGTGGAGTGTAAAGCTTAATATTCCCAACTTTTGAGAAGCTCTCCTTGCTATGGCTGACACATGTTCATGCCAGGACATATTTGCGCCCAAATTAACGCTCAACAAATTGAGCGACGATGCTAGGGGAATGGAATGCCCCGATATAATTATGTCGGGTTCAGCAACGTTAACTTTTTGAGAAAAAACTGCCGCCTGGGTTTTTGTAGGGTTAAATTCCCCTTGGTTATTTTTACCCCAAGATAAAGTTTCTTCCAGGTTTTTATTAAGCTGAACGACCCCCTGCTGTCTGCGGATATTCACCTGAGTAGCCGATGTCCGAGCGTTCAAGTGAATGAAGAGACAAGCGTACTGTCACCTGCAATGCTGTAGATTGGATTCCGATCTTTTCCAGCAGATTGTTAATGTAAATGAGAAAGAGAGTAGGAGACAGTATGGAGCCTTGGGGCACACCGCCGTTGCTAATGAAGGTGTTACAAAGAAATCCGTCGACCGCCACTCGTATAGAACGCTCTCTAAGGAAACATGAGAGCCGCAAACAGAACTTTTCATATATACCAAACGAGCGTAGCTTAGCCAACAGTCACGGTCGAATGCCTTGGATATGTCAAGAGCAACCGCTCGAGATTCTCCAAAGTGTTCAATTGCGTTATTCCAAACATGTGTTACATAAGTCAGAAGATCTCCTGTTGATCTGTGTTTACGAAAGCCATATTGGTGATCGCTAATAATGTTGAATCGTTCAAGATATTTTAGAAGATGCTGATTGATAACCTTTTCCATGACTTTCGATATTACTGGAAGCAGTGCGACTGGACGGTAGTTATTTGGCAAGGTCTTCTTGCCGTTTTTAGGTATCTGCTGAACTGTGGCACATTTCCAGCAGGAAGGAAATATTCCCTTCTGTAGGATAGGTTGAAAAGTCTACAGAAAACTGGTGTTAGTTCCCTCGCACAGTTTTTAAGAACTATGGCAGGTATTCCGTCAGCGCCAGAAGCCTTTTTGGTGTCTAGCTTCATTAAAATACGCTTTATGATACGCTGCCTGAAGACAACATCGGGCATACTTGACTGCAATATGGGAATAGTAGATGGTGTTTTTCCTTGGAAATCAACAGTAGAAAGTGAAGCAAAGAGTTCAGCCAACAAATTCGCTTTCTCAACAGGTGTCGTTGCAAGGGAATTATCTGGCCGTGTGAGTGGTGGTATGGTGGATTTGGTGAAATTTTGACTAACTGCCATAGCGACTGCTCAAAAGGATCTGGAATTGTTGGGAAAAGCGAGAAGTTTGTTTCTAATTCTTTGATTGTGTGCATTCTTGGTTTCGTCGATAATTCCTTTGCATCTGTTCCGGGGAGTGGTGTTAGGATTTTCACGCCATTGTCGGTAGGCAAGATGTTTAGAAGCAACAGCTTTTTTGCATTTTCGGTCAAACCAAGGCTTGCCGTTGTAGGAACTTTTCTTCGAAAAAAGGGCTGTAAGCTTCCATACCAGCCAAGATAAGATCGGAGACCTCCCTGGCGCAGTCAGATGGGTTGTCGGATCGAAAACAAACGTCCATCCAAGGGAAAGTTCGAAAATATTCCATGAGATCTTCCCATTTAGCAGATTTGTAGTGCCAAATCTTGCGCGGGCTTAGGCGCCTCTCTGTCACTGATTGGTAAGATACTCGATGTCGAAAGCAGTTTATGGTCGGAAAAAAACCTAACGGCGGATTTACGGTGACCCTGTAAATCTCCTGATTGGTGGTCAAAAACAGATCAAGAAGACTGGTGAACTCCCCATCTCGATCAGGGATCTGTGTTGATTCGTCATTAAGCTGAGTTAAGCCACAACTGATTGAGAATGATTCAGCTTCACGACCTTGTTTGTCGGTAGTATTTGAATATTTAAGCCAGTTGATATTGTGGACATTAAGTCACCCAGGATGGTAATTTCGGCACTTGGATAGTTAATTTGTAAATGATCAATGCAAGAGAAGCGAAAAGTGTTCGAAAGTTGGTATCACTTGGTGGAACATCAAAGTTTGGGGGCTCCAGAGCCCCTTCTCGTTGGCAAGAGAGGTCGCTTCTGACAAAAAGGCAGATTTCAAAGTTACGCCTAAATCGAGAATAGAAGTCGTACCCAGGATAAAGATAGTTGACTGTGCTGGTCGATGAATTGACCTTGGTTTCACAAAGAGCGAGTACATGAGGTTTATTTGATTGCAGGTGTTGGTGCACTGAATTTATGTTCGAGTTTAAACCTCGTATGTTGCAAAAATCTATTTTAAAATTATGTTGTCTGCATGTCGACGCCCCCGAACCAGCCCCACCCGGATATCCGAACGGGGGCTATTTTACCTCCGGAATTTTTTGTATCCATGTGCCTCATCATGCTTCTTGGTGCTTGAACCACCGATGCAGGACTATAAACTACCCCTAGAGTATGGTAGAAACTAATCCTACGCTCTAATGATGCATAGGGATGTTACTGAAATTCGGAAAGAATCAAGTACTTTTATCTCATTGTGCTAAACATTCAAGGCAACTAGATCATATTCCTAATAAGGTAATTGATGGATCTAGCATCTGAGAAAAAATATAGGCTGTATTTGTCCATCCTGCCTAAGATTACCCCCATAAAGGTGGATTTTATTTAATTAATGGAAATAGCTTCCTGTGGTTTGAATGCATATTCTCTTCTCTGGGCTATAAAATATCTACCATTTTTCATACCTTATCAGTGTCATTACATTATTAATATAATTTTACCCCATTTCAAGGAATGTTTTTAGCCAAAAAAAAAATGACACTATAAATCTTTTTTTAACTACGGATTCGAATTCAGCGTCAAAAAATACACGAGATCCATGTATTTTGGTTCGTGGTAATGAACTTTCTTTTGTGTGGCTGTGTAATTAATGTGGGCATATCGAAGAATCCTCAGAGTATCATATATCAAACACTATATCTATTCTTGAACAGCTTAGTATAAATGTCCGACTTTCAAATAGAATTCATAGACAGTACCTGAAATATTTTGATCACAATGTGAGCAAAGTAGATGCCATAGAAAAGCTTGTAGTAACGCGGGACGGTAGAAGGTAGAAAGAAGATCAAGGGGACGGTCTCTAACAAGATGGTCCGATCACGTAAGATCTCTTCTTGCTATGGGTATGCACAAGTCAAGTCAGGTCGCGCAGGATCGAGATGCCCGGAGAATGATTGTTGAGGCAGCAACTGCTTAGGGTCCCCGATACTCGTATTGGTGTAAAATGGTTGAGAGAGAGAGAGAGAGAGAGGACATGTCTAGTTTTTATTGTAAGAAATCTGTCTTTATTGCTCCATCCAAAGTAATAATCCGGTAGAATAAAGGAGTTTAGACTATGGAATTGTAGAACAGGTGCAGTTACTTAATTTAAGATTAGTTTAAATCTTTTAAATTCATTTTCAAATAATCGAATTTTTTATAATATATGTAATGCATCATTCAGAATGAGACTCTTATTATACCCGTAAGTAAATAACTTTGAAAGTAATTACAAACTTAGGCCATTTTTATAACATAAATTACTATATACTTTAATTAAGGTATTTCTTGTTTGCCAATGCACTGATGATAATTACCTACCTTTTTATTAAAAGATAACTTTTGATATCTAATAAACTGGCAGATCTACCATCAAAGCAAATATACGGGTACATATGTATGACTGACAAATTAAATGAACCAATTTATATCACTTCCGAGTTGGTTAGGAAATTTGATTACATTATTTGGCAAAAGCTAATTAAAACAAATTAGTCTTAAATAGATAGTAAAACTTAATTAATTATATATAAGAAGTAATTATAGTTGTTTCAATATAAAACAAATAAAGATTTGGAAAGAAACAAGAGAAATTTTGGCTTTGAAGATACCTTTGACAAGTGAGAATAGCTTAGTATTTGTCAAAATCAGCTGAAAAAAAATCCAAACAATATTTAAATTAATAAAAAATTGATTTTTCCACCAGAGAAAAATGGTTTTTTATTGAAGAAAAGCCATCCAGAAATATAACCATAAAAGGACAGCCAACATTATATAATAGTGAAAAAACTGATTATAACAGGCCATTCCTAATACTAGTAACTTAATGATATAACGATAGTTTCCGATATTTCGATAAATATCGATTTACTGATGTAATAACTATTGATATATTAGTAGTTTTATTCAAAATGCGATGACCGGTACGAAGGAAAATTTCCAAAAAAGAATCTCCTTTTATAAAAATTTTATAATCATTTTCTAAACTTGATGACGCGAGTGCAGATAAGTAATAACTATCGGTATATAAATAACTATCAATAAATCAGTAAGTATTGATAAAACGATGATTATCGAGATATCTATAATTTTTGGACTCACCCCATTGTTACTCGATATATTAACTATGAATAACTAGTGATATATCGAAAAAAAAAGGTTGTATTCGGTATAAAACTACACTTTTTAAAACTTTCAAAGTATCTTACGCTAATATTAAATTATCGGAAACATCTAGTAGTGTTATGCCTAAATTGAGTTTGAAATTATTTTAAAATTTATATTATACCATTTAAATATAATAATGTAACGTAAGAAAGTTAAGAAATGAGCGGATATATGGTTTTGACTTTAGAAACATAGGTCCTGTCTTGTTAGTTTATTAGATCATTATCTGGACATTTGTTATTAAAGTTATTGTATTGCTTACATCCTTTTTGCGATGCAATACCCTTTCAACGGTAAGCCTTGATTCGATCAAAAATGCAAAGAAATTGTTGCTTCTCAACATCTTGCCTACCGATAATGGCGTCAAAATCCTAACGTTATAAATCGTAACATCTTGGCTTGTACACGGAACAGATGAAAAACATAATCAATGAAACTAATCAAAGAATTAAAAATAAACTTCTTGCCTGCCCCAACAACTCCAGGTCTTTTTGGTCGATCGCTAAGGCAAAATTTCACTAAATCCTCTATACTACCTCTTACACGGCCAGATCATACTGTTACAATAACACCTGTCGAAAAAGCATTCTACTCTGATTTCAAAAGAAAAACATCACCCACTATTCCCAAGGATGCCCGATATTGTCATTAGACGGCGTGTCATAGAACGCATTTTAATGATAGTAGATACCACAAAAACCTTTTTCTCTGGTGGAGTACCTGCCATAGGATTCAGAAAATGCGCACGCAAACTAAGACCTGTTTGCTATAGACTTTTCAACCTATTCTATAGAAAAAAAATATTTCTGTTCGGCTGGAAATACGCTACAGTTCAATCGATATTCAAAAAAGGCAAAGACGTTAATAATATCGAAAGTTACGGAAATCAGCTTCTTTCAAGATATCTGGAAGAGATTAATATTGGCTTTCTTAAGCAGAGATCAACGGGAGATCTTCTAACACTTGTTTGGAACAGCACATTTAAATATTTTGGAGAATCTGGAGGGTTGCACTTGATGTATCCAAGGCATTCGACTGTATTTTTCATGACGGACTATTGCCTAAGCTACGCTCTTATGCTACATCTGAAAGGTTTTGTTTATGATTCTCGTGTTTCCTCTATAAACGTTATTTTCGAGTGGCAGTTGAGTTTCTTTCTAATACCTTCATTATCAATGTTAGTGCTTTGCAGATGACAGTAAGAGTACTTCATTTATTTGAACGCTTGAACATTAGCCACTCATGTAAATACCCATAGCCAGCAGGAAATCGTTCAACTTAGCAAGTAATATTTATTGCTACAAAAACCCAGGCGGCAGTTTTTTCTACAAAAATGTTAACTTTACGGAACCCGACATAGTTAGGGGGGACACTTCATTCCTGTAGTATCGTCAATTTACTTGCTGGGCGTTTACTTAAAAGCAGATAAGTCTCGGCATGAACAGACTTCATGAATAGCAAAGAGAGCTTTTCAAAAACTGGGAATATTATTTTGAACTAAAAAGCTTTACACTCCACCACAACTTTTAAGTCTGTACAAGGCTCAAATTCGATCAACAATGGAATACAGCTCCCCTGTTGTGGCTCTGCTCCCAAACATTCGCTGTATTTATTAGATTTTATTAAGAAAAGCGCTGTTCACCGCGGGGATTCAGAACGATTTTAATGATTTTTGGTACATCGAAGAACGCTTGGCGACTTGAGTTTACTCTACAAGTACTTTCATAGAAGGTATTCGATGGATGTAGCCTGCTTAATTTCTTCCAGAACGGTGAATGTCAGGAATACCCGTCGCGTTAATGCATTACAACTGTATGAGGTTTAGCTTGTCAGCCCTTTTCAAGCAGTTTTTTTATATGGAGAACCTCATCCCTTGGGAATGATTTGTCCAAAACTGTGTTTCCCACCAAGTACAGTTTACAGCGATTTAAGACCAATAAGGATGAAACGTGGAGCCATCATTGTGATCTAGAGATAAACAGTCAAAGTAGTGGAAACATGATGGCTCACTATACCTAACGAAATTTTGCTTAAAGACATCAGCAAAAGTCCTCGCTTCCGTTTTTTGGACGAGGATGGGATAATTCTTACAGATTACTTGGAACGTGGCAAATAGTGATTGTAGAGTAGTATTCTTTATTATTAACTAAACACGAGAATTGTGGAAAATGCACAGAAAAAGTGTTTAAAAGGATACTGTTGCAAGATATGTATTATATATAATTACATAATATATATATATATATATATATATATATATATATATATATATATATATATATATATATATATATATATATATATATATATATACATACATACATACATATTATATATATATATATATATATATATATATATATATATATATATATATATATATATATATATATATATATATATATAATTAATGCTACTCGAGTAATTCCAAGTTTAATATAAATCATCTAGTTTATAACCTTAACTTTAGGCAATTATCGCTTTTGATGATGCATGGTTAGCGCTTCGAGTACAAAAATAAAATGTTTCATGTAGTAGTGATATCTGTTTGTGCCAAAGATTCCACGGTTCAAACGTACTAGGAAATGTTAAAGTTATTTACCCTTGCAAATACAACATATATTTTTAGACATACTCTATGATTACATCCCCTTGGATCATATTTCTGTCAATATAATAAAATAATAATACTGAACTGACTCTGAGAAGCCTGAAAAGGCCGGATAGGACAATATATTTCAAGCTCCATCTTTAACCCCTTAAACACCTATTTAGCCGTTATATGTTTTAACTATCTCTAATTTTCTTGTTGTTCATAAACGACTTACCTGAATATATTTCATGTGGAATCGTTTTTATGTTCGCTGACGATATGACCATAGTCATCTCAGCCAAAGATGAGAAACTTTTGGAGAAAAAAAATTAAAATAATATTGACTGAGTTCTCAAACTAGTGTAAAAAGAATAACCTTATAATAAATCTATCAAAGACCGTGTCTATGGAATTTAAGACAAAAATGCGCAAACCAATAAACCTAAATATTGTATTTAATAATATGAATTTGCCTGTTAGCCATAGTTCAAAGTTTTTAGGAATTATAATAGATTCTAACCTCGAATGGAGTTTGCACATAGATGACGTTTGCTCAAGACTAAATAAATGTTTTTTTTTATGATAAAAAAAGTGTTCCCAATCTTATAACTGTCTATTATAGTCTGGCGGTTTGGGGAAGTGAGCAAGAACTGGACAGAGTGTTGGTAATGCAAAAACAAATCATGAGACTAATTTTTAGTATGCCATATAACGCATCCTGTAGGGAAGTCTTTAAGAATAGAAAAACATTAACAGTTACAAGTATTTATATATGTAAACTCTTAATATATATCACAATCATGAATATGTTAAAAAAACTAGTCATTACTTAGGTTGCAGACTGTTTAAGCTACTGCCGGAAAATGTGAAAAGGATTGAATCTATGGCACGTTTAAAAAAAACAAATAAAAACTATACTATTAAGTAAAACTTTTTATTCTGTATGGGCAGAGTGTGAATGTTATTCTTTATAATATCCTTACTTAATTAAAGCATCTTCAGTATGTATTTTGTTTGTTATAAATTTGTTTGTTATAAATATGTATGTTATGTTTTTTGTCATATCTTGTATTTACTGTGTTTTAATGTGTTTAATAGTAAGATTTCTTTTTATATATATATATATATATATATATATATATATATATATATATATATATATATATATATATATATTATTTTTGATATTACCTAAGATGGGATCATACATCCCTTTGATGACAGGTCTTATCTACAACTTTTGTAGCTGAAAAGATGAATAAATTGTCTATTGTCTATAAATACTCTGACTGATTATTCATTATTGTAATTAGAAAGCAGAAAAAATATCCTAGTACTATTGAAACTATAGAATTTTATTTCCTTGCGATGATATCGCTCAGAAACTATAGATCCTAATTCTACTTCAAGTATTATATGTCTGTCCTAGATGACACATCGGCATCGCATTTCATTCAATAGTCAACCGAGAGTGAGACAGATAGATTGACAGAAGCTGTTTTTCATGGCTTAAAAAAAATCTATTTTTAATTCGCCATGTCCTGACGAAGGTTGGCCATCTAAATGGCTAACATAGTCCTGGAAACTATAAAAAAATGTATTGATGAGCATTTACACCCATCTTCTTTGTCCTTTAACCAGGTATTTTGACGTCTTTCAACCGATCTTCTGCTTTGTATTTTACCTTCGAAGCAGCAGTTCTGTGAATTTGCTCATTCGTCTAAGCACTTCAGCATTTGTTACTCTATCCACCCATGATATCCGCAGAATCCTTCTATAAACATACATTTCGAAAGCTTTGAGTCATTCCTCTGTGCTGGAATCAAGACTTCAGCCTTTACATCCATATAAGAGTACCGAAAAAACCGAGCATATAACCATACGCATTCGAGGTTCTAAAGTCGGATTTAGTAAAAAGATTTTTCATGTTCATGAAGGTCCCACAGACCTGCTCGATTCTCGATCTAATCTCTATTTTTAGATTGCACTGGCTATTAATTGGTATTCCTAGGTATTTAAAAGGCAAAACCTGCTGAATTCTGAAAAAAAGTTAAGAAATACAAAAATATGGGTGTTTTTTCCCGAGTTTGAGCTGAGAATTGCTCATGAATTCCTAGATTGTTAGCGTTTGGATCTCAAGGTGAATTTGGGAGTTACGGAGGAACTATCATCGGATGCGAAAGGCCTTGTTTTGATTGGTTCTGGAGGGTGGATCTGTGGAAACGTGACATTTGGCACCATATCAGACTGGAGTAGATGAGGAGGGCCCTAATGATCATTTTGTAAATTATCAACTTGTTACGTGTTGAAAATTTACTGTACTTATTGAGGAGGAGGCCGGATGGGTCTGGTGGATCTGGTGAAGATGATGGCTTGTATTATGGCTGGGTCAGTTGAATTCTCCAATGTTCCTAAGGGACTAACATGTCTAAGGGGCGTTGGAGGTGGCTGCTGATGAATCTGGTAGGCTTCATGGTGATGGTGTATCGTGTATAATGCATTTTCGCTATTGTATAATTACGGCACAGTCATATAGACGAGCAGGCTGGGAGTACCGACACGCGCTTACGATGACCACCATTAGCAGCATATCTCTGCGCGGATAGGACTGCAATGGTAACAGCTCCAAACACGGCTCGAAACATGGCTGGGAAATTGGAAAGCCGATTTTCTTAGTTGATAGCGACAGATTGATTAGATAGATTAAAACGCGTAGGTTCATACTTATATTTATTAAAGCAAGAATGAACACTTCTGATATATAATCACAAAGATAAATAAATAAAAAAATTAGAATATATAAGTAATACATTTAATAGGTATCTAAGTATCCTACATAATATAATTTGGGATTGATCTGGGTTTCTTTATTAATTTAAAAAAAAATATATAATTCTTTTTAGTGTTCCGGACGGAACACTTAAGGGATCACTTCGGTGTTCGTCCGTCTGTGTATCCGTATGTCTGTCTATCACACCCGATTTTCTCGGTAACTATTTGACATAGAAAGTTGAAATTTGTTACAAATATAGGAACTAATGGCTCAATCAGCGCCGTGTAGTTTTGAAAGTTATATTTTGACTTAAGGGGTTAGTTTTGGGAGATGAAATCGGAAGTGAAAAATAAATCGAGGTCAGCGAGTAGAGTGTCAAATGAAAGCTTGTTGAACACGAGTTTAAAAATATATATGAGTAATACTTACGCAAACTTTTCTCTATTTTTAAAAAAGAAGCCAAAATTCGCTGTCCCCCCACATTTTCTCTAAGAGAAATATATAAAAACTTGGAAAAAAATCTTCAATATTCTCCATAAGGTATAGATTGGATAAAAATTATTACATTAGTGCATTACCTTTGATAGTTTATCTGGTATATAAAAATAAAAGATCGGAAACAAACTTTGTTGAAAACTCATTTGGTGTGCGTTTTGTGATGGACCTTCCACAAGATAAAATGATGCAGAATTTTATTTTGATCAAATAAATAAATAAATAAGCTTTTATTTCAGAGACCCAGGAGCATAGTATGAAAAACGTCGGTTCATTACTACAGAATAGATAGACCCTGTGGCAATAGAAAGCAAACAATATTATCACCCTTCAATGATTAACGTTCATATATAACATCCCCTAATTATTCCCACTGTGAAATTTTCTATTTTAAAAAACTCCTGAATACTATGGGGACAAATTTCAATAGTTCAATACATTAAATACATGATTCTTAAATTAACATACACTCAGAATTTTAGCGTCTGCCGGCAGCCTATTAAACATGTAACAGGGACTACTCAGTATATATCACCACTACACCAAACACTTTATTTTTGCACTCGACGCGCGTTTCGCTAACCATGTTAGCTTCATCAGGAGCGATGATTGACAGTCAATCATCGCTCCTGATGAAGCTAACATGGTTAGCGAAACGCGCGTCGAGTGCAAAAATAAAGTGTTTGGTGTAGTGGTGATATATACTGAGTAGTGTCATTGTGCCAAAGATTCCACATTCCCAACTTAGATGTAACAGGGATTTATCTCAAATGAAGATAATTTCTGTTCGGGGATAATTAAATTTTGATTATACCTAGTATTATAATTATGTATGTCCCCTATGGACATAAAACTGCTCAAACTACTCCTAATGTGTGCCAAAACTTCTAATACAGACATAGCAGATCGAGTAAGTAAAGCATATTCCTTAAAAATATATCGGCATCAATTCCTAGATCTGACACCAGCAATATTTCGAAGTGCTCTTTTGTGTACCCTAAATACCCTAATCATGCCAGGAGTTGCATCCGAAAACAATAAGCTATATGTTAAGTTGGGCATGGTAATACAATATTATTGTTTAAAAACTAATAACATTTTTAAAGATAAAAATAGCGAAACACACAGATAAAATTTTTTGCACAATTTATATATATGACAACCCCAACTTAAATTGTTATCCACGTAAATACCTAGAAGTTTAGTTTCAGTCACCTGAGCAATAGAATCTCCACTTACACCCGTCCTAATCAAAAAACTTTCATTAATTTGAGATGTTTTAGGTATAAAGTTTATAAAAACAGTTTTCTTCGTATGGAGATTGAACCGATTTATTGCAGAGTTATCACAGCATAAGTAACTGTTATCGTCTGCAAAAATAGTTAGATAATTCTGATTATTAACGACCGCTAATAAATCGTTGACAGATATATATATATATATATATATATATATATATATATATATATATATATATATATATATATATATATATATATATATAATATATATATATATATATATATATATATATATATATATATATATATATATATATATATATATATATACATATATATATATATATATATATATATATATATATATATATATATATATATATATATATATATATATATATAATATATATAAAATGCAACGTCTCTCTGTCTGTCCGTTAGTGCGCTTATCACTGGAGAACCACTTATCCGATTTACGTACTTTTTTTTTAAAAAACATACATATGTTCTCTGGCCAGGTTATAGGCTATATTTTATTACGATAGATAACATAAGGAATGAGTAGTGACGTAAAATAGTGAATGATGTCGGAAAAAAGTTTGCCGCTAGCGCGTTGCCTTGCAATACACCGCCTAAACCATTAAATGTGGAACAATATTATGTAGCAGAGAATATCTATAATCTATAATATATATATAAAATGCAATGTCTCTCTGTCTGTCTGTCTGTCCATTAGTGCGTTTATCACGCGAAAACCACTTATCCGATTTATGTGTCTTTTTTTTAAGTTCATACATACGAGTATATTCTTTGGCCAGGTTACAAATAATAATAATCTATATCTATAATATATATAAAATGCAACGTCTCTCTGTCTGTCTGTCCATTAGTGCGCTTATCCCTCGAGATCGACTTATCCGATTTACGTGATTTTTTAAATTCATACATATGTTCTCTGACCAGGTTATAGTTATATATTTTATTACATCTATAATATATATAAAATGTAACGTATATCTGTCTGTTTGTAACCGTTTGTGCGCTTATCACTGGAAAACCACTTATCCGATTTACGTGCTTTTTTTTTTAAACATGCTAAACCATTAAATATGGAACAATATCATGTAGCAAAGAATATCTATAATATATATAAAATGCAACGTCTCTCTGTCTGTCTGTCTGTCCGTTAGTGCGCTTATCACTGGAGAACCACTTATCCGATTTACGTGCTTTTTTGTTAAACATACATTTGTTCTCTGGCCAGGTTATAGGATATATTTTATTACGTTAGGTGACCTAAGGAATAAGCAGTGACGATAATAGTGAATCAAGTCGGAGAAAAGTTTGCCGCTAGCGCGTTCTCTTGCAATACACTGCCTAAAGCATTAAATATGGAACAATATCATGTAGCAAAGAATATAATATATATAAAATGCTACGTCTCTCTGTCTGTGTGTCTGTCCGTTAGTGCGCTTATCACTCGAGAACCCATTATCCGATTTACGTGTTTTTTTTAATTCATACATTTGTTCTCTGGCCAGGTTATCTATAATCTTCTATCTAGAATATATATAAAATGCAATGTCTTTCTGTCTGTCTGTCTGTCTGTCCGTTAGTGCGCTTATCACTTGAGAACCACTTATCCGATTTATGTGTTTTTATAAATTTGAACATATGTTCTATATAATTCGATATAAGCCTATATAATGGGAGATAAGGAGAAATAATGGGAGATAAGGCTCGATAATAGGAGATAAGGTGAGATAATGGGAGATAAATATAAATAATGGGAGATAAGGAGAAATAATGGGAGATAAGGAGAAATATTGAGAAGTCGAGATAAGCCTAGATAATGGGAGATAAGGTGAGATAATGGGAGATGAGGAGAAATAATGGGAGATGAGCAGAGTTAAGCCTATCGAAATTATGTAGAGATAATGGGAGATAAGGAGAAATATTGAGAGATAAGGGGAAATAATGGGAGATATTTTATTACCTTGGGTAAATTAAGGAATAAGCAGTGACGATACTGGTGAATCAAGTCCACGCGAGCGGAGCCGCGGGCCCGGCTAGTATATATATATATATATATATATATATATATATATATATATATATATATATATATATATATACAGGGGGCCGAGAATGGATCCTTGCGGCACCCTTATATAGATTTTCAATTTGTTTGACCTCACTCCAGCAATATCTACAACCTGATCTCTATTCTACAGATATGATCGAATTCAGTCACAACTTTCCCTCTTTACTTAGGTCCATGAAAAGTCCAAAACATTTTTTGCTGGTATCCAACTGCCTTGAAAGCTGTTTAACAAATTGCAAAACTGTAGAAGCTGTACTTTTACCTCTCATAAATCCATGCTAATAACCAGTAATAATATCAGTAATAATACAAAATGCTGAAAGAAAGTTAGTCATTTGTTAAAAAACCTTTTCCAGTACCTTTGAAATTGAGCTCAATAAAGGTATTGGCCGATAATTTCCACATAACATTCTGTCATCCTTTTTAAGTAAAGGCATGCATAACATATTTTAAAACCTAATTTGTTGGACTTATAAGCCCAGATTTTACTAGTAAAATTGTAGGAAATAATACAGAAATCGGACGCTCGCCTAAAATATCTTAATATAAGTTTTCGTGCCATTAATTTTTGCTACCTAAATTTTGATTAACTTTTACTCGAACACCAATAAACCTTTATCAGTTTTATTTCTAAAACAATAAACCTTTATTCTTAAATGCATTTGATATTGACTAATTTGTAATTCTAACTTATTGAATCTATTTCCTATATTAAGGCTTAGTTTACTTTCATTGACATTGGCCAAATAAAGTAAATAAATTTTGTAACTAGTACCGGATATCTTTGAATGAATGATTACAATTCATAAGTTAATTTTTTGTATAAGGTTATAAACTACTTAAAACAATATGAATAATAAAGAAATATTAACAAAGTTGAACTTTATATTTTAACATTCAACAACAAAATTATAGAACATAATGTGGCTAGGGGTTTGTCTTCCTAAAAAATGTAATTAATGTAAGCTGTAATAAATGGAAACTCTTAAAAACTTACTCTCATAGGATTTTATTACCTTTCTCTTAAAAAAATTAAATTTGCATTGTTAATACGATATTAAAATGCATTATCTATGTTTTGGATTAATTTACTTCAGTTGATAAATGCGAATACATGTCTGGATCTCTTTAGAACACCTTAGTTGAGGGATATTCGAAAGTACTCGTTATATAACATTTAGATGACACGACCGGCCTCACACAAATTAAATATTCGTTAATAACACAAACTCTGCATGAATATTTAGTCGACGACTATTGTTTGCAGAGTTTGGTGAAACTAGACGAACCTTCAGCAAAAATGCGTACTTTTAACATTATTTATTGGTATTTTTGTTATAAGTATCTACTTTAAAAATGTATTTTGAAACTTTTCTTTAATAGTTTTATTCTTTAGTAGGCTTACTAAGTGGTATCAATAGAATACCCCCCCCCTCCATAAAAAATAAGTCAAATATCTGCTTAATAAATATAATTAGTACAAGTTTTTTTACGATAATTTCTTGTTCTCTAATTAATAAATTTCAAATTTGGATTATTAAATGAACCTTGAAGAATTTTTGATTAAATCTCGTTTAAAACTGAGTGTATTTCCTATATTTGGGATTAATTTGCTTAGACAAATATTGTAATCGCATTTCGTAACTAGCTAGCAAGTAATACAAATCAATTCATTGAATTTTTCAAACATTAATTGTTTGTCATTTTTACCGGATATATTTCAAAAGAATTTCAATTTTTCTTTAAATTTTAATTCGGTAAATAGTTTGAGGCTGAAGATTTCTCCTGATGAATGCAAGTGGTACAAGATTTGGTTCTCATGCCAAGCAAGAACACGTAGGATGAAAAATTTTTGGTCTGACACCCAGATGTAGCCCTTTTCAAAAAAATCCATATGATTTTTCGGAAGTAACAACCTTCAAACGATAAGTGTCAAAAGTCATGGCATTTTGACCATTAGTTTACGAGTTACTATGGTTTTTGTGACGTTATATTTTCAAAACAGTGGAAAAAATCGATTTTCTTGTGTCTTGATGTCAAAAAATACCGTTGAAACAAAGCAATGGCTTGATAAGTGTTACGGGGACTATGCTCCTGGAAAATCACTCATTATTTACTGGTATACTGAATTTAAACACGGTCTTACAGATGATGTGTCTGAACGCTCTGGGCGCCCAAATGAGGCGGTGTCACCGGAAAATATTTAAAAAATCCACAAAATTGTTTTGGATGATCGTAAAGTGAAATTGCGTGAGATAGCTGACACCCTAAGGATATCAAAAGAACCTGTTGGTCATATTTTGCAGGAACATTTGGGCATGAGAAAGCTCTGTTTGAAATGGGTGCCGCGTTTGCTCACAGTGGACCAAAAACCACAACGTGTTGATTCTGAGCGCTGTTTGGACCTATTCAAGCGCAATAAAAAGGAGTTTTTCATGCTATATGTGACAATGGATGAAACATGGATCCACCACTACATACCAGAATCACATCGGCAGTCACCTGAATAGACAACAGCAGGTGAAAGCCGCCCGAAGCAACCAAAGACACAACAGTCGGCTGGGAAGGTTTTGGCCTCTGTTTTTTGGGATGTGCATGGAATTATTTTCATCGACTATGCTGAGAAGGCAAAAAGCATCAATAGCGAATATTATATAAAGTTACTGGTGCATTTGATGGCAGAAATCGCAAAGAAACGGCCGGTAACGAACAAGAAAAAGTACTCTTTCATCAAGATAATGCACCGTGCCAGAAGTCAATGGTTATGATGGCAAAATTGCATGAATTGAAGTTAGAATTGCTTCCTTATCCCCCAGTTTTGGCTCCCAGCGACTATTATCTATTTGCAGACCTCAAAAAATGCTCGCGGGAAAGAGATTTGACTCCAATGAAGAAGTTATCGCCGAAACTGAGGCCTATTTTGAAGGCAAAAATAAACCCTTCTACGAGAAAGGTATAGAAAACTTAGAAAAGCATTGGACTGATTGTATCGCTCTTAAAGGAGACTATGTTGATGAATAAAGTCAAAAACTTTTCAGCCTACAACTCGTCACGGGAACGTTTCTAGTTTTTATTAAATGTTTCAAATAATAATAAAGCGGAGCCCTGTTGTACAAACAGCTATAGCCTAAAAATAAGACAGCAACAACATGAGCCACCCAACAAGAGCTCCACCTGCAGAAGATTCTGCGCAGTAACTTCGTCAAAGGCTACAGGTACTTTAATACGTAATAAATAAAGAAATAATAAATAAATTTGTTTATGCCAGATAATAATAATTATGTAAAAATGTCGAAATATCTAAACTACAGCCAGTCATTAAAAGATAAAATCCTTACAGTCTAATAAAATAAAATAAAAACAGCTTAACATGACTTATAATCACACTTATATATAAACACATAAATCTTAGTTATCCTCAACCTTAAAGTTTAAAGAACACACAGGAACATTCAGGACTTCAGATGTGCTGTATGGCGCGAGCCGAAGTAGATATTTCTTTATGCAATTTTTAAATTTATTCAAGTTTAGTCTCTTTAAAACTGAGTGTATTTCCTATATTTGGGATTAATTTGCTTAGACAAATATCGTAATCGCATTTCGTAACTAGCTAGCAAGTAATACAAAACAATTCATTGAATTTTTCAAACATTAATTGTTTGTCATCTTTACCGGATATATTTCGGTTTATTGCGGTGACGAGAGTCTATATAGTGTGGCTTTCATGCCTAACACACCAATAAGTTCTAGACACGAGTAAATCTAATACCAAAACTTTATAAATGTAATCGTTAACTTTTGGATTTTCGAAAGTTGTGGAAGCTTATTAAACAATTTCGCCGCTATAAAATGGGTGCGGCTCTGACACTTCTTCAATCTGTAGAAGACCGGTCTAATATTATCTCTCTCCCTTGTTTCATAATTATGCACTTCGCTCTGAAGAGGAAACTGTTTCTCATTTTTTTTGAAAAACAGTAGACTCTCCAGAACAAAGGCAGCAGGAAAGGTTAAAATACCGAGCCCAACAAAGGCCCCCCCTGTAATCCCCCCTAAACGACAGACCCGCAAGCAGTCTCACTACCCTCGTCTGGAGTCCAAAAACCCTATCCACACAAGCCTCTCAGCAGAACCCCCCCAGGCACTGACCCCCGGAGACCCCAGAGCAGAACGGCCGTTCCACGCAATCTCCCACAGATGGCTCCGACATAGGCAGTCCACCGAAGGTGTAGATCAAGATTTATGCCCAAGAACTTGACAGCCCCCCGATCCCTGTCTCCCAAGTCTCTGAGACCGAAAACCATCCTCTGGGTCTTGTACCCATTGAGTACAAGTCTGTTAGCCCGGAACCATTGTTCAGCCCTCAACTGTGCCCCCAACACATCCCGCCCCAGATCAAAAAGTTGAATGCCATGATGGGAGATGGTGGTGTCATCAGCAAAGAGGGTATATATTGACATTGTCGTATAATGGTAGATCATTTACATATATTAAGAAGAGTAAGGGGCCAAGAATCGAACCTTGTGGCACACCTTTTTCACCTCTCTCTCTGATGACACCGCGCCTCCAACCTTCACTTTCTGGCGGCGGTTTTCCAGATACGACCTAAGTAATTATATACTAGGATCTGAGAAATTGTAAAATTTTAACTTTTGAAGCAACAACATGTGACAGACACAGTCAAAGGCCTTGCTCAAGTCCAAGAATACCGAAGCATTGTACTCTCCCGCCTCAAAAACATCAATTATATTTGAGAGCAAGTCCAGAATAGCAAGAACAGTACCCCTGCCCGATCGAAATCCAAACTGTCGCTCAGAAAAAAGACCATGCCTCTCAAAGTAGTCAGCCATCCTCTTAGCCATGCATTTTTCAACTATCTTCCATAGGATCGGCAAACTTTAAAACTATATTCTAGAAAATATTATAATACAGAAATATTCACCTGGTGAATATAATTAATACGACCTTTTTATCAACAGTTTTGTCAACTGAATAATGGAAAACCTACTTTTTAATTCAGACTCGGCTTCAGCACTATTATTTTTGAAAGACTTAAAATTTTTTTTTAAGTCGAAAAATGATGTAGGACGAGAATGTCGAGCAGAGAATATAATTAATAAAATAATTTTTTCTCATACTAAAAAAATCAGTACAAACGCCTTACACGAACGTTCCTTCAATGACTTTCAACTTAACAAATTACTCCCAGATTTTAGTGTAATCTTTAAACATATCATAATGAAATTGTGATCTGCATTAGCCCTTCAAAAAATTCAATTCTAATCGACGGAAATTATGGACTTCGAATGATATCAAATCATGCATTTTTGTTTCTAATAAATGTTTTAAAAATTCCCAGTTACCTCTTTTTCGAATATTTGTTGTAATTAAAATTATACTTAGTTTTTTGAACATATCAATAAAAAATAATATTGGACAGGGATGTACAGGGTGAGTCAACGATAGAGTAAAGTTCATTATCTCATTTGTTTCGGGAATGATGAAAAAATGTTAAATACAATAGTTTTAGGGAATGTTATGATGCACAGTTTAAAATTATTTTTGAATATACAGGGTACTTCAAAAAAGTGCGGCCGATATAACATATGTTTTTTTTTAAATAGAGCATCCTATTTTCTAATTTATTTTTAAATTCTGCGTAAAATCTTATAACTTTTTTATTAATAATGTTATGCACCTAAACCTAGTAGTTTTTCTAAAATTTCAATTTTTTAAAAAAATACAGTTTTGTAAAAAATTGCCAGTAGCGCCATTGTTTCTGAGGGTGGAATAATCATAATTGGTATAAGCGTTCTATAGAGATGAAAAAAAGATATATGTAAAGAAATTTGAGTTAGATGCTACAGGGTGTTCAAGATAAATTTATGCATTTCGACTATTTTAAATTGAAAAATCTCAAATTTTTTGGCACACCCTGTATATTATTATTTTTTTTGATAGATTTTACAAAACCCTCCTATTGTTATTAAGTATATCATATACCTATTTGTAATAGTTTTTGATTTATTTTGAATTTTTCAAATTTTACCCTTGTTTTTAATACACTTACGCTATTGTAAAAACATAAACAAATAGTTAATAATATTTTTAATACAGTCTAACTTATCTAACGCTTAATTATTATGACGTAAGAAATGTTCAAAAATATGCCCGTCTACTTGAATACACATGTTTAGTCGTTTTACTATATTTGCCTTCACTTTCCTTAGCATAAAGGGCGTTATTGTCCTGCAAGCATCCCGTTTCCTATTTTGCATATCTACTGGTGTTGTCGGGGAATTCACATAAACACAATCTTCAATGTAGTCCCACAAAAAGAAGTCTAAAGGTGTTAAGTCACATGATCGAGGGGGCCACTGAATGAATCCATCCCTACCGATCCATTTTTGTGGGTAACGATCGTTTAAAAATTCCCGAACTTCCCGGTGGTAATGAGCAGGAGCTCCGTGTTGTTGAATCCACATTTGTTCCCTTTTAAAGTTATCAACTTCTTCCAGAAGCTGGAGTAATTCGTTTTGCAAAAAATTTAGATATCTAGGCCCGCTAAGCGGTTCACGGAAAAAATACGGACCAACAATTCGAAAATTAAATATTCCACACCATACATTAAGCGACCAATGGTTTTGGTTTTGAACTTCCCGGACCCAAAATGGATTAACTGTTGAATAATAATGCATGCTATGGCTGTTAGCTGCTCCATTACTGCGAAAAGTAGCTTCATCAGAAAACATACTCGTCGTTTAAAATCACGGTCTTGAAGTTCTTGGTGTAGTTCCATATGAAAGGGATGATACTTGTATTTTCTCGTGGTGCAATTAGCCGTAGATTGGGATGTGTCAGATAAGTCAGCTAGTTGACGACTGCTCACCTGGGGATTATCTTCAACATGAAGTGAAATCTTCATTTCTTTTTCCTCATTGGTAGCATTCTGGTTTACTACTTTCCGTTTCGTATACTCAACGCTACCACTACCATCAAACCGTTCCATTAAGTACTGAAAAGATTTCCTAGATGGTATACGTCTATTAGGGTACTTCGCTCCGTATAGCCTTACTGCCAAAAGACAATTTTTTCCCGCCTCCTCCAGTATATAAACCATATCAATTAATTCATTTTTAGGAAAATCCATAACTATTACCTTTATACGTCACTCACTACAACAAATTAAACTATTTCTACTTGCTTAATAGACATGTCAAAAAATGACAATGCCTACGTTTTTGTTTTGTCTTGGCAACTATGATGTTATAGCGTAAGTGTATTAAAAACAAGGGCAAAAATTGAAAAATTCAAAATAAATCGAAAACTGTGAGAAACAGGTATATGACATACTTAATAAAAGTTGGAGGGTTTTTTTAAAATCTATCAGAAAAAATAATAATATACCGGGTGTGCTGTTTAAAAAATTTGAGATATTTCAATTTAAAACAGTCGAAATGTATAAATTTATTTTGAACACCCTATAGCATCTAACTCAAATTCCTTTACATATATCTTTTTTTTTTCATCTCTATGGAACGCTTGTACCAATTATGAGTATTCCAACTTCAGAAACAATGGCGCTACTGGCAATTTTGAAATATTAGAAAAACTACTAGGTTTAGGTATATAATATTATAAATAAAAAAGTTATAAAATTTTACGCGGAATTTGAAAATAAAATAGAAAATAGGAAGTTCCATTTAAAAAAACATATGTTATATCGGCCACACTTTTTTGAAGTACCCTGTGTACTCAAAAATAATTTTAAACTATTCACCTTAACATTCCCTGAAACAATTGTATTTAACCTTTTGTCGTCATTCCCGAAACAAATGAGATAATGAACTTTACTCTGTCGTTGACTTACCCTGTACACCTGATGAATATCAATACCACAAGCTTTCTTATCATACCAAAAACAAATGCAGACTCTTTACAGGAACGTTCTTTTAACGACCGTTAATTTACTCCTGGGCTTTAAACCAACCTGTAATTGAGCAAGGATTTTTAATCTAATTGAATTAATAACTCCAAAAAATTTATTCTTGAAACCAGGCGATTTACATTTAGTGCAGTAAAAAAAGGTCAAAATTTGATTTTGTCCTCTCTGAGGTATCACCAGGAGTATTATCATGTGTTTTGGACCTCAAAAAACTTGTGCCTTTTGTTTATAAACAATTTAAGTTTTCAAAATACGTGTTTTGAGCTTAAAATGTGAATAACTCAGGTCATGTATGTCGGATTGAGACAAAAAATAAACGGTCGGTTCCCACCGAGTACAATTTACAGCGTTTCAAGAACACGTGCCGCTTCTGGAGCGCTTTAGGGACTTCCCTGCAGCACGTGTGCTAGACCCATAAAAAAAAAAGTTGAAATTGCGCAATTAGTTGATTGCCTTTAAAATAAAAATTTTTGTTACGGAGATATAAAATAATCAGTGACTTCATAAAACACATTTTTCAACAAGGTTTGTTTCCAATCTTTACTGAAAACTGATGACCTTGAAATTTTTTTTTTTTTTTATATACCAGATAAATTACTAAAGGTAATGCACTCGTGATAATTTTTGTTTAATCTACGCCCCATGGAGAATATTTTTTTAAAAATTTCTGATCGGTACTTTTCGAGATACGGAGAGGGGATAGCTATTTTTCGCGATTTTTTAAAAATAATAGAAAGAAAAGTGTGCGCAAGTGTTACATTATATATATTTTTGAACTCGTGTTTTTACAAGCTTTCATTGACACTTCACTCGATGACCTAGTAAAAAATAATTTTTTCACTTCCAATTTCATCCCCCAAAACTGCATGGCTCTGATGAGGCCATCAATATATTAGTACCAAATTTCAATCTTCCATGTCAAACAGTTTTGAAGAAAATCGGGTGTGTCACCGAAGTGATCTTATAAATGTTCCGTATGGAACACTAAAAACAAACCCTTCGTAATGCAATTTCCTTGGTTTTAAGTCGCTCAAGTGCGTACATAATCTACAAAATTGAAAAAACAGGCAAAAAAACTTTTTTTTTTTTATTTTATCGTACAAGTCGTTTAAGTGGACCGATAGCAAAAATACTCTGAAATTTTGGTATAAAAATATTGAACCTAGTGGGCACAACTAAATTTGTTATTTAAAATTTGAATCGTCCGCCATTTTATGCCAGTTGGTCCAAAATGGAACCTTTTTTTCCAAAACTTAAATCTCGAAGCCAGGTTTCTGATGCCATTAAAAATATTTTTTTGGATTCATTTTAACAGTTTTTTCGGTCATTTTCACGTCAACGAAAATGATTTTTTTAAGGTCTCCCGATTCTCTAACAGCTGTGATAAAAAACTTTCAATTTTTTTTCAAAATGACCGACGCATCTGTTGTTAGTTGATTAATAAACAAATGTAAAAAAAACGGTTAAAATGACTCCAAAGCGGAAAGCTGGCGTCATTACGAAGAGTTTGGTTTCTTTTGTGTCTCGATCCGACTTATATAACCGGAGTTATTCCCATTTTAACCTTAAAAAACGTGTTTGTAAAACTCAAATTGTTTATAAGCAAAAGAGCAAGTTTTTCGAGGTCCAAAACTCAGGACAATACTCCTGCTGATACCTCAGGGAGAATAAAATCATAATATTGCTGTACTGTGCAATTTCAAATACTTTTTTTACTGCACTAATTATGCACATTGAACAATATCAAATCGTCTATTTCTGTTAAAGAAAAATTTTTTAAAAAATTCTCTGTTTTTAATTTTTAATAACTTTTATAGTGAATCGCTTTTTCCGCACACATGCCGCTCCTGGAGCGCTTTAGGAACTTCCCTGCAGCACGTGTGCTAGACCCATAAAAAAAAAATAATTATAATTATTAATATTTATCTATGTATATCCAAAATATAATTACAATACAGGCTTTTCTAGTATCAGTTTTTGTCAATTAGACTTCAATACCCTTATCTCTAAAAGATTCAAATTTACTTTTTTAAATGTATTTCATATTGACAAATCTATAATTATATCTCGTATAAACCTGATTGCGTTACCTATATTTAGGATTAATTTACTTTAGTGTATATCAGCTAAATAAGGTAATCAAATTTTGTAACTAGCCAGCAAGTAATCAGTCTGTTTAAATTTTCAAACATGTACTTGGATGAATTGTGTGTTTGCGTGCTTATTGGATAACTTTTATTGGAATTTTAAATTGTTTTTTTTTTTTATTTTAAGTCCAAGTATGATGTGTACCAGACTAAGGTTATTAATGGAAGTTTTTTTTGATGATAAAAACCAATGCAAGCTCTTTACAAAAATGTTCGTTCGACGGCTTCTAAATTCAAAAATTGCTTCCAGTCTTTTCGACAGCCTCTTAACTTAAAGGAGTAAATCTAGTTGAATCAATAAAACACCAAAAAGTTTATTCTTGAATCAAAACGATAGAAATTATGGGCATTGAACAGAATGCATTTTTTTTAAATAAATTTTTTGAAAAATTGAATTTTTAATAATTTTTATAATTAATATCATACTTAGTAATTTAGAGGGTACCATAGCGTAGTGGTTAAGATCTCTATCTGTTTTCTACGCCGGAGACCCGAGTTCGAATGGCTCGGAAAAAGAATAATAATTTTAAAAAAATAAATTAAGAAAAAAAATTACGTGACGGTCGCCTCTCTCGGAAAGGCGATGGTAAACCACCCATAGTATCAGAACTAGTAAAGCCCTCTCACTTTGGCCGTTCGGAACCGGCATTAAACTGCAAGTCCTCTTTGTTTGTGGAAACACTTTAAAAAAGGCACCATTCACAGGCAAAGGCGAGAGGATCGCTTACGTCCGTTTCGGATAAGGGACTTAAAGAAGAAGTAACTTAGTCCCTATAATTTAATTTCCGAGAAATTATAGGACAGGGTACTTGGCCTAAAAATGTTTATACATTGCATACATACAAGTTTCGTTATTATGCAAAAAACGCAATCCCCCACATGAACGTTCCTTTAACTACTGTTAAATTATTTTCAGGATGTAATGGAACCAAGAAGAAATTTTAATATGACCGAATTAATAAACCGCCAAAAATATTTTAGAACTGATTTAGTTTATATCAACAGAATTTCAGAAAATGGTATAAGATACAAGTGATTATGACTACACAAGCTTTTTATCAACAATTCTTGTGAACTGAAAATGGAAATTACACTACAATTGAAATCAGCCTTCATTACTGTTGCATGTAAAAGGTTTAAAGTTGCATTTTTAAATGCACTTCATACTGACGAATTTCTAATTATATATTGTATAAAACTGATTGCATTACTTACTTACTACTTGAAATTTCCTTTAGTTTTCATTAGTTTCTGGCTTTGCAAGCCCTAGAATACGAAGAACATCGCAAGAATTTACAGAGAGGCATAGACAAACCATTGATGACCATCGTCCCTTGTTTGACACCGAATACAGGCTTGGACGGCGAGATCCTGTAAAAGATACTTAAATACGGCCCTCCAAGAACCACCAGCTGAGTATCCACTAAAGCAGGTAATGCCTGGCGGCTCTACAGTAGACTAGAAAATATGGAAAACACTACACCTCATTAGAATGGGAGTAGCTCCGGTAAAGACAAACTTAATTAAGTGGAACCACGGAAACGCAGACGATAAGTGCGACTGTGGCCCCGTGCAGGATATGAACCACATGCTGGTCTGCCTAAGCTGTCCCAATAGCTGCAACCCCGACGATTTATGGCAGGACAAGAGAGAAACTCTAGACATGTTCCAATATTGGGCTGAAATACAAGAAGAAATAAAAAGTAAAGTAAAAGTAATTAGATAAAAACGGAACTAAATTTCCTAACTAGCTAGCCGGCAATGAAAATCAGTTTATTTAATTTAGCCAGCATCAGTTTACATTACTAGAAATTCCAATACTGAATAACTTTCTATACATTTTTTTATTAATGTTATTTTTTAGATCGACAAATGATATAGGTTAAGAATATGCGACTGATGAATATAATTAATAATACGATTTTTTTTTTCATTCCAAGAAACCAAAACAAACTCTTTACTCTAACATTCCTTCGACGTATTTTAAATGAGGCTTCCCTAAAGGTTAGATTAGAAATGAATGCAAATAAAACCAAAATAATGAGTCCCCCAGACATAAATGTGATTGGTGCCAACCAATTGTTCGAAAACGTGCCCTCATGTATATATTTAGTACACAAGATCCATTTGAGAAAAGAGGACCACACGTCTTGGATGTGCGGAATTCAGTAAACTGATATATATATATATATATATATATATATATATATATATATATATATATATATATATATATATATATATATATATATATATATATATATAACGAAGTCACCAGTTATCCCAATAAATCTTAAAAGGAAAGTCTTTAATAGTTGTATAATGTCTACTTTCACTTATGGTCTAGAAACTATGGCACTAACTCGCAAGTCAGCTAACAAACTCCAAAGCACTCAGAGAGCAATGGAAAGAGCCATGCTGGGAATAAGTATTAGAGACCGAATCAAAAACCAAGATATTTGAGAACAAAAGACTGGATATATTGGAAAAAATAGCGTGACAAAAGTGACAATGGGCGAATCACATTATGAGACAAGATCCGAATAGATGGACTAATAAATTGTTAACATGGAGGCCAAGGGAGAGCAACAGGAAAATCGGTTAGGGCAAGAGCTGAAGAAACCACCAAGCTTATCGAATAGTTCAAATTTGCATTTTTAAATGAGAAATTTCTAATTATACCTCGTATAAAATTGATTACGTTACTTATATTTAGGATTAATTTGTTTCAGTTTGTATTACCTAAATTACCTAGTCAAATTTCGTAATTAGCTAGCAGGTAATACAAATCAGTTCATTTAATCTGTCCAACATCAATTTACATTAATTGTGTAATTGAACGTTTACGGAATAACTTTCATTGAAATTTTAATTTCTTTTTTTTTCTGAAGTTGAAAAATGATATAGGACATGAGTGTCCGCGTGACGGATGCAATTACTACAACAAAGTTTTTTCATGCCAACATCTTTCTTCATCTTCTCGACGTGCCATATCCGATACGGACGTAGTCGACCTTCTTGCCTTTGTCTGTGGTTCATGCCTTTTTTTTAAGTGTTCCACAGACAAATGGGACCCACAGTTTAATGTCGGTTCTGAATAGTCAAAGTGAGATAACTTTACTAGACATGATACTACGGGTGGTTTGCCATTGCCTTCCCGAGAGAGGCGACCTCACGTTGTAATTTTTTTTTTTTAAATTTGTTATTTCCCGAGCCGAGACTCGAACTCTGGTCGCCAGCGTTGGAAGCTACTACTCCCAGGCTTTAATGCAACCTTTGAGCTTAGCAAAAAGGAATTTTAGTCTGATTGAATTAACAAACCATAAAAATTTATCGCTACGCCAAATCGATGAAAATTTATGGACACTAAATAATATAAAATCAAGCATTTTTATGAAAAGTAAATACTTTAAATATTTCTAATTTCTATTTTTTTTCCGATAATTATAATAGCTAATATCAATAAAATTCAATGACCGCCCAATAAATGTAATTAATACAAGATTCTTTTATCCTGCCAAAAAACCAATAATCTTCCCATGAACATTCTTTCGACTATTAATTACTCCGAGGATATAATGCTATTTTGTAACAGAGCAAGAAGGAATTTCAATCTGACTGAATTATGAAAGAACGAAAAAATTATAGTCGAGCCAAATCAATGGAAATTGTGTGCAATGAACAAGATCAATTAGTCCATTTTGGATTAGAATGTTAAAAATTTCCTATTTCCGTTTTTTTTAACAATTCTAATAGTTAAGATTAGATTTAGTGAGTTAAGAATTCTGGAAAATGATATATACACATTTTCGCCTTAAAATATAATTAATACAGATTTTTTTATCAAGCCAAAAATTAATGGAACTTCTTCACACTAGCATTCTTTCAATGACTATTAAATTACTAACAAGCTGTAACACAACCTTGTAACATAGCAAGAAGAAATTCTAATATATTTGAATTATTAAATCATCAAAAAAATTATTTTCGAACCAAATAGATAAAAATTATAAGCAATAAATAATATCAAATACGGTCAACGTACATGCATTTGTGTTTAAAAGAAACGTTTTGAAAATGAAAATTCCAAAAAATAACATAGGACAGGAATGTTCTCTTGAAAATGTAATTAATACAGGCTTTTTTACGAATTTAACAGTTTTTGTCAATTAAAAAATGTAAACCATATTTTACAAATTATGCTTCAATTTGGATAAGCCTTCATTACTTTTATCTCTGAAAAGTTCAAATTTACGTTTTTACGTGCATTTCATATTGACAAATCTATAATTATATCTCGCGTAAAACTGACTGCGTTACCTGTATTTAGGATTAATTTGCTTTCGTTGACATTGGCTAAATAGCGTAATCAAATTTCCTAACTAGTTCGCAGGTAATACAAATCAGTTCATTTAATTTGTCAAACACGTATTTATACTAATTGCGCGTATGTCCATTTACTGGATATCTTTTATTAGATGTTTACTAAATAATATTAGTAATAATAGATAGAACCAGAAAAGAACACAGAAACCTTCACATCGGTTACATAGACTATAAAAAAGACTTCATACCCCACAGCTGGTTAATCAGAGCCCTAGAAATCTACAAAATCAACCAAATTCTCGCGCAAATATTGAAAACATGGAAAACCAAAATCCACCTAAAAACACAAACCGAATGTATCCAAACAGAAGAGCTGTACATCAGACGGGGTATATTTCAGGGAGACTCGCTCAGCGCTCTATGGTTTTGCCTCTGTCTCAATACACTCTCAAATATACTAAACAGAACAGACCATGGCTTCTGTATCAGACACCAAAAAGTAAACCAACATAAAATAAACCACCTCCCATATATAAATGACATAAAACTCTACGCTGCCACAGCTGAAAGAACTCCTCAAAATCACAGAAACATTCACCTTAAATATCAATATGGAATTTGATATAAGTAAATGTTAAGTGCTCCACATCAAGGCCAGCGGAAAGGCCACCATACTAGAGAAACCATCAACAATGAAACCCTCGATAACATGCTCGATAATGAAACATGCAAATATTTAGGCTTCCATCAAAGCACCAAACTCAACAGCACTCACATCAAAACAGAGCTCAAAACCGAATTCAAAAACAGACTCACGAAACTTATAAAAACAAAACGCGACTCCAAAAATCTCACTAAAGCCATCAACACGTTCGCTATACCTATACTCACATATTCATTTGGTATCATCAAATAGTCACACATAGACATAGAAAACATTCACATCTTTATACGTTCTCAATTTACCAAATATAGGAAATTACACCCCAATTCATGCGAAGAAAGACTCACTAGCCAGAAGAAGGCAGGAGGAAGAGGAATCATAGATATAAGATCACTACACACAAAGCAAATACAAGTACTTCACTATTCTTTCACACCAAGCAAACCAGCCTCCACACAGCAACAGTGAAAGCAGACAAAAACTACGCACCTCTCGACTTATCCCGGGCAGACCACCCAGCAGAGACACACAGTCACAATCAATTACAATAGGAAAAGATCAAAACGTGATCAGAAAAACACTCCACGGAAAACACAGTTACCACATAGAATAAGATCACGTAAATAAAAACAATGACCTGGTTTCAGGATGGACAGCTATTCTCTGAAACAGAGGGCTTCTTACTTGCCATCCAGGATAAAGTCATATTATCCAGAAACTACCAAAAGCATATCATTAAAGACCCAACTATTACAGAAGACAAATTATTTTGTTATTTGTCATAAGCTCTATTGGGACATCAGTATCCATACGGATAAAACAGTCCCCGCCAATAGACCCGATATTACTTTTCAGTACAAAAAAGGAAAAGTGACCTATCTAATTGACATAGCTGTCCCTAACGACACAACCATCTAAACGAAATACACAGAAAAAATCTTCAAATACACAGACCTTGCAACAGAAATAAAAAAGCTATGGAAACGAGAAAAAGTCATCATTGTCCCCCTCGTCATATCAGCCAAAGACCAACAACATTCACACCACACTTAGTACAATTAGGAGTAAACACAAACATACACAGAAATATTCAGAAGTCAGTGATTTTAAAAACATGTAACATTGTCAGGTCATTCCTTAGTACACAATGGTAATAGCGTTTGTGCTGATTTGGCTTGGGCCCGTCAGTCAAACATGGAACCACATTGGCCAAATGTGAAAAAGAAGAACAAAAATAAAAAATAATAGGTTATTTTCTAATGGGCTTAATTATATTGTAAAATCCTGATTCTATTAGAAAAGAAATAAGAAATGGAAGAAAAATGCTAATCACACAGAATGCGTAAGCAAATAACATCAGAGACGTGCATTTTATGCATTCTGTAGAAATTCTTTTGTCCAATCTAAACAACGTGTCCTATAAAATAATGCATTTATAGGACGGTGGCCTAAGTAGAAAAAAACGACACGCGTGCAGCGCCGAGTGAGTTTTGAAGCGTCTATAGCGATCCAAATTTTTTACTATATCTCAAGACTTGTATGAGTTGCTGGTTGGCTTTGGTAAATATTTTAACCATTCACTGCAATATGGAGTAAAATTACAGTCTGTCAAGTAAGAACGTGTCCACGATAATTCATTTTTGGTAGATGCGATTCTAATGATTCAACAAAAAATGGGTAGAGGGAATCTTGTCTACGACGCATTTTAGTTAAAGTATCAGTCGATTCCGAGTTTTCGTCGAAATCATGTAAAATCCAAAATAAGTCAGTTCGCGGCACTTTTTCTTTGTTCCCATCCCAAGGGGCCTAACATGACACATTCCGTGGCCGCTAAATATATTAAAGAGTCGGTATCGTTTGTGAAAAAGTGGGTAAATCATTTTAACGAGACGAAAAATGTCAACGACTTGCCAAAACGTAGCTCGGTAGGCAAAGTTACTCCGAAAGTCGAAAAACGAGTCGTGTCTTTGTTTTCACTGGACCCAAACTTGACGTTGCATCAAGGAGCGGCAAAATTAAGAAAACCCGGTTTGAATGTGTCCCATGAGACCATTCGACAACATCTTCGTGCTCATGACGTCAAATTCCAAAACACGTTGAAGAAACCTTTGCTGGAAGAAAATTGCGTCGTAAAGCGGCTCGCTTGAGCCGACGATAAGATACTAGAGTGACCTTAAGGATCGCCAGACGCCAACCCTATTGAAAGCGTTTGGTTCCTTATAAAGAGAAAGCTCAGAGGAAAGACTTTGAGGACTTCGACTCAGTTGTCTCGCGAGATTCTAAGAATTTGGCCGCGCGAGTAGGCAGAAAATCTCGTCGGCAACATGCGTCGAAGATGCCAGGCGATTATCGATGCAGGAAGTGATTGGGGAACCTACTAAGATAATTACGCCGTTGTTAGCACAAAAGAATACATTGATAGCAAAAAAATTTCAAGAATACGGGCGGTCACGTTCTTAGTTGGCAGACTGTAGGTTCTGAAATAAGAAATGGAAGAAAAATGCTAATCACACAGTATGAGAATCTTTTCTATCTACATTTGGCTGATCATGATAGTTGGCAGTTAATTTATTCAGTATTCGACAACTAAAACATATTAACAGTAAAGCACGATCATACACCTACACTGTCCTAACAATTGGAAAACTACATTGACTACTGACGAATTGGACTATTGTGTAGTATTGTCAGACATTTAAAAATTTAAAAGATTTCTTAGTTCACTGGCTTCCACAATATCACTAAAAGTCTAACACAATGAAGGCCAGAATTTTTGGTAATAGAGAAGTGAGTAAACAATATTATATTTATAATTACCAGCTGAATATTTCTTATATTTGTGTTTTAATAAGTTATTTAACCTCATAAGTGACACTTAATAGCTATGAGGCAACACTGGTATGTATCTAAAGCCGCGTAGTTTTGGAAGTTAAATTTTGACTTAAGGGGTTAGTTTCAGGGGGTGAAATCGGAAGTGAAAAAAAAAAATTTTTTTATTAGGTCATCGAGTGTGGTGTCAAATGATAGCTTGTGAAAACACGAGTAAAAAGTATATATATAATGTAGTACTTGGACTCACTTTTCTTTGTATTATTTTTAAAAAGTCGCGAAAAATCGCTTTCCCCCCACCTTATCTCAAAAAGTACTGATCAAAAAATTTTGAAAAAATTCTGGAATGCTCTCCACGGGGTGTAGATTGAACGAAAATTATCACTAGTGCATTACCTTTAATAATTTATTTGGTATGTAAAAAAAAAAAAATTTCAAGGTCATCAGTTTTCAGTAAAGATTGGAAACAAACTTGGTTGAAAACGCCTTTGGGGTGTGTTTTGTGAAGTCACTGATCATTTTATACCACCGTAACAAAAATTTTTATTTTATAAGCAATCAACGTACGGAACACTAATTGTGCAAGTTCAACTTGCACTTGACCGGTTTTTTTTCTGTTAGTATTACTGTATTATGATTATCCCTTTTGAAAGGAGAAACATTTTTCTATGTGGTTTGCTAGACAGAATCTTTATTTTTTTTTTTTTTGTTATTTCACTTTTCGTTTTTTTTTTGTGTTAACAGCTATGTAGTTTCAAACTAAAGTGCAAATTAATGAAAATTTCTACGTATAGGTCTATCAGGCCTAATAAGATTAATACTTTATTTGCATTCAGTTCTCTGTATAAGCATCGTATTTATAATATTCTGTTTCTATTTGTAAATAAATATATTTATTTATTATTTATACGCGCATAAGGTAAACATTAATTTAAATTAAAAACATCAAAAGGTAATTTTCACTACCATGCAATTTTTTAGTTAATTCACAATGCGCAAACTAATTAGTGACTAATTGCTTTTCTTCTCTCATCACATACTTAAATTCATTGAAATACCTCATGTTTTTTTACCGTCTAAACAATAAAAATTTTAATACTTATTGAGATAAATAACGAGTAAAAGTCTATGGTCATTTTTAATTTTTGTCTACTGATGAGTGTAAAATTAATATTAAAGAATAATACTTTAAACTAGTCTTTCAAATACCATTTTATGTCGACAGATTAATTAAGAACATGTAAAAGATGAGCAAACTAGTTAATACAACATGAAAACAATTAGCAAACCCAAACATGTTGTTTTTCTTCTCTTATCAGAATACACTTTAAATAATTTAGCAGCCACATAACTTTTCACCGTCTAAACGCCTTAAATACCGGTTCATTATGCATTAAGTCAAGATAAAAAACCGAGTGGGTGACGATTCTTTTCAATCGTAATACATTCATTTCACACCTATAGTTCACGTTCTGTTGCTTTGATAGGCACTTCATTTGCATTAACTCAACAACCTCAATGTCTTTATTTAAAGTTCTTTAAAATAGTGCTGTTTACCTTTTGTACATATTTTATTTAAATACGATGAATTTACGAAGTTATTAAAAGGTATAAAACTTATTAACATAAGCCATTCTAAATATAGCATCAAAAATCGATCATTTGATTTTTGATTTTTAACCGAGAAAACAAACCAAATTTTAATTAAACATATCCGGGCTTAGTTATGATTAAGCCATAAAAAAATACAAGACGTAAATTATTTTCAAAATGTCGCTTTCAAATTAAAAATAACCGGCAAGTTGAACTTGCAGAATTAGTGTTCCGTACGTTGATTGCTTTTAAAATAAAAAATGTTGTTACGGTGGTATAAAATGATCAGTAACTTCACAAAACACACCCCCAAATGAGTTTTCAACAAAGTTTGTTACCAATCTATACCAGATAAGTTATTAAAGGTAATACACTCGTGATAATTTTCGTTCAATCTACACCTCCTGGAGAATATTCCAGAATTTTTTCAAAATTTTTTGATCAGTACTTTTCCAGATAAAGTGGGGGGACAGCGATTTTTCGCGATTTTTTTAAAAATAATACAAAGAAAAGTGTGCGCAAGTATTACATTATATATATATTTTTTACTCGTGTTTTCACAAGCTTTCATTTGACACCACAATCAATGACCTACTAAAAAATTTTTTTTTCACTTTCGATTTCATCCCCCAAAACTAACCCCTTAAGTCAAAATTTGACTTTCAAAACTACACGGCTTTGATGAGGCCATCAATTCCTATATTATTACCAAATTTCAACTTTCTATGACAAATAGTTTCGGAGAAAATCGGGTGTGACAGACAGACTAAAAATGACCTTCTGAATTAATGCATAACTAAAATCGATTTAACAATGCTTGATAATAGTGGTTTGCTAGAGAGAATTTTTTTTTTTGTTTTTTCCCTTTTCGTTTTTTTTAACAGCTATGTAGTTTCAAACTAAAGTGCAAATCAATCAAAATTTCTACGTATAGATCTATCAGGCCTAATAAGATTAATGATGTAAAATTAAAAATTTACTAGAATCTGATGATCACCCCAATCTAATGCGCAGCACCTTTACCCTAAGGCCAAGAGAGCTGATTGGACAGATATAAAATGCGGATTTTTTCTAAAAAAACATGTTAAATTCGGGAGAATGATAAAAAGTGCTTTATTCAAAGTATGCTCCATCGCTTGTTATACATTTTTTTTCCCATCTTTCGGGCAATTTGTGAATACCACGCCAGTAAAAATCTTTCCCTTTTGCTGCGAACTATTCATCGAGCCATTTTTTCACATCCCCGTACGAGCGCTGCTCAGCAAGTGCGTGACCCATCGATGTAAACAAGTGGTAATCGGAAGCAGCCAAGTCTGGTAGCATGGGGTAGAACTTCCTAGCTAAGTGCTTCCAACGTGTCGCGAACTGGTTTTGCCGTACGTGATGGAGCATTGTCATGAAGAAAAATGACTTTGTGTTGCCTCTTTCGGCCTTTTTTCAAGCAGCGAACGGTTCAAATCGGTCAATTGTTGTTGGTAACGTTTAGTATTAACCGTTTCCCCAGGTTTTAACAGCTCATAATACACGCGCCCCTCTGGTCCCACCAAACACAGAGCATCGTCATTCTGCCAAAGCGATTCGGTCTTGCGGTCGATGTGGATGGTGCGCCTGGGTCTACCCATGATTTCTTGCTCTTGGGATTCTTAAAATAAATCCACTTTTCATCTCCTGTAATATACGATGCAAAAACGACTTCCTTTTGTACCGAGCGAGCAAAATGTCATACGTGTTTTTGCTCTTTTCCATTTGCCTGTCGTTCAACTCATGTGGTACCGATCTACCGGTCTTCTGAATCTTTCGCATCTCTCATAGCCGATTGGAAACAGCTTGTTGACTAACGCCCAATTGCTCGGCGAGTTGTTTTTGTGTTTGCGAATCATCTTCGTTCAACAATGCTTGCAATTCCACATCTTCGTATTTTTTTGGCGGTTTTCCACGTTCCTTGTCTGCAACATCGAAGTCACCACTTTTGAAACGCTGAAACCATCGTTCACACGTATCTTGCGATGGAGCATGTTCACCATAAGCTTCTCGAAGTAATCGGTATGATTCAACAGTAGTTTTCTTCAAATGAAAACGAAAAAATAATACCGTCCGCGAATGCTTTTTGTTCGGTATAAATTTCGACATATTGAACACAACACTATGCACACACTTTTCCAATTTATCCCTCGTGCGCGTCTAATACTTGTTGATGACACAACAAAAGGGCGCAGTGTCAAATCTTTATAGCACAAACTGCATTGCTGCACCATCTGTTGTCTGAAATCCGCATTTCATACTTGTACTCCTGGTAAACCGAATAGTCAGCTATGAAACAATCAAATAAGTTGAAAAAAAATGATATACAGAGAGATATAAGAAACGGGGCATTTAAAACAAAAAAAAAACACTTACTACGAATCGACGACCTTACAAGCAAGTGGATAAACAACATGCTTTCATATTGGCAAATAAAAGTCACATGGAGATACCTAAAAGCAGAGGTGACCCAAAGTACAGGGAGTACTGTCACCTCTCTGGAACTTAGTGGTGTATAAGCTGCTGACTCGGCTAACCCCTCAGGAATTTTACGCCCAGGAATATGCTGATGATATAACTATACTCATCCAAGGTAAGCACACCGCCACGGCGGCAGAACTCATATAAAGAACACCGCACATTGTACAGCGCTTGTGTGAAGGAATAAACCTGAAAGTTAACGCTGTAAAGACTGCTGTGAGACCGTTTACAAAAAGAAGAATCCGAGGAAATATTCTCATAATTAAACGGTTTAATTGGAAAAACTGAATTGGGGTTAGAATTATTTTGTAATATTATTGTAATCTGAGAATTTAATAAAGGGGTCGGTGAGCTAATTTGAGCGCAAGGAGTTGGATCGTCATCTAAGTCAGAATCAATATTATTTAAAAAATACTGAATTTTTTTTATGTTTATAATGTAATTCAAATAAGTAACTTATTTGAATTACTTCCCACTGAATTGTGGTGGATATTAAAAATATCTTGGTCTCCTTTCCGAAAAAGGAAATAGAACAGGGATGCTTCTTTTAACCTCCATTTCCGACCTTTCGGACTCGTTGGTGATTGTGAATTAACCATTATAACAGCAACGCTTGTTGCTTGGTTTGTTATAGTCGATATTAAGTTCTATGCAAAGAACATTTTCTGCTTACACTACAGTTTTACTTTAATTAATAATATGAATAGCAATATTGTCATTGACGATGAAGATTTATAAATTAATTATTTATGCAGAAAACGATAACTTTTTCGTCGATAATGAATCTTTGTCATCGGAAGAAGTAGACGAACTTTCAGAAGATTGGTTTGATGATGTTACAACTGATAATTTATCAGCGCCATCGTTACCACTTCCAATCTCTAGATATACACCTCCTTATCTGCCGATTGATAATTCATGGGTTGAAGAACCACTGGCCATGCATTTTTTCGATTTGAAGCCGCTTACGATGGAACCACCGATATAACTTTTTAATTTTGAACCATCGATGATAGAATCGCCCATCGTAGACCATTCTAAGATGAAATTAGAGAATAAAGGTGCTCCTCCAATAAAAATAATTAAATTTTGCGATTAATAAAAAACATTAAACCATTCTGAAGTGTTTGTCTGATAGAGAGAAATAATTAAACAAGTATTTATTGATTCATATTTTAGTTTCCAGGAACTTCTATAATTATATAACAATTTTACATTGGCTAATGCACAAGGCCATGGATTAATGTCCTTATGAAAGTAACATTCTGGAATCTTCCTAAATCAACTTAATTTAGGTTATAGTTTAATTGGAATGTTGTCTGTTATCTATTTCATTAATTCAACAACTCCAGTTTCTCAATCTAAACCATGGTATAATTCCGACCAGTTAACCAATTTTTGATCTACATCAGATATCAGTTTCTTGTAAATGGTGGTTTAAATAAATAATTTGCACAACAAATACCATCGTAAATTGCTTTTTGAGAACATAGCCAAAAGAGCAATTATAGCCCTGAATATCAATAAAGGCGTCTAATTCGAACAAATCCTTATTTAATACTGAAATCAAATTGACCATAAAAAGACCGTTTCGGTTTTGTTCGTTTTTTTTCGTTAATCTTTTTTCTTTCTTCTCCTCAGCACATTCATACATCATAATTTGGAAGGAGGAAGCATATGTTAAAAATATTTTTAGGAGGAAGAGTTACTCCGTTTGATAGAAGTTACTCTGTTGGAAGGGGTCAATCTGTTTGTGGGAGGAGGAGAAGGAGAAATTCTCTTAAACTACCTACTGAGATGCACTGGTCTATTTCGCAGTTTTCGATGGTGAACATTCCGTTTATATATGATCAGCCCACCCCATATCCATTTTGTTCTTCTGCTTCGTGTAAGTCTTCATCCATGACACTAATGCCCCGATAGTTACTTGCTTTGTTGTGTATTACCTTTTTCTTTTAAACGGGCGTGATCGTCTCCTTCTATTCTAAGGGTACACTTTCTCCTTCTAGGCATTCGTTAATCATAGAAGTGAAGAGCCCTCTCCATCTTTTATATTGCTATTCCACCGGCACTAGTTGCTTTCTTATTTTTCATGTCTTGTAAAGCTGAAGCTAGATTCAGGAAGGACGGTCCTGACTTATTAAGAAGTTTTATTATAATAGTCCCCCAAGCTATAAGATTTAGTCTGCCTCTATGTCGTTTTGCCTTCTGGATACTTCCAAACTTTGTTTGACTTTAAGTTGCCCAGGCTTTGGTTAATCTCTGCATAAAGCAGACTCCCTTTAGTCCTTTCTAACTTTAGTAACTTCTTTTTGTACTCTCTTCAGCAGCAGGTTGTACACTATGTTTTAGCGAAAATCTGCAGTTACTATCCTTTTTTTCAGACATTCGCTTCATAAACTCTTCGATACTTTGCGACGATTTGGGATTTTGACTTTTGCTTCACTCCAGAAACGTTATTTGCTTCCTTCATGTAAAGCATCTTGATGTCTTATAAATCTAGACGGCCGATATATCTGGCACTACTCGCAGTACCTTTGCAATTGGTATGGAAATTTAGAAAAGTTGTCATACAGTGCATTCAGGTGTTACTGCCGTTATATACGATTCCGTAAGTTTATCTGTTTCATCTATCTCTAATTTCTTGTAATTGTTTCTAAATGGAAAAAAAATTCTCAATTCTAATAAGTGATGATCATTTCCATATTTGACATCTCTTTTGGCTCCAGCATTAAGGACTTTTAGTTTCGAATCTAGCTTCATAGTTATGCAATTGATTATGGTTTTCAGTTTAACTGTGAGCTGTATCCATGAATACTTATTGATATTCTTGCCCTTGAATCAATCATTTAGGATTTTCAAACGATTTCATAAGGGCCTACTGAAAAATCATTGGCTCTTTTACCAACCTTGTTATAGAAGTACTCCCTTAGAATTAGTGACAGCGCATAGTTACCTCGTAATACCTTCGTAAAAACTATCTTTAGTGACATCTTCGGTGGACGCATATCCTCTAATTACAATGATCTCGTGTTGCATAAGTTGCAAGTGAACCTTTACTAGTGCGCTCTCTGGACTTGATGTACCTTTTGACTTTTCTATTAATTATAATAACTATTCCAACATTAATTCGTTTCTTGCAACACCTCTTGAGTTTGTTATTAATACATCTAGAATTCCATTTACATAAATATTCTCATGGTCCGTTTTCGCGGGTTAAGTCCTTCCCATTTATATCCATTAAATATCAGACGAATTTTGCTTGGAAATTTCCTCGAATTTTTTCAAAAGATGGATTTATGACCCCAGACTTCAACTCCCAACCTGTAAGGCCAGATAATGAAGGTTGTCTTCCTCTAGGCCTTAATGAACCAATGCAAGGCAGCAGGATTGAAGGAGGACTGGGCTAGGAAAGATTTAATATCATTTAAAAGGCCTAGTTATATTTATTGAATTAAGTTATTCTTTAATGTAAGACAGTTAGTCTTTATTTTAGAATACTTCGCAAAGAACGAGCCGAAGAAATGACTTGACCAGTTTTTTTGTCTGGGAGAGTCACATTGAGTAATTACACAGGTCTGCAACAAAAATGCTGTCTGGATGTTTTCAACTGATTTCTATGTATTTAGGTGTTCTGAAAACTAAAAAAATACTCAAAAAATTCCAGAACGTCAGGTTATTTTGCAAAACGCAAAATTTTATTATAAAAAAGGGATTTTTGGACTAACTTGAAGTCATAAATAAATAGGTACAATTTTATTTTGATTACTGTTTTTAAATGTGTACAGGCCATAACTATCATTACTTTCTAAATAAAGAACGCCCTGTGTGAGCTAAATTAACAAACATAAACGTTGTAACCAGAACGTGCGCGCTCCGATAGTGTAGAAAGTGGCGCGGTACAATTACGTCATTGTTTTATAGATCTTGGTTCAATATAGTGCAATGTCATCTGTGCGGAAGCGTGTGAATTCGTCTGACAGTTTCTGTTATATTTGTGGCGAATAAATAGTATTAAAGCAACAACTTAATATTACGGACTTTGTAAAAAAAGTATACTTCACGTATTTTGGCTTAAAACTTGGAGATCAGGATAAAGTTTGGGCACCTCATAAAGTCTGCAAACGATGTGTTGAAGACCTTCGAAATTGGTTTAAGGGCCAGAAAAAAGCTTTCCGATATGCCATTCCTATGGTATGGCGCGAGCAAAAGCACCATAGTGATGATTGTTACTTTTGTTCGTGTAATGTGAAAGGCTATAATTCAAAATGGAAGCAGTCCATTTCATACCCCAATCTGTAATCAGCTATTCGTCCCATCCCTCATGGGACCGAAATACCAGTGCCCAAGGCTCCTGCTACCTTGGAAGAGATTCCAAGTTCTGACGAAGATGGTGCTGTACCTGAACCCGATGATAAGTCAAGTTTTCAATTCGAAGATGACAGCAGTCCGAAATTGTTTTCCCAGGGCGAGCTAAATGATTTGGTAAGAGACTTGAATCTTCCCAAAAACGCTGCTGAGTTGCTTGGATCAAGGTTCAAAAGCAGGAACTTACTTTTGCCGGGAGTGTCTTCCTCCTGGTTTAGATATCGTGAGAAGCAGTTCACTTCCTACTTTGTCCAAGAGGACGAGTTGGTTTATTGTACCAATATTGAAGCTTTGATGGATACATTTAAGATCTCATACGACCCAGCACAATGGCCTATTTTCATAGATTCTTCAAAAAGAAGCCTTAAAGCAGTTCTGCTTCACAATGGCGGTTTCTATGCTTCCATTCCTGTCGGTCATTCCGTACACCTCAAGGAAACTTACAAGAACTTGGAATTGGTTCTTTGCAAATTAAAATATAAAGACCACGGTTGGCAAGTGTGCGGTGATTTAAAAATCTTGGGCATGTTGCTCGGACAACAATCTGAGTTTACCAAATTCCCTTGCTTTTTGTGTCTATGAGATAGCAGAGACCGAGCAAATCACTGGACCAAAAAGTGTAGGCCTCCGAGGGAGCTTAAAGTTGACGAAAAGAACGTCCTGCATGAAACTTTGATGCCTCCTCATAAAGTTCTTCTACCACCGCTTCACATAAAGCTGGCATTGATGAAGCAATTTGTAAAGTCACTTCCAAGAGATGGAAATTGTTTCAAATACTTAATATCAAAGTTTCCAGGCCTCTCGGAGGCAAAGTTGAAGGAAGGTGTTTTCGTTAGACCAGATATTAGACGGCTTATGGCTGATCCACAATTCATCACAACCATGACGGAACTTCAAAGAGAAGGGTGGATTGCCTTTAAAGGGGTTATAGAGAAATTTTTAGGCAATAACAAAGACCCTAACCACAAACAAATCGTCAAAAGAATGTTAAAAGCATTTCAAGCTTTAGGTTGCCTAATGAGTTTAAAAGTACATTTTCTTCATTCCCACCTCGACTACTTTCCAGAAAATTTAGGAGATCTGAGTGAAGAGCAAGGTGAACGATTTCACCAAGATATCAAGGAGATGGAAACAAGATACCAGGGAAGATGGAGCGTCTCAATGATGGCAGACTACTGTTGGACGCTTCAGAGAGACCTTCCAGATGCTTCCTACAAGCGAAAATGTACCAAAAGGAGTCTCACTGGGAAAAAGAAATGTGTTTAGTGCTCACTAATGAATGTATTTTAGATAAAAAAATAAGTTTTGTTACGCAATTATAAATTAAAAAATTTTTTTTTAGTCTTATATCTTTTATTTTAAGATGATAACTTGTTTAACATAGATACCTACATTGTCAGAAAACGTGACGTTCTATGACAAAATGAAAGTCATTTTCGGATTCAGTACACCCAAAAACATAAGAATTAAGCAAAAAAAACCAAAACAGCTCTCAATTTTTTTTTTTTTGCAGACTTGTGTTATTTTACCACTTGCGTTTATGACGGAAGTACTTGATAAAAAGCTTTACCGATTTCTTTACTAAATAAATATGTTCTTATCTAAGCGTGTTTTTGTTAGCTTTTAGATGTTATCGACTATCAATATACTTTTTTGATAATTTATTTTCATCCAATCAGCTAAACACGATTTTTATATTGGATATTCATCCCAATTAGTGCATCCGAGCTCCTGACGACCAAATATAAACTGCAGTGTAAATAAAATTAAAACTTTTTTTCATTTTACCGATCACTCCCCCACGAAAATTAATTGCGTATGCATCGTTTATCAAATAGACGTTTTTTTTCGCCCAATTTGCGTCCCATATGCGAAATTTTTTAATTTAAACTAGTTGTATTTGCGTCCGACTACAAATTGGCCACCGACAGCAATTTTTGATGAAACTGAACGACCAGTTCATCAGTTAAAACGGGTCTATTTTATTTTATTTAATTCATAATATTAAAAAAAACCTGATCTTTTTTGAATTAAAGTTGGAAGTAATTAATTTTTTTTTTTTTTAAAGTAAATTCTTTCACGTTTGGTAAATATGATTAAAATGTTACCTTGTATTGTGACTTACTTTGAATTTATTTTTTATTAATTGGGCTTCCCAACGTAACAATGACCTAACCCACATCGATTTTATTTTAAACGTATGACCTTATAACTATAAACTTTCAGGTTAATAATGTCATGAATGCAATAAAGCTGTATTGCTTCATATATACGTCGTTCACTACTTATGTAATCGCGTCTGCCACTGAATTCAGTGTATTCACGTAAACACAAAAATAGTATAAATGAAAGTGGCCGACATGCTTGCGTCGGCTTTTACGACTTTTCAATGAAATTTTATAAGAAATAAACAACATCCAGTAGGGCTAGTAATTATAATTATTTTATTTATTCTAGACTATTACTGTTGTGATGTGAAATAACAATATGCAATACACAATGATATACCAACAATGACGTCCAGTGTTTCAATCTTCAGTTTTTAAGCAAAATGGCGAACACAATCTTAAAGTATCGTTTTTTACTAACCCAGACCCTTCTAGAGAAAAAATTTAGAAAAACATACATCCACTAATAATACTTTTACACAGGAAAATGCATCGAGCCAGGAGGGGGGACGTGATGCGAGAATTTTCGAAGAAGCTTGATTTTAGAATGATTATGTAGAAATGTATTTTATTTTATATATGAACTTAACATAAGTATTACATTTTATATAGTATTGATTTTCAGAACCTTGTTGCTGCAAGTAACTTAAAAAATTGATTTCCTTCTCACTTGGGAAAATTATTATCGCATCTGCTATTTATTAAAAAATATTTAAAAGTGAAATATTTGGTTTTATTATTGATCTGTTTTTGAATACAGTATAATTATTTTGTTATCTTGAAAGTTGCAATACTAGCATAAGTCTATATGTATGCATTTCCAGTGGGTTTTAAAGCTTTTATAATACTGGTAATAATTTTAAAGCCCTAAAAACTATTAAATTTTTCTTTTAATAAAATACATAAAAACATAAATTTGAGCCTGAACTGGTTAAAAGTTGTAAGGCGAGATTACATATTTTAAAAATGTTTATTGCTTCCCTTGTATATGTGTTTATAAATATTGTATTCATGGAATAATCACTCATTTCTTCATATTGGAAGATCTATGGATTACAAGAAAATATAGTTCCCTTTTTCCGCAGTCTGTCGGTCTATCATGGTACTCATATCACTTGAAATAGGAATGGGAACCATAACTTTTCGGCAATATCACTTAAAAGAAATAGGGTGAACGAGATGGGGGTCGACAAGTTGATAAACTCGAACATACAAGGAGTCAAAGTAATGAGTGATGGGGGGGGGGGGGTTGTTAGCGGGGCTACTTTATATATGACGTTTTATAAGTTCTTGGTATGAAGAAATTTTAATTAAAAAAAAAATTAATATTTTTAACTATTTATGATCAAAGATATAAAAGGTTAATGAGGTAGGAAAAGTGGTTAGAGACATTATTTTGTATATATGGCGCTATGGGTCCTTTTCAGGGTTCTCGATGTCAAAAAATTTGAAATTGTGTTATTTTTCAATGTTTTTCAATTGTTTATTGTCAAATTGTCAAATGTTAAAGACGTGGAAGAGGATGTTAACTTTGCATGTGTCGTGTCATACGTCCTTTTCAGGGTTCTTGGATTCGAGAAATCTGCAAACTGCGTTATTTTTTATAAATTTTAATGTAGTAGAAAGAAATGCCAGATTTCAGTTGCAAATATCTCTGAAGCTATTTATTTCCTTTTTAGTGTTCCGCACGGAACACTTATAAGTTGACTTCGGTGTCTGTTTGTCCGTCTGTCTGTCACACCCGATTTTCTCCGAAACTATTTGTCATAGAAAATTGAAATTTGGTAATAATATAGGAATTGATAGCCTCATCAGAGCCACGTAGTTTTGAAAGTCAAATTTTGACTTAAGGGGTTAGTTTTGGGGGGTGAAATCGGAAGTGGAAAAAAACATTTTTTTACTAGGTCATCGAGTATGGTGTCAAATGAAAGCTTGTGAAAACACGAGTAAAAAATATATATATAAATGTAATACTTGCGCGCACTTTTCTATGTATTATTTTTTAAAAATCGCGAAAAATCGCTGTCCCTCCACCTTATTTTGAAAAGTACCGATCAAAAAATTTTGAAAAAATTCTGGAATATTCTCCACGAGGTGTAGATTGAACGAAAATTATCACGAGGGCATTACCTTTAATAATTTATCTGGAATAAAAAAAAAAAAAAAAATCAAGGTCATCAGTTTTCAGTAAAGATTGGAAACAAACTTTATTGAAAACTTATTTGGGGTGTGGTTTGTGAAGTCACTGATCATTTTATACCACCGTAACAATTTTTTTTATTTCAAAAGCAATCAACGTACGGAACACTAATTGCGTAAGTTCAACTTACACTTGACCGGTTATTTTATGATTAATATTGAGTTACAACGCCTAGATCATGTTATTCCTTACTGTGACAAATTCAGTACTTAGAACTATATGGTATAAAGAAAGTACTGAGTAAATTCCTTTACTGTTTTTCGATGATTCGGACAAAGTGCGTAGTTATTAGCATAGAGCAGTGAAAAACTGTGTTTATAAATACCAGATAGTAAAAAAATAGGTAAGTACTTCTAATTTATTCTAATTATTTATAAGTTCTTTATTTTTTTTACAAAATTTGAAATGAATTACCTAAAATTTTTTATTTTAGAGTGGAATTAAGTTTTAAGTCCAACTATGTATTTTATGTTTAACTTATTAAAAAATCAGAAACATAGCGGAGTGCATTAAAAATGCATAGTGATTCAACCAGTACTTTTCCATCAAATGCGTTTCTAAACTAAAGTAAATTAAATATGACTTTCTCACAATAAAGCATACAGTTCAAGCGTTAACGACCGATTTTTTAAATGGTAGGTACTATATAATGAGAAAATATTCCCAAAAATTTAGGCATTTCTATTTTTGGTACAAACAATATATAACAGCTTATAATTATAAATTTCAATAACAAAGCTCTAAACATTTGCGATTTCAATTTTTATTTATTTATGCAATGTCCTAAATATCATAAATCAAATAACACACATTACATATTATACCAGAGCTTAATTCTTCTTACAAATTTGGAAAAAATCTGTGTTTATAAATATACATGTTTTATACAATATTAAAATAAATGAATTAATAGCTTGTACCAGATAATAAAAAATAGGTTAGTACTAATAAATGGGAGAAAATTGTAAACCATAAAAAGACATAGGCCAATTCCATGAAGAACTCTAAAAATGATAGATGAGATACCAATCAACGAATCACCTCTAGTATTGTTGAATGTATAATAACAGGCCACTATAACGCAAAGGTTGGAAATAAGCTAATACTAGGAGTTAATGAGAGACATAATGAGAACATAAAAAATGACAACGGAGAGCTTATGATAAATTTCTGCGCAACAAACGAGTTGAGAATAAATAATACATATTTTCGCCATAAGAAACAACATAAATATACATTCAAGAATACTAGAGGTAACAGATTAATGACAGATTATATCCTAACAAATAGAGAAATACATCCACGCCATATATTAGAGGTAAGAAGCTTGACATCATCAAACATGATCATAACTTAGCTATGTGTAAACTCAAGTGGAATATAGTAAACACAAAGCAACACCACAAAAGGAACTGGAAATAAAGATAAGAATAGAAAATCTACAGGAAGAATCAATGAGATATCTGTACCAAAGAAGACTGGAAGAAAAAATTAGAATAAAATAAATAAACGAAATGATAACATAGATGACGGCTAGTTAAAAATAAAAAAGAAAATGTATTAGAAGCTGCATATGAAGCATTAAGGACTAAAACTATCGATAAAAATAAAAAAATTAAAAACAAAAACACCATTCTTCAATGAAGAAATCAAAGAGATATGCCGTAAAAAGACAGGACAGATGGGGCATACCAAAGATATAAAAGAATACAAATAGAAATCCACGAATTAGTAAGAAGAACAAAAACGGAATACTGGGAGAGATACACAAAAAAAAAATGAATCAGACAATAACAAATATGGAGATTCATAAGACAGCAGAGAACTGAGATGAAATTGTGTATACACACGTGAAGAAGGGAACGTGAGTAACATATCTTACACAGTTATATAAAAAGAGAACACAGTATCACACTGACCACCAGATATAACGATAAACGAAGAAACATATATAACGGAAGGAGACGTAATAGAAACACTGCAAAAATTAAGAAACCGTAAATCTCTCGGCCAAGGCCAAATAGCGAATGAACCACTAAAATATGGGGGATACTTTCGGGTTAAGCAACTCCAAGCCCTGATACACAGGATTTAAGGTCGAATATAATCCCAGGCGAATGGAAAACAGCGACAGTTATACTAATGCACAAGAAGGGAGAAAAAAGATCCAGATAACTATAGAGGCATTATTCTAAAGTGTGCACTGAGATTGACAACGCAGATTATTAAAACACAAATAAATGTGAGATTACAACTGGAAGAAGAACAGCAAGGATTCAGAAATGGATACTCATGCACGGATGCCGTATTCATTGTGAGATAGGTAAAGGAAAAAAAACATAGAATACAACATTCCGGCGTACTTGTGCCTGATAAACTTAAAGAAAGATTTCGACAATGTAGAAATAGAAGACGTTATTCATCTATTATATGACAGGAACCTCCAATTAAACCTAATCAAAACTATCGAAAATATATATAGAAACAATAAAGTAGTCGCATAGATTAGCTATAAACTATGAATCTGAAATCACGCAGAGAAACTCTTTGAGTCCTCTCCTATAAAGATTATGAATGTAAAAAGAAAGAATGTATAACAAAGAACTTAAAATATATGTTATGTAGATGACGCGATAATAATTGCTGAGACCGAGAACGATATGCAAAGGCTGCTATATGAATTCTGTACAGCAGCAAAACAATATAATATATCACTCTCAACTAAAGACAGTAGTAGTGGAAGATAAACCAATAGAACAGGTGATGGAGGTCGATTACCTGGACATCAAAATATTTAGTATCGGAAAAATCGAGGAAGAAATAAAACATCAGGTCAACAAGGCTATTAGTATAGCAGGATGCTTCAATGCTACCATATTTAGAAATAAATTCCGCTCGGTTGAGACTAAAACAAGTATATACAAAATCCACATCTGAAACAAGACCTGATACAAGTGTAGCACAGAGGATGCTGGAATCAACTGAAATAAGAATGTTTAGGAGATTTACAAATAAGACACTGAGGGATAGATAAAGGAGTGAAGACAGAATAACAGGTAATATAGAAAATATTAACCAGTAGATAAGAAGAAGAAAGGTTGAATGGGATCAACATATAGGAAGAATGGCAAAACAACAGAGATAAGTCGCCGAATGGAAGAAGATCAAAGGAGGAAGATGAAGGCAAATTTGAAGGGCAATTTTTCGAAAATAGAGCAGCATTCAAGCTCATATTAATTGTTTTCAGACTCGAAGGCCTATACTATACTTATGAAAGACGCGTAAATAAGTTAATGAAACCAGCTTTCTAGTAAGTATGGTTTTTAATTTTCGTGTAAAATGTGTACATACATATCTTAGTTTATATTAGCAATTTGTATCTTTATTTAGCATTAACAGTTAGATTTAAATTATTCTCCCTCTATAGAAACTTTTCTACATAAAATAACTTTAAAACTTTTCCTAATTCTGAACTCTTTACCACTAAAATAAAAATAGATCGTAAATTGGTAGATTATAAATAAACTCGGATTTTCATTTTAAATTGGTAATTCTAATTGGTATAATAATTTTTTAACCTGAAAGTGCAGGAAGTAAATAACTCGTGCCGGCTGCATGGGTTAGTCATAATAAGCAGGCACTATTTTCACCTTTCCTGATCTTTACGACCCAAAGATTTATTGCACCTAGCGAGCTCACTTAGAAGGAGCTTCATTATATTCCTAATTACAACTAGCAAATTGTTCTGGTTCGTGTTAAATAATTTATTGTGCATTGCCTTAACCTAACTATAACTTTTAAAATCTCTCCGCCTTCAGTGATTGCTTTAGAACTAGGCGTATGCTAACTATCCGTGGTATTTTCAGACGTGACACCTAAAGTATATGCTTAGTTCTTTAAGGAAATTGTTTAAACTATTTATCAGTATTCATTATTAACCGTGATTAAAACACCAGGGTTTGTTACTGTCTCAAATTCAACCGTTTAATATCTGGACTGATTGCATTTAACCAACTCTCGTTATTTTATTCGCAATTACATTTAGTAAATACTGATTTATGTTTAATATTTGATAATTAATAATTGATTTTGTGGTGTCCATCTCTAATAATTTATACAATGGTAAGTACCTAATATTTTCACAGGTACAACTTAAAGTATACCTATATAATAAATCTTTAAGAGAAAGATTCTAAACTATATGAACTAATATTTATTAAAGCATAGAAGCTAGCTGATCTATGAAATGCCATCTAAGTCATCGCTAATCACAAGTCTGATGGTCAAATATCACCAGCGTCAGGGAAATTAAATTTAACAAAAGAAACACTATAGTCATAGCAGGATCTCCCTTAAAATTCCATCTTCATTTAGAAGAACGCCTTCTATGGAGTTCACATCAGTAGACGAAAAGATTTGTTACTGTGTCTCAAATTCAACCGTTTAATATCTGGACTGATTGCATTTAGCCAACTCTCGTTATTTTATTAGCAATTACATTTAGTAAATACTGATTTATGTTTAATATTTTATAATTAATAATTGATTTTGTAGTGTCCATTTCCAATAATTTATACAATGGTAAGTACTTAATATTTTCACACGTACAACTTAAAGTACACCTATATCATAAATCTTTAAGAAAAACATTCTAAACTATATCAACTAATATTTATTACAGCAAAGAAGCTAGCTGATCTACGAAATGCCATCTGAGTCAGCACTAACCACAAGTCTGATGATCAAATATTACCAGCGTCAGGGAAATCAAATTTAACAGATGAAACATTATAGTCATCGTAGGATCTCCCTTAAAAGTCCATCATCATTTAGAAGAACGCCTTCTATGAAGTTCACATCAGTAGACGAAAAGGTATCTTATATTTTTTATATAGACGGTTATGGACTTTATAAAAATATTAAAACTAGGTATCATTGCGGATTTAGAAAAGGTTGTACATTAGACCTCTTTCAAGTATTAAGAACACTAATAGAAAAGTCAAACGACTATAATTTTAAGTTTGACTTCCTTGAAATAGTCCAAGTAACTGTAGAATTGACAGCAGATACTCGCAGATTATTCCAAATATATATAAAAACGCAACATTTCAGATGGTATTCAAAGAAAACACCAATAATATAGAAATTAAAAAGAAGGGTACGTCAAGGGGACACCATCTCGCCGAAATTGCTTATGTTGGCGCTAGAAGATCGTTTTAAACAACTTCCATGAACAAGTAAGAGTATAAATATAGGAGGAGCAACTCAATCATTTGTAATTTACTTATGATATTATGCTGAGATCTAACAACAAAGAAGAATTGGAAGAAATGCTGAACGAACTTAACAACAAGTCCAGAGAGATTAGTCTAAAGATAAACATCGCCAAAACCATGTTCATGACAAATGACGACTGTGAAAAAGAAGCAGTACTAAACACTGAAAACGCGCAAGAATGGATTAAAACGTATATCTTGGACAAAAATTGTAATATCAAAAGAAAACTGGAAAGGATTTATTAAGGATAATATCATTGATTTGGGAGGCGTTTGGCAGATTGCTGAACATCTTCCTTTCCAATATCCCAAACGAACACATTTGATCAATGCGTGTTGCCAGTATTGACATACGGAACGGAAATAAGGGCTTTGAATTAAGGAATTATAAATCGCCTAAAAAGTAGCTCAACGAGCGATGGAAAGGAGGATGTTGAGAATATCGTTGAGGAATAGGCTAACTAATGAAGAAATTCGAGGAAGGTTCATGATAACTGATGTAGCTGAGAGGGTAAGCAGGTTGAAGTGAAGCTGGCCGGGTCATACCGTAAGACTCTGATAATCGATGGACCCATAAAGTAATCAACTGGAGGCCCTGGAATGAGAAAAGAAGTAGAAAAACGCCCACAAACCCGATGGTCTGACGACATCAAAAGACCAGTGGAATACAACTGGATAAACAAGGCCCAAAAACCAAAGAAGATGGAGGTACTTAAGGGAGGCTTATGTCCGACAATGAAGTGCATAACTGATGATGATGATCCTTACGGCCAAAATCATTCTTTTAAATTTGATCAAAATGGACCAATATGGTAAATAAAGCTTTTCGACAGCTGTCGATATCAAAACATTTTTTTGGTAAACGTTTTATTGATGTTATTAAGGGAATTGTAATCAGCTTGATCCCCCTCGTCAGAAATTTTGCCCGCTCCTTGTATGGCTGACTAACCGATCCAGACATGCTCTTTGGCTGTACATCTCCCCGTCAACATGCCATCAAACTCGCTACCCCATCTCCCCCATCTCTGGGCTTTAGAGCGATATTGACCCACATATCTCTTTAGCGACAGTTTCCACAATTATAATGGTCTTATTTCTAGCTAGCGATTTCCACAGAGGATATTATTATATTTTCTGGGTAACATCGCAGAAAAAATAGCGGAAATTGTTTCAACAGTTGTTTAACCGTTTAACATTATATTAGTATTACCTCCAATTTAAAAACAGAAAGAATCGTTATCTCAATTTTAAATTTTTAATTTGTATTACGCTCTTAAAAAAAAAAAAACACCTCGTCGATCTTTTTTACAGTCCTTGGACATTATTTTTCTTATCTTTTTCTGCGTATTTGAGTGGAAAATGCAAATGAACGTCCAATTTACAGACACGCGAACGTAGGAAATCAACGGCTTACGCAGATTCGGCCAAAAAGAAGCAGATATCTTTATTATACCTCTTTGAGATATTACTTAGAAAATTATTTTTCTTAATTGTTATCTCATGATATTCATGCCATACCTAGAACCCTCGCTGACTCTGATTTTGACGCACTTTTCTGTGTGGGTTCAGCTTCGTCTACGTACCTCAAAAACAAAATTTTATCCAGAAATATTGATTTTTGACCATCATACAGCCAGCCTTGAAAATGAAACTGTTGAATAAGCTATTTTTAAAATCGTACAGGCGTTAAAAAAATGTAGCACATAAGTTGCAAGTACTTTTAAAATAAAAATTAAAAAATATGTATATGATATTTTGTGTCTCTCAAATTTTATTTTTTTCAAATTTTATCTTTTTAGGCTATTAAACTACCAAACTAGAAACATAAGTGACATCAACCAACAGAGAAAGTAATTTTTGTTTTTAACAATGCAATAAGGTGTTTTGTTGTTATGACCATCTGCACCAGGATGCCAAAATCTGTTACCGCCACCATACCTCTGCAGAGGCAACTCAATTTCTCTCTCAATAATCTCCATCTTTTTTCTATCGTCCTTCGTAGTAACTTATATGCATCTGGGTGAATTTCCCAAACCGACCTCCCAGGCACCAAGTACTATCTTAATTGACTAATATTAATAAGTAAAAAAAACACATGTACCATACAAATTCTACCTAAAGCCAAACTTTATTACTAATAATAATAAAAATAATAATGATTTAATTATTGATATGGATTTTCGTAGAACTCTATAATATATTTGCCTGCTCTTAAAACGGTCGACAAAGTTCTGAATAAAATTTATTAATTCATTCTGTATAGTATTAATGCAGTTTTTAAATATGGAAAATATTGTCTCCTAAATTCTCAAAGAAACAGTTTTCCATTGAATCGGATTTCCTCCTGTAAAAAGGTTTTTTTTTCCATATGGTATCATAAAATTATAGAACTTGTAATTACCAGTGAGTTTTAAAATAGTTTAATCATCTAAAAGTGCAGGTTTTGGATATATATATATATATATATATATATATATATATATATATATATATATATATATATATATATATATATACATATATATATATATATATATATATATATATATATAATATATATATATATACATATACATAATATATATATATATATATATATATATATATATATATATATATATATATATATATATATATATATATATATATATATATGCCATATCTAAGGCAGGTATTTGAAGTATCCCATAAATCAAGGAGATTTTTATGCTTTGACTGCGGACTACTGCTTAGTAGTAGAAATATATGCCTTCATTATCTCATTTATAAATGAGAAATAACTATATATTATGCTCTTGATTAAAAATGAGAATTTGTAGGTATTTAATTAGATATAATTTAGTAAAAAAATTTACTATAAAATTGTTTTTTTAAACATTAATCGTCAGTAATTTTTACTTATCGTTCTTTTTCCCCAAACAGATATTTTAGAAAAATAAAGTGGAATTTCGTAGAATAGAACGTCTCCAAAAATTTTTAAATATCAACTATATATGTAATTCTATAAAAAAAAAGTACCATAGTTCATAAATTTGTTGTTTTTCATTAATTTATCAGGTGATCTGTAACGAGAACTCATAAGAGCATTGTATAAGACCAAAGTCATCCTTTATAAAAAAAAAAAACACGCTACAGTGAGAATAACAATGAACAAATAGGTGAAATATCATAAGATAGACAATCAGAAATATCGATGCATTTAAATAAAAATAATTAACAAAGCTAATCCTGAAAATTCGTTTTAATTTGGTTAAAGATATTTGTGTTGATTGGCGATGACGATGAGTAAAGTAACATTGTATGGTTGTTTATTAAATCATGATATCACCATAAAATAGCTCTTTGGCGAACATAATGGCACAGCAAAAAATTTAATTACAGTTAAATAAATAATGGTAACCATTAATAAGAAGTTATTTCTGGTACATGATCCAGATTTCATTAGTTAACTATCTGAAACTATTCTTAGGCCAGTTTATGTAAACTTTCCTTTAATTCGAGGTTTCTGAACTCTTGGCCGAACTTTCGTGTGTTGGAAATGGAAATGCGTACGAGAGGAAGAAAGGGGACTTGCTAATTAAGCGAGGGTTAATCGAGACCACTGAAATGGTTCGGCGTGCATATATGAAGAAAGGTAGGGGTTCATTTAAGCCTACTACATTACAAACGTATTATGCAAGAGTAGCGATTGATATTAAAAAAATATGACAAATACCAACGTAATTCGTTAAATTGTATGTTGTTTAGAACATTTAAAATACGATCTCTCTTTTTCGAGCCTAGAATATATGTAGGTCTTTTTAGTGTTCCGTACGGAACACTTATAAGATGACTTCGGTGTCTGTCTGTCTGTCACACCCGATTTTCTCCGAAACTATTTGTCATAGAAAGTTGAAATTTGTTAATAATATAGGAACTGATGGCCTCATCAGTGCCGTGTAGTTTTGAAAGTTAAATTTTGACTTAAGGGTTAGTTTTGGGGGTGAAATTGGAAGTGAAAAAAAAAAAATTATTAGGTCATCGTTATATATATATATATATATATATATATATATATATATATATATATATATATATAATGTAATACTTGCGCACACTTTTCTTTGTATTATTTTTTTTTTCAAAAAAAATAGCGAAAAATCGCTGTTCCCCACCTTATCTCGAAAAGTACTGATCAAAATATTTTGGAAAAAAAAAACCCTGGAATATTTTCCACGAGGTATAGATTGAACGAAAATTATCACGAGTGCATTACCTTTAACAATGTATCTGGTATATAAAAAAAAACAAAAATTCCAAGGTCATCAGTTTTTAGTAAAGATTGGAAGCAAACTTTGTTGAAAACTCATTTGGGGTGTATTTTGTGAAGTCACTGATCATTTTATACCACCGTAAACAAAATTTTTTATTTTAAAAGCAATCAAACGTACGGAACACTAATTGTGCAGTTCAACTTGCACTTGACCGGTTATTTTTTTCTTGCATGAATTGGCATCGAAATAATTAGAGTTAAAACTTTTCTAATAGACAAAGGTTATTAGAATAAAAGATGATCGATTATCTAACGTGAACTCCAACTGATTAATTGCATAGACTAGTAACGCATAGGACATGTCATTTATAGTATTGACAGACGCTCAAAACTTAAAAGATTCCTTGGTCCATTGATTTGCACAATACTATTAAAAGCCCTAATGAAGTAAAATTATCGTGCATAATTTCAGCTAATTGAGAAAAAAGTAAATAATTTATATCGTACAGGGTGAGTCAACGATAAAATACTCCGGTCCACCACCACCATGCAACGCCATAAGCAAGACCGAATTGCGACGTGATCTTGTAGTACAAACTGCTTTAGGTACTGTACTGGTGATGTCACTTATATTTTTTTTATTTATATTTTTACCATTATATATAAACTTATTAAAATACAGGGTGAGTCAACGATAGAGTAAAGTTCATTATCACATTTGTTTCGGGAATGACAAAAAAATGTTAAATATAGTTTTAGGGAATGTCAAGGTGCACAATTTAAATTTATTTTTGAGTATACAGGGTACTTCAAAAACTGTGGCCGATATAACATATGTTTTTTTAAATGGAACATCCTATTTTCTAATTTATTTTTAAATTCTGCGTAAAATTTTATAATTTTTTTTTTATTAATGACGTTATATACCTAAACCTAGTATTTTTCTAATATTTCAGTTTTTTTTTTAAATAATAGTTTTCATTTTTGTACTTCCGGGACCCAAAATGAATTAACTATTGAATAATAATGCATCTTATGGCTGTTAACTGCTCCATTACTACGAAAACTAGCTTCATTAGAAAACATTATTTTGGCTAAAAAATTTTGATCGGCCTCTATTGCTCCAATCATGGTGGTACAAAAGTTTACTTCGTAATTCAAAATCGCGGTCTTGAAGTTCTTGGGGTAGTTCCATATGAAAGAGATGATTTTCTCATGGTGCGATTAGCCGTAGATTGGGATGTGTCAGATAAGTCAGCTAGTTGACGGCTGCTGACCTGGGGATTATCTTCAACATGAAGTAAAATCACCATTTCTTTTTCCTCATTGGAAGCATTCTGGTTTACTACTTTCCGTTTCGTATAGTCAACGCTACAACTACCATCAAACCGTTCCATTAAGCACTGAAAAGAGTTTCTAGATGGTATACGTCTATTAGGGTACTTCGCTCCGTAAAGCTTTACTGCCAAAAGACAATTTTTTCCTGTCTCGCCCAGTATATAAACCATATCAATTAATTCATTTTTAGGAAAATCCATAACTATTACCTTTATACGTCACTTACTACAACAAATTAAACTATTTTTATTTGCTTAATAGACATGTCAAAATTTGACAATGCATACCTTTTTGTTTCGTCTTGGCAACTATGATGTTATAGCGTAAGTGTATTAAAAACAAGGGTAAAAAATTGAAAAATTTAAAATAAATCTAAAACTATTAGAAATAGGTATACGACATACTTAATAAAAGTTGGAGGGTTTTGTAAAATCTATCAAAAAAAATAATAATATACAGGGTGTGCTGTTTAAAAAATTTGAGATTTTTCAATTTGAAATAGTCGAAATGTATAAATTTATTTTGAACACCCTGTAGCATCTAACCCAAATTTCTTTACATATATCTTTATTTTTTTCGTCTCTATAGAATGCTCGTACCAATTATGAGTATTCCACCTTCAGAAATAATGTCGCTACTGATAATGTTTTACAAAACTGTAAACTAGTATTTTTTTAAAAAATTGAAATATTAGAAAAAACTACTAGGTTTAGGTATATAAAGTAATTAATAAAAATGTCATAAAACTTTACGCAGAATTTAAAAATAAATTAGAAAATAGGATGTTCCATTTAAAAAATATATATTATATCGGCCACACTTTTTTGAAATACCCTGTATACTCAAAAATAATTTTAAACTGTGCACCTTAACATTCCCTAAAACTATTGTATTTAACATTTTTTTCGTCATTCCCGAAACAAAATGAAATAATGAACTTTACTTTATCGTTGACTTATCCTGTATTTTAATAAGTATATATATATAAGGGTTAAAATATAAATAAAAAAAATAAAAGTGGCATTACCAGTATAGTATCTAAAGCAGTTTGTACTAAAAGATTACGTGGCAATTTGGTCTTGCTTATGGCGTTGCATGGTGGTTGTGGAAGGAAGTATTTTTTCCTTATCATGATTAAGGTTGACCAAGATTGAAATTTAGTTCACTATTTTCTGTTTGTTCTCATCATACCCATTAAAATTTTAAATGGATGATTTGGTGTGAAATGATTTTATGAATGACAAAAGGCACAAAAAAACATGCGAATTTAGTATAACCACTTTGTGTCCAAGAAGAAAGTTTACTCTTTTTAAATCATTATAAATAACTCAATCAGATTCCTCATACTTAATTTTCTGAAGGGCTAGCGATATTATTTATGTCTCTTTCATTTTCTTAGAATTACCAATGGATATAGAGCCATATTAGTTACCGTTGTGTAGAAACTTCTTTTTGAGCTGCCAATCAAAAGACATCATTCACATGGTGTATATTTTGATAAACCCATTTTCAGTAATAGGTCTCTTATATTGTGATAGAATACCAGATTATTTTCTCAAGAAAAAAAGGGCGGCAGATCCTTCGCCTTTTATAGTAAGACGTAATATTGGTAACTGGCGAAATTAGATTCCTTGCATTTCGTTTGGAAGTAAGCAATTCTGGCGCCTTCCTTGAGAGATCCAGGTCTTTAATAAAATCATTCAGCTATTGTGGAGTGTCAGTCTTGTATGTCTGTTACATTGCACGTCGTTAGACGTTTGTGTGTCTGTATCATCTTATTCGAATATAGGTAGAGGTCGTCTTGCTGACTCTAGGATATGTTTATTTGTTTTTATTTATGCAAATTGAGTTTTAAGGAACCAAAATATCAGTCATCATAACGGTTTTTTTGATTCACTCCAAATCATTGATAGTCCAAACTTTAAGCACTTCCTTTTGGTCATTTCCATTGCTATTTTTCTTCAATATACTTTTTATTATTTGATTAATATATATTATAAAGATCTAAGGAAACAATGGCAGTCTCCACTCACCAAACCCCAATACTAACATGGTCTACGAAATATGGACGGAAACAGGAGGTCTTATTGGCCACCAAGTCGAGGGGAGACAACAGGTAGACAGGTAGGAAACTTAAGTTTTATAGTCAGAGGGTCTTAGCAGAATTTGGCACTTCAGCTCCTAATAATAGGTAAGAAAATAAATTGTTAGGCATTACCAACATATTATTTGGTAAATATTAACTTTTATTATGAATATATTTTGTTTCGCTATATCTTAAAAACTCGAGTTATTACGAAAAAAGCGAGGTATTTTAGGAAGTAGCAAACCACAAATATTAGCTTTATTTTTAGTGTTCCGTACGGAATACTTATGGGATCACTTCGGTGTCGGTCTATTACAACCCATTTTCTTCGAAACTATCTGACATATAAAGTTGAAATTTGGCACAATGTAATTGATGGCTCAATCAGAGCCGTGTAGTTTTGAAAGTTAAATTTTGACGTAAGGAGTTAGCTCGTTGAGGGAAGTGAAAGATTTTTCTTTTCTAAGGTCATCAAGTGGGGTATCAAATGAAAGCTTGTGAAAACACTAGTTCAAAAATATGTATAATGTAATACTTGCGCACATTTTTCTATGTATTGTTAAAAAAAATAGCCAAAAATTCTGAAATTTGCATTAAGTTGATTCATTGATTAATTATACGGTATATGGGGGACGAAATCAGAAGTGAAAGAAAATTTTACTAAGTTATCGAGTGGGGTGGCAAATAAAAGCTTGTGAAATCACAAGTTCAAAAATATATATGCTGTAATACTTGCGCACGTTTTCCTTTGTATAAATTGCCAAAAATCGATGCCCTCCCTTATCTCGAAAATTACTGATTAAAAAATTTTGAAAAAATTCTGAAATATTCTTCATAAAGTGTAGATTGAGCAAAAATTGTCGCAAGTGCATTACGTTTGATAATTTTTCTGGTATAAAAAAAAACTATGTGGCATGACTATGACTAAGAGCTATGAAATATCAATGTATATTCGGTGCAATCAGTGATATCATAAGGACTGATGACCAACGGATAGACACGAAGACAAAATAATTTTATTTTTTTGTTTATACTTAAACAAATATTTAGGTAGTAAATATTTACTTTAAAGTTTTACTACTAGATTTTAGATTCAGCTAGATTCATGTATTGGCTATTAGGTAGCTAATTTTTATTTTAAAGGTAATCACGGTACGGAACACCAATTGCGGAAGTCCAACTTACAGTTGACCGCTTATTTTTTGTCGGGGTCTATATCTTCAGTTCCAAAACATCAAAGAAATTTCTCGATAGACTAACTGACATGCATTTGTTGAAGCTAAATATCCGAGAATTTTGTGAAAAATTTTTAATTGGATTTTTATGTGTGATTGATTTATTGAGATTTAGCAACAAAAATACGTGTCTGTTCTGTTTTTTAATGATCCTTGAAAGGATTACTCACCATTTACTAAAAGGTCAGTGTAGGGTTGACAATTTTTAAATAAAACAAAACTCCTCATTTATAGTGAAGTAAATCCCAAAATATAAGATCCTGCCTTTTTGCTGATTCAATGGGGCAATAAACGACCCTATTATGATTTTGTACATAGTTGCCAGGTATGTATTACGATAAACGTATTTTTATTTTACCTGCTTTGTATACCGCTCTCACTTGCACCTGCAATCATATTGCATCTATTTTTACCTATATATTTACTACCTGGCAACCCGGTTTGGAGCCCTTTAAGCATTTGATAATATAGGCCTAATGACCATAAGTCCCCCATTAATATTCGAAAGATACTTTTTATTATTTTTATTTTTAGTTTCACTTACAAGTCACAACGTAACGGTTCTATTTTACTTATGTGGCGTCCATGGGAAAATTGCAATAGACACTATCGCAAGACGCTAAACAAATAGTGAAAAATGTTTACGACAGTTTGATAAAAAGAAATTTGAATAAACAAAGTGCTTTGCAAGAAACCAGCGACCTAACAAAAATCCCAATTTCTACGATTAAGGGTATTGTAGGAAAACCATCACTCAGGAACAGAAAAAAACGGAAAGATTTTCAAATACATCATGTAGACGATTGCGAAAAAGACGTCATCAAGAGAAAAAATATATTCTAAGTATGAAGAGCATTTGGTGCCGAAACTAGACAAAATAAAGTTAAGACTGGTGCAGGACGGGACCAATATACATTGTGGCCGATCAACCCTTCACATAATTCTGTTAAGAATGGGATTCGTGTTCCGAAAAATCAATAAAAGGCAAGTAGTGATGGAGTCACAAAGATTACGAATCTTGCGACATACTTATTTACAAGCAATTAAAAAGTATCGATCAGAGAATTGGCCAATAATTTACCTTGACGAAACATGGTTCGATACCCATGACACTGTGCAAAAAGGGTGAGTTGACAGCAGTATAAAATGTCAGACTAACGCACCTTCAAATAAAGGTAAACGAATAACCATTTTGCATGCTGGATCTGAAAAGGGCTGGGTTTCAAATTGTCTACTATTATCTGCAAAAAACATAAAGATTCTAGTTTGGACTATCACGAAGACACTACCGCAGAACTTTGAAAATTGGTTTCAAAATTCCCTTTTGCCAAATGTTCCCGAACAGAGTGTTATACTAAGTTACCATAGTCGCCTACTAAATAAGGTTCCTAATGCAGCCAACACCAAATCGGAAATACAGGAATATATGAAATGACATTTATTTTGACTTTAGTTATAAAAAAAGTTATCTTTTGGAAGTCTTAAAAAACTATAAAGAAATATGTTTGTGATAGTATGGCTGAGAAAATGGGACACCCCGTTTTGCGGCTTCCTTCGTATTATTGTGTGTTTTAATTCAATTGAACATATTTGACATCAAGTTAAATCAAAAATAAGGGCACAAAATGTTTCTCCTACTTTAAGCGTGTCAGTGGTTGAATTAGTAAAAAAAATTATAAATAATATACCTTGTGAAAGCTGAAAGAATTCCATTCAGCACGTTGTTAAAGTTGAAGATTCGTACATTTATGTAAATAATATAAAACCACTGGTAATTACCTCAGCTGATGACAGTGATAGTGAAACCGAATTAGGCTTAAGTTAAAATATATTTTTATTTATAGAATATGTCCCCTCTTGTAAACCCCATTCATTCAAACTATATATTTGTACTTCTTATCCATTTGTTTTTACATGCATCTATAAATAAAGATCTCCAAAAAACACTTATAATTTTATTTATTTGCATTAATGAATAAAATTCTTAAGTTCATCTCTGCAACCTATCATAACTAAAAGGTCAAAATTTTTATATTGCCCATTTAAAACTGCAAAAATCAGGATCTTATATTTTGGGTCAGGCTATACACTTATTATTCTAAAAGCGACCAAAATAGTTCTGGTTGTCCATTTCCAATTAACTATACAGAACAGTAAAGATATTGATGACAGCTAACAATCTTAAGAATTTTCAGGACCGTAGGGTCTTCCCGACTGAAGGCGTAAACACACCCTAAATATATATAAAAATATCATTTAGTTTTAGTAGTGCAGTACTTTACACTTTGAATATGCCTGTGATTAAAATATGATATTAATTGGCTTTAATCTGAACAAAAATTTTGGGCAAAAAACTAAGGGGCACCGTGCGTCTATTTGCTACTCGATCTTTGTTGATCTCTCGCAGGTAATTACAGAATGTAGGGCCGGGCTAAATTCATTTGGATTTTAAGGACATCAATAATAAATTAGTGAAATTATCCAAAATTTCTTATTCTAGGCACAAGGAATGAAACTTATATTCGTTCAGTGTTATACCACATGCCACAGTTTTATATTTGTTTATATTATTTTATATTTGTTACAAGTGTTTGGAAAACTATATGTATTTATTCTTAACAGCATTATTATGTTGAAATAAACCTTTTTGTACGTGGAAGGGTACAAGAATTCGTCTAGGGTAAAAGCTGCCTGCAAACAGCGAGAAAAGAAAGAAATATTTCCACTAATCTTAAGAAAATTGACTCAGAATTGTACTCCAATTAATAAAATTTAATTAGAAGTGACGCCATTGTAAAATATTATTTTTATTTTTTCAGATAATTTCCGGCCTTTAGATAATATGTTAGTCCTCGTTACATTTAATCTACCTTTAACTAAAGCGTCCGAAAATTAACTTAATAATTAAAACGAACAATACTGCTTATTAATTTTCTAATTTGCTGCTATTTTTATAAAATTAAATTATTATAACATACCAGTTTGCTAAGCGAAAAGTCCCCAACATCATACGCTAATATTTACCTAGAACAAAATTAATGTAATTAAAATTTTGCTTAATTAAATGGGATGTGACATTTTTAAATTAAAATTTAATGTAGATGAATATTCATGGGTGCTAAATGTGTTAAAAAATTTAAAAAATCATATACACTGACAGTCTGTAAAAAATAATATGAAACTGAAAAATGTACGTGTACTTTGAAATTCCGAAAATATTAAATAAAAACTCTACATGATATGTAGTATTTTGGATGAATATATATATATATATATATATATATATATATATATATATATATATATATATATATATATATATACATATATATATATATATATATATATATATATATATATATATATATATATATAAGAATTAGGAAGGGCAATATACCAACAGTTTTTATTTTGGATGATGAAACCAACTACTGCAGAGGAAATTTTTTATGTGCTACATAAAAGCTTGCAAAAACAATCTCAATCATAAAAAAGAGAACCGGTCAAGTGCAAGTTGAACTTGCGCAATTAGTGTTCCGTACGTTGATTGCTTTTCAAATAAAAAACTTTGTTACAGAAGTATAAAATTGATCACTGACTTCACAAAACACACCCCAAATGAGTTTTCAACAAAGTTTGTTTCCAATCTTTACTAAATCTGATGACCTTGAAATTTTTGTTTTTTTTATATACCTGATAAATTATTAAAGGTAATGCACTCGTGATACTTTTCGTTCAATCTACACCCCGTGGAGAATATTCCAGAATTTTTTCAAAATTTTTTGATAAGTACTTTTCGAGATAAGGCGGGTGGACACCGATTTTTCGCGATTTTTTAAAAATAATTCAAAGAAAAGTGCGCGCAAGTATTACAATATATGTATATTTTTTACTCGTGTTTTCACAAGCTTTCATTTGACACCACACTCGATTACCTAGTAAAAAATTTTTTTTTTCACTTCCGATTTTACCCCCCAAAACTAACCCCTTAAGTCAAAATTTAACTTTCAAAACTACATGGCTCTGATGAGGCACTCAATTGCTATATTATTACCAAATTTCAACTTTCTATGACAAATAGTTTCGGAGAAAATCGGGTGTGACAGACGGACAGACAGACGGACAGATGGACAGACAGACGGGACAGACACCAAAGTGATCTTATAAGTGTTCCGTACGGAACACTAAAAAGACGTAGAGGGTTTGAGTTCTATTTACATTTATTTGCGAACACAAAATTACACCAAACCAATTAGAAGTAACGATTTTTATGAAACAACTAATTTCGAGTAAGGGATAGTTCCTCATTCTATTCTAAACATGTTACATGACTTCTAAGAATTTTATAAAATAATTTTTCCAGTAAAAGCATTCTTACCCGAGTGATAGACCTCAACCTTAACCCAAATATGTATTTGTTGTGCCATCTGGCGAATTTGTCTATTACAAACAATGTCCGGTGTTGAACCAAAAATCACTGTAGGTTAAGTGACGTTGTATCAAACACAGATTTAAAAATTGAGTAACATTAACAAAGTATGTTGTTCTCACATTTCGTTTTAGTTCTAAATAAAAAACCGATCAAGTGCAAGTCGTACTTGCGCAATTAGTGTTCCGTACATTGATTGCTTTTAATATAAAAAATTTGATTTCACAAAATATAAAATAACTTCATAAAATATAAAAGGACTTCACAAAACACTTCCCAAATGAGTTTTCAATAAAGTTTTATTCCGATCTTTACTGAAAACTGATGACCTCGAAATTTTTGTTTTTTTTTTATATACCAGATAAATTATTAAAAGTAATGCACTCGTGATAATTTTCGTTCAATCTACACCCTGTAGAGAACATTCCAGAATTTTTTTAAAATTTTTTTAAACAGTAATTTTCGATATAAGGGGGGGACAGCGATTTTTCGCAATTTTTAAAAATAATACAAAGAAAAATGTTCGTAAGTATTATATTACATATATTTTTGAACTATTGTTTTTATAAGCTTTCAGCTGACAAACCATTCGATGACTTAGTAAAAAAAAATTTTTCACTTCCGATTTCACCTCCCAAAACTAACCCCTTAAATCAAAATTTAACTTCCAAAACTACACGGCTCTGATGGGGCCACCTATTCCTATATTAGTGCCAAATTTCAATTTTCTATGTCAAATAGTTTCGGAGAAAATCGGGAGGGACAAACAGGCAGAAGGACGGACGGACACAAAAGTGATCTTACAAATGTTTCGTACGGAACACTAAAAAGAACAATTCAAAATGTAGTAGTATTGGTTTACCTCTTTAAACTGTTTGTGATTCTCCAAATATGTTTTTTGAGGTTTTTTTTTTTTTTTTTTTTTTGTCGCTACTTGTGTAACGAAGTACTCAACCTGCAAGCTTAAATAGAGAAAGGGAAATTGTTACAATTTTGTAAGTGTGGTACTGTGTGTCTTACAGTAGTTTAAGTATTACGCTTCCTAATGAACATCTTAATAATCCTGTCTTTGTTTGCATTTCAGTGTCCATAAGAAGCTACCATTTAGGTAGCGAAAGCAGCATAGAGCCTGAAGCACTTTATTTGCTTATCTCTACTTCCTCATGAGGAGGTTCCCAATCTTTATACATATATATATATATATATATATATATATATATATATATATATATATATATATATATATATATATATATATATATATATTATATATATATCTTTATATATATATATATATATATATATATATATATATATATATATATATTATATATATATATATATATATATATATATATATATATATATATATATATATATATATCTTTATATATATTTATATATATAAATATATTATATATATATATATATATATATATATATATATATATATATATATTTATTTGATGAGTACTTTTTGACGGTTGTAGTCCATGGAGAACAAATATGCATCTTCGTAATTTATTAACGTTTCGGTAATATGTTGCGTTGACTAGAACGCAACTGTTTATGATGATGAAATAAGACGTTCTTAATTAGTTAATTTGATATAAGATTATTGTCTATTTTGACGCCCACAATAAGTCATTCTTCTTCTTTTAGTGCGTTATCCATTCCTGATGTTTGCGATCATAAAGGCAAATGTGTGTGTATTTTGTTTATAGCCTCTCGAAGGAGATCTGTTGTCATCCAGAAACAAGATCTTAGGTTCTTGAGCCATGAAATGCACCTTCATCTAGTACCTCTTTTTCTCAGCACCCATCCCTGCATTCCCAGCTGTAATAATTTATATCGCTGTTTATTTTTGATGATGTGTCCCAGATATTGCAGTTTCTTGATTTTATGGTACTAAAGATTTCGGTTGTTTTATTTAACTTTCTCAGAACCTCAGCATTTGTCACGTGGTCAAACGAAGAAATTCTTAACGTGGGTCTGTACAACCACATCTCGAAAGCTTTCAGTTTTTTCATTGACACTTCAGCCAGTTCACGAACAAAGTATTTCTAAAGGAATTTTTACTGTCTTCTTATTCATTCTATCTTTGCGCCGTCAAGGTAACTTATTGTCTATTTTGACGCTCATAATCTGTCCGAACTTCATATTAAATATTGTTAACAATTGCACTTATTGATATACAAAACAATGTGTTCGATATAACTCTACATTTAAATGAAAAATACCAACAATCGGATAAGAATGGTAGCTTTAAATTTAATCGGCCTATAGCCAGCACCTTTGATCTTGCTTTGAGAATTTTCTTTACATTTGCTACTTTTTTTGCTGGGACCTAAAGTTGTTATACGACTACAATTACAATCAGAGCTGATCGATTATATTAAAAACCTAATATGAACTTTTAAAAGTGATTGCCAATAATGCAAATTTCACCTTCCTTATATTCACGATTAAATATGTTCATATTTAATGTGGTCATTACCATCATACCATTTCCATGTAAAATGGTAAAATCCTCTTATTTTCCCACGCAGGCCATTACTACGGAATTATCGCTATTCGATAATGATATAATTATAATAAATAACTTGGTATTACTGTCATTACGGAAAACCCGCATACATACCTTTATAATCTTAATTTCAATGTTTTGACACACTTGAGTTAGCATGTAGTATTATTATAGGCAAGTATTATTTTTTGTTAAATTAAGTGTCATATCTAATGTTCTAATTTTATTGATATGAGTTACGTATATGAAGGTATTATGTAACAAAAAAATATATATTTAATAGATATTTTTGCTTTCTGAAAATTATTTTTTAAAACTAATACACGGTGTCCAATATCTAAATTCAAATTTATTTGGCTTTACAGGAGCGGAGAAGAAAGAATTTTACAAAAACAATAATTCTATCGCGTGGTGAAAATTTCGCTTACGATGTAAAAGAAACAGCAAGTGTTCAACTGAATAAGAATTGGATGCAGAATTTTAAATAAACCAGTGCGACTTTAAGCAAATCGCTAGAGTTCAGTTCTCGAGAACATTGTCCAATTTAAAAAATTGTAACAAAAAGTTTAAAATCTGTCAAGTTGAGTATAAAAAGGGGTTGTCACGGGAATTTCAAACACATATATTAATTTGATATGGAAAACATATACGGAGTATCTGAAACAGTAGGTTAAAGATAAAAAATATTTAATCTTTAGTAGAGTCTAAACTAGTAAATGAAACTTGTAAAATGACTGCTTGGATAAAAAAATTATGATCTTAGTGACACTTGCTATGGAGTTATATCAAACATCAATTTGTCCAACATGAAGTAGTAAATATTTATACAACCTCTAAAGTTGGGTATCAAGAAATTTGAAAAGGTTACAGACATTTGAGTTCATGTAACAAATATAATAATAATGAATTAAGACCAAAAAAATAATGAATAATTAAAATTTTCTTTTCTGCCTTGCTTCTATATATTTAACAATATTAGCGATCATCAATATGGCTTTCGTAAACATAGATCAACAGGAGATCTTCTGACTTCTTCTGGACTCTTCGCTAAGCTACGCTGTAATGGTATGTCTGAGTGGCGGTCGACGGATTTCTTTCTAACACCTTCACTATCAACGCCGGTGTTCCCCAAGGCTCCATACTGTCTCTTACTCTCTTTTTTATTTACATTAACAATCTGCTGGAAAAGACCGGGAATCCCATCTACAGCTTTGCAGATGACAGTACGCTTATCTCTTCATTCACTTTGAACGTTCGGACATCGGCTACTCAGGCGAATATCCGCAGACAGCAGGAGGTCGTTCAACTTAACAAAGACCTGGAAGAAATTCTATCTTGGGGTGACAGTAACCAAGTGGAATTTAACGCTACAAAAACCCAGGCGGCAGTTTTTTCTAAAAAAGTTAACGTTGCTGAACCCGACATAGTTAAGTGTTCCCCTAACATCGTCATTCAATTTGTTGGGCGTTAATTTGAAAGCAAATATGTCCTGGCATGAACATGTTGCAGGCATAGCAAGGAGAGCTTCTCAAAAGTTGGGAATATTATTTCGAACCAAAAAGCTTTACACTCCACAACAACTGTTAATTCTTTGCAAACCTCAAATTCGACCAACTATGGAATACTGCTCCCATGTTTGGGGCTCCGCTCCCAAACATACACTGCATTTGTTGGAATCTGTTCAAAGAAGAGCTGTTCGTCTGATTGGAGAACCGGAACTGACCGGCGGCCTTGATTCACTGAAACATCGAAAAAACGGTTGGCGACTTGAGTCTGTTCTACAAGTATTTTCATAGAAAGTGTTCGAAAAATGTAGCCCGCTTAAATCCTTCCAGAGCTGTGCATCTTAGAAATACAAGTCACGCTAATACTTCACATCCGTATGAGGTACAGCTTGTTACTCCGCGTACAACGCTTTTCAAGCAGTCTTTTATATGGAGAACATCATCCCTTTGGAATAATTTGCCTAGGGCTGTGTTTCCCACCGAGTATAATTTACAGCAATTCAAGAACTATGTGAATCGCTTTCTCCGTACACATGCCGCTCCTGGAGCGCTTTAGGGACTTCCCTGCAGTACGTGTGCTAGACCCATAAAAAAAAAAATATATGTATATATATATATATATATATATATATATATATATATATATATATATATATATATGTTATATATTAGGGTGACCGCAAAAAATCGATGTCGGAATTTTGTTCGTCTGGACCCCACAAAACGATTCCTCTTTCCAGATATTGAGATAGCCGAAATTTGAGCTCGATTTTTTTTTTAACGACGTTAACCCGTGCCGCTCGTCGCTCAAAGTTTGAAAAAAAATCAAATTTTTGGCCAAACAGCTGACATATGGAGCCATAACTCCAGAACGGTAAATAATAGAAACACGCTTTATATCTCAAAAGAAAGCTAATGTTGTTCTTCAAAATTTATATTCTATACATAATTGTTGTTATTTTAAGTCAAACCTAGTTACAACAGCCTTTAGCCCCAAAAACGTGACTTGGTACCAGTAGGAGCCAGTTTGGGAGTATTCTAAGAATTTTACGGGTTTTTACATAATGTGTCTCGGAATTAACATTTTTTTGTTAAAAAAGTATTTTGGAACTCAATTTTCAAACATAAAGAGCCTTTTGTTCAAATTTAATCTTTTATTATATGGGGATTACCTGACTAGTTTACCAAAGAAAGACCAGTTTGACAGGTAAAAAGGAGGGTGAATCTAATTTCTATTTTAGGGATGGTGATTTTACTTCAGCGTACAACCGACCTTTTATTTATTCAGTTTAGTTTCTAAAGTGCCTTTGAGCTGGTTAGATCGAATAATTATCTAGTGAAGATATTTTAACGTTTTTTTTTTTAATTTTCCAAGTGTGTGTGTTATTGTTTTTATAACTATTATAGTATTATTTTAAAAGACATTTGAAAACATTTTATTGAAATTAAAGTTTGCAATATATTTTGTTTCATTTTCCAAGTTAACTGTTATTTACCCATTGGCCTCTGAAATGGCATCCACATCAGGTGTACAAAGCCGGACCAAGGATAAAATATTTCTTGTGGGCTATCCCATTCACCAGATCACCGGTTGTAAACTATCCTCAAATCGTCAAGTTTTGTGTGCTTTATTTAATAATTTACGTACTGTGAAATTAACTGTAAGAGAATCAACAAAACTTACAATACGAGAAGTGTTCATTTTTTGGGAGAAAGAAGCTCGAATCCCGACTAAACATGAGCAAGATGCAATTACTAAGCTGGAAAATTTCACGCCGAGTGGAGAACTCTTCAAAAAGACCGGAAGAAAACATCGAAAACGGCCAAGAACAAGTTTAAACAGTTTGTTGAAAAGTTGGATGATCTCTTTGATATTGCTTAACAAGATGCCTTGGCTCTGATGAAATCGGAAGAAGATAAGGCGTTTCTCGTGAAACAGAGGCAGAAGGGCCGCCCAGGTTCCATGACTGGAGTGGATCTCAAGTTGTCTCGAGCTGAAGAAATCAAGGTGCAAAAGGAACTTGCAAAAATGAACCGACAAATCCAAGAAGCAACTTTTGATATTGGTGAGTTTTTTTTTTTTATTAGTATTCTAAAAAATAGATAAACAAATAAGTAAATAGTTTCATTATAATTGAAAGAAAATTGTACATGAGAGCATGATTTGGCATCTTTATGATTGAGTTTATATTTTTTAAATAATACCTTTTGATAATTAGAAGTAGGTAATTTAGTACCTATGTATTATTACTATTCTGCTAAAACGACAAGTTTTTATAGTCTTTTTTTTTCTCTTTCTTTTGTTGCTTCTTAGAGACGGATGATGAAGACAAGTTCGAAGAAGGAGAAGAAGACACTGAAGAGGACAGCATCTACCAGGAACTTGAGAGCTTGGAGGAAATGGACATCCCTGAACAAGCTGCAGAAGATCCAGGACCATCTGAGAGCAAGAGGATGAAAGTTTCACTTGCAAGGGGCGTTAAAGAGATTTTAAACATGAAATTGTCCATTTTATTAGATCGATATAAGGTATCCGACAGAAATGCCACGAGAATTTTAATAGCTACTCTAGAAGCACTAAACCTTGACCCTCTTGAGTACAAAGTCTCGAAAACTTTATTACATGATAGAAGGCAAATGTTCAGAGAACAATATAATAAAAATTTTTTGATAAAGTAAACATTCCGAAAAAGAGCCCGTGGTTGTCCATTGGGACGGTAAAACTTTTACCGGGTGTTTTAAAAAATGAACAATGTGAGCGAATAGCTATAGCTATTTCATATGGCGAAAAGGAACAGCTGCTGGGAGTTCCTGTAACAGCAAACAGCTCTGGAGAGGAGCAAGCCGTAGCCTACATGAATGGGGTCTTCTCAACACCGTCAAGGTGATGTGCTTCGACACTACAGCATCTAACACGGGAAGACTCAAAGGAGCATGCGTCATATTGGAGCAAATGTTAGGAAGAGAATTGTTATACCTAGCTTGCCGTCACCATATCTTGGAAATTCTGTTAAGAGGAGTATTCGACACAAAAATGGGATCAACCACTGGACCTCATCCAGACATTTTCAAGAGATTCCTCACTGCGTGGCCCAAGATAGACAAAGGAAAATACGACACAGGTATCAGTGACAATCTAATACAAAAGCAGCTAACTCCAGAAGTAATTGCAAATGTTACTGCTGAATTCGAGACCAAATTAACTGAGAGCCACCCCAGAGATGACTACAAGGAGCTATTGCAGTTGGTTCTCGTATTTGTTGGATCACTAGACGGCAATGTTGTGGGTTTTAGAACTCCAGGAGCCATTCATCACGCTAGGTGGATGGCAAAGGCTATTTACTGTCTAAAAATGTTCATTTTTCGTCGTCAATTTAAGATGTCTAAAGAAGAAGAAAGTTCTGTGCGTGCCATTTCTGTTTTCCTAGTTAAATTTTATTGTAAAGCTTGGTTCAATGCTCCAAAAGCTCATCTTGCACCAAAGCAAGATTTAGGTATTTTGCATAGTCTGTTAGACTATAAAGAATGTGACAACGACATTGCAGAAATAGCTCTGACCAAATTTTCGAACCATTTGTGGTATTTGAATGCAAAGTTGGTGGGATTATCGTTTTTTGATCCCACCATTACAGACGATGAAAAGTTGTTAATGGCTAATAAATTGCTCAGTAGCACAGATGAACCATCACAGCACGCTAGGGTTGGAAATCCAAAAGTTAGGAAAGAAAACTTAAAAGAGGTAGTTGATGGAGGATTGGTAAATTTACTTACCAAAGAAACGTTTACATTCTTTGACCAATTTAATATAAAAAAACAGATTTCCTAAGACAAGATCCAAACACCTGGCCTGAGCGTGGTGTTAAATTAATAACCGACTTTAACGACCTTTTGACAAAAGATGAAGACCAAAAGCAATATGTCCTGCAAGTTGTAAGTAAATTCCGAGCATTATATCCTGACGTTTCAAAAACTACTTTAACAAAAGCTCTAGAATAGATTAGATAACTATGTAAAATTATCAACTCATGTAGGTACTACGTCTGTATCTTTTCTGTGTCTGTTTTGTATGTATTATATACCCTAATTTTTATATTTTAAAATAAAAAAGTCATTAGACTTATCAGTATTATATTTCTACTTTAAACTCAAAAATATACCAAAAAAAAAGCAAAATTTATCACTTAATAACAAAATGTACAAAGTATGCTCCTAGTGGTACCAGGTCACGTTTTTGGGGCTAAAGGCTGTTGTAACTCGGTTTGACTTAAAATAACAACAATTATGTATAGAATATAAATTTTGAAGAACAACATTAGCTTTCTTTTGAGATATAAAGCGTGTTTCTATTATTTACCGTTCTGGAGTTATGGCTCCATATGTCAGCTTTTTGGCCAAAAATTTGGATTTTTTCAAACTTTGAGCGACGAGCGGCATGGGTTAACGTCGTTTAATCGAGCTCAAATTTCGGCTATCTCAATATCTGGAAAGGGGAATCGTTTTGTGGGGTCCAGACGAACAAGATTCCGACATTTTTTTCCCCCTCTATGAGATCCGGTCACTCTAGTATATATATATATATATATATATATATATATATATATATATATATATATATATATATATATATATCTATATATATATATATATATATATATATATCTATATATATATATATATATATATATATATATATATATATATATATATATATATCTATATATATATATATATATATATATATATATATATATATATATATATATATATATATATATATATATATATATATATATATATATATATATATATATATATATATATATATATATATATATATATATATATTAATATATATATATATATATATATATATATATATATATATATATATATTATATATATATATATATATATATATATATATATATATATACATATATATATATATATATATATATATATATATATATATGATGTGATCTATTAGTGTGCGATATGTATTTTTGACATGCACCGCTCTGGGAAGCATTAAGCAAGCTACATCCAACGAAAACCTTCAATAAAAGTACTTATAAAATAGACCAGGAGTGCTCAAACTTGAACTGCTGGCGATCTACCTTAATATTGTTAGACTACGATCGATCGACTCTGAGAGGCTGCAAGTAAGTGTGATGCAGGATTGTCGTCTAGATAGGGTGTATCGTGGCATAGATATTAGTTTTCCGCACAATATGCATTTTTTAGTCAAGGTAAGTGTAGGTCTCCTCTAAAATGTCAATGAAAAAACTCATAATTATTCAAATTTGCGAGTTTATTGGTTCTTACAAAACAAACGAGTTCTAGTGTCTAAACTTAACTAAAGAGTGACTTTGGATGTTGAAGCGTGGCACTGCATGCCCTCAGCATACTTTTCATAAGATGGTACGTAATTACCGAGTGCTAATCGCAAGCATGATGACATATGTTCGTCAGTTAGTCGATTGCGATATTTTGACTTAATTATCTTCATTTCAGAAAATGCAGACTCGCACAAGAAAGTTGACCCAAACATTGCCGTCAGTTGAAGGGCGATTTGCCTTAGATTCGGATATTTATCTTCAGATATAGAACACCAGAATTTTGTATCAGATGCTGTGGCTTTGAGATGTATATCTGATATAATCTGCACTAACTCATTTTCAACAGAACATGAGTCCATGTTAAACTGACTTGCTATTTCAGTAGCTAATTCCTAAATGTTTTTACACGAAAAAGGATAACTCATAAATGATGCGATATTTGCCAATTTACTGAAATCATAAAAACGTATTTCGAATTGGCCCAAAATATTTGATAATTCTGCCTCATAAATATCATAATTCAACTGAGGAATCCTTGCTTTCAAAGACGGAAAATTTTTCAGATCCTTTCTTTTCAGTTGATCTATCATAAGTTGCAATTTACTTTTGAAAGCGCTAATCATCTCAATAATAGTTTTTCCTTTACCTTTAAATGCATTGTGATGTCTGTCAAGAATGCCAAATCAGTCAGCCATTTTCCGTTTTTCAGCATCTGAGTCTCATCACCTCTTTCGTCCAGAAAAGCTGTTATTTCGGGCAATAATTCTTGAAACCTTTCTAGGAATTTTCCGCAACTCAACCACCTGACGTCTGTGTGAAGAACTAAATCAGTGTGTTCAGCTGACTCACTATCTTCCAACTGCAATTTAAAGAGCCGTCGTTGCAAGCTATGTGCACTGATAGAATTCACAATTTTTATTGCAATGCCCATAATCTCCTCTATGTTTAGAACTTTTGAACACAAAACTTGTTGATGTATAATGCAATGGAAGGAGAAAAATGAAGGGAAATCATCATTAGCTCGACACAATGCCACAAAACCGTTTTCGTTTCCAGTCATTGCTGGTGCTCCATCGGTTGTAATACACACTAGTTTATATATTGGTAGCTTGTAGTTTGTTACAAAATTGAAGAAAACGTCATATATATCTTCGCCACCGGTCTTTCCTTTCAGAGGAATCATTGTCAAAAACTCTTCCTTAGCCGACACGTCATTGAATACCATTCGAATAAAAATACATAGCTGGGCAGTGTCTGTCATATCAGTGGATTCGTCGAACTGTAAAGAAAAGTATGTACATTCCATGACATCATGTTTTAGTTTATCTGCCATGTCCTGACTCATGACTTCAACACGCCTTGTGACAGTCGGACGAGATAACTGAAGTTCTCTAATAGCAGACATACTCTCTGTTTTATTTTTAAAATCTCTAAATAAAGTCTCACCCGCTTCAATAAATGCTTCCTTCACAACCAATCCATCATCAAATGGTTTCTTGTGTTTCGCCAATATATGAGATATTTTAAATGACGCGATCGTTGCAGCTTTTGATTGTTTGGCTGGTCTTGTGAACATGGTTTGTTATTTTTTCAAACAAGTTATCATATCACGTACTTTTTGTTTTCTTTGTGGCGGAAAAATCCTTTTCATAGTTTTTATAAACCGTTTTATGATGCCTCTCTAAGTTCCCACGCTTAGGTATTGCAACTGACGCACGGCAGATGAGACAAATGCACTTATCCTTTACCATACAAAAGAAAAATTCTTCCTCCCAATCGTTATTAAAATGATAAGTTTTACTTTTCTTCGCCGCACTCATTTTGGACTATTTATTAATAAACTTTGTATCGATGTATCGCCTTCAAGTTACAACTCAGACTGACTCCTATTCCTGCAGGCGCAACATTTATATCGGCGCGAACGAAGTCTCGAATGTTCCCGTCAAACATGCCGCCCGAAGTTTCTAGAAAAATCGGCGGGAATCAAAAACGCGGCTTTTTTTGACAAGTACCGCGCGTTCCTTTGATGAAGCCGCCTTTTGCCGCTAGCAGGGGGTTATTACGATAAAAGAAAGTGATGAGGGGGTTATTTCTGGCCTAATTGTGGATCGAATAAATTTTAGTAGTTTATTCATTACATTTTGTTTTAGTTACCTAAAACAAAATCTGTGAATAGTTCTATACCGGAATTTTTTTCTCGAGATCGACTCAAAAAGCATTCGCGATCGACCGTTTGAGCATCCCTGAAATAGACTGAAGTTCCCAACCATTCTTCGACGTTCCAAGGGATCAAGGTTGCTGTTTAGATTTGGATCTCTAATCAGGCGAACAGCTCTCTTCTAAATAAAATCCAATAAATACAGTGTATGTTAGGGAACAGAGCTCCAAAAATGCAAGCAATTTTCTATCGTTGGTTGAATTTGAGCTTTGTACCGAATTAACAGTTATTGTGGTGGGAACAGCTTTTTATGCATGCAACATGTCCATGCTAAGACATGTTTGTTCCCAAGTCAACAATGAATGACGATGCTAGAGAGATGAACTGTCCCGATATAACTATGTAGGGTTCCGTCGTTTCCTTTTTTTGGGAAAAACTGCCGCCCTGTTTTTTGTATCGTTAAATTTTACTTAGTTACTGTCAGCCCAATATAGAATTTCTTTTAGGTTCTTGTTAAGTTAAATAACTTCCTGCCAGCAGATATTTGCATGAGTAGCTGATATTCGAGGATTCAATCTGAATGAAGAAATCGGCGTACTGTCATATGCAGAGCTGTAGATTGGATTTCTGATCCTTTTCAGCAGTTTATTAACATAGATGAGAAACAGAGTAGAAAAGAGTGTGAAGCCTTGAGGCACACTGACGTTGATAGGGAATGTAATATAAGGAAGTCAGTCGACTGCCCCTCGTAAAGAACGCTCTCTGGGGAAACACGAGAGCCATAACCAGAACTTTTTAGACCTACCAACTTAGCCAACAATCCATAAGAGTGTCACTTAACCAAGAATCCATCATACCAAACACGTTCAAATGCCTTGGATATATCAAGTGCCACCGCTCAAGATTCTCCTAAATGACCAGTTGCATTGTTTCAAACTTGTGTGACATAAGTGAGAAGATCTCCTGTTGATCTTTGCTTACGAAAGTAATAGTAATGGTCGTTGGAGCGTATAATAGATTTAGTAAAATTTTGACTAATGGCCGAACGATCTGAAATTGTTGGAGCAGGCAAGAAGTTTGTTTTTAATTTTTTAGTTCTGTGCCTCTTTGGATTCGTCACATATATAATAATAACAAGGATGTTACGATTTATGACGTTATGATTTTCACGTCATGGCCAGTATGCAAGATGGTGGGGAGGCCATTTTTTTGGAAAAATGGATGCTCGATGTCGAAAGCAGTTTATGGTCGGAAGAACATAATGGCAGATTGACCGTGCGGGTGTAAATCTATAGATTAGTGATTAACCTAAAGTCAAGAAGATTGGCGAACTCTCAGTCTGCTGAGTAAAATCACAACTGATTGAGAGTAATTTAGCTCCACGGCTTTGTTTCTCGGTCGGCCTTGTCCGGCGGTGAGCTTATAGTTCAGAGGGCATACTTAGCTTTGAAGAGTTTGTATCGGAGCCAAGATTTGGGAAACGCATTAGTGTTAAGTCAGGCCAATGATACAGATGTGGTTTTTGCATATCTTGACATTTGTTTCAAAATTCAGAACTACTGGATTAGGTTTGTCATGTTAATATTACATTCGTATAGATTCAGTTCCTCGTACGACCCTTTTCAGGAATTCTTTATATGGAGAACTTCATCTCTTTGGAATGAGTTACCGAGGACTGTATTTCTCACCAAGTAGAATTGGCAGCGATATAAGATCAAGGTATATCGTTTTTTCGTTATCACGTCCCACTGTAGCGCTTCAGGGAAAGAGACTTCCAACAACCACTTCCTTGTTTAAATAATTAATTATTAATTTACTTCAACCTTAGGAACGATCGATTTATCCTTCATCTCTTTCGTCTTAAAAATTGTATGGCAAGCTATATGATCTCAATCATCTAATACTATTTTGGTACATATAGTATTAAATTTTGAGTTGTTATCCCACCATGAGATGTTATAAAAGTCACATCTTTAATTAAAATACTGATTTTATTATTAAAAGAAGGATGTCTTAGAAAAACGAATCAATGCATAACTTCTTCTTCTTCTTCTTCTTGCAGTGCCAATCCGTTCCACATGTTGGCGATCAATCTGGCAATCTGTATTTTGTTTACAGCTGTTCGAACAAACTTATTGTGGATTTATTGAACCACTTTCTTACGTTCTTTAGCCACGATATTCTTCTTCTTCCAGGCGCTCTCCTTCCTTCTACCTTCTCCTGCAGTATTTGTTGTAGCAATGCTTAACGTAACTTTGCAAAATTCTTCATTTAAATGGTTTTTTTGGAACTTTTTCATTTGATTACATCTAGGATTCAACTAGATACTTTACAACCATTTTTTTAAAGATGTTCTTCTTTGGGACGTTTTTATGTATTGGACGAGCCTCTGGTAATTTCAGACAATCTTTCAACAGTTATTAAATGTTTTAAAAAATATTGAAAAATATTTTTGGGGACGCTAATCATCAATTTGAAGTTATTCCTGCAAAATGTCAAATATCAGTTTCAATATAGCGAACTAAAAGTTTAAACATTTTTCGTTTAGAGTGATTTCAACTGAAAGTCGTATTGAGGAGTGTTCGGGACGTAGCGCATGAATATACAAATAGATTTTTTTAAATTCAAAATGCAGGTAACAAATGACTGTTCCCAGTTTTGTTTAATTTCTTGTGATTATTATTTTGCCAGTTTGTTAATACACCAAGTTCTAGGCTAAAATAACAAAACACTGTAAAAAATATTGGATGATCCGCGATACCATAAAGCTTCTCGAAACAAGAAGAAATAGGTTTTGACAAACAGCACATTGGACCATCAAGAGAGAATGAAATCAATTAATAAAGAAATTAGGGTAGCTTGTAAAAAGGACAGAAACGCAGTCATAAATTAATAATATATGCAAGGAGCTAGAACAATATGCCACAAACAATCGACTACAAGAACTTTATAAAAGAGTAAAATACATATGGAAAGAATTCAATCCTAAAACACAAATAATCAGAGACAAGAAAGGTAGGACAGTCACCGACACACCTGGCATCATTCACGCGAAAATCAAAGTAGTGATTGTTAGTCCTAACGAAAATCTGTCACACATAAATGAAATTGATGGTTTCACTGTTCTGGACCATTTAATCTATTTAGGATCCCTCATAACTAACAATGGTGGTTGTGAAGCAGAAGTAAGAAGACGTTTAGCTTTGGCTATAAACTCGACGGTCAAACTCACTAAGATCTGGAAAGATCCAGCTACTATCACAAAAAAACAGCATTGTATTCCCCATAGAAACGTACTCATCGGAAACATAGACTATTATATAAGCTGACAAAAGAAAAATCGATGCGTTTGAGATGTGGGCATGCCAAAGAATCCTCAGAGTATCATATACCGAACACCGTACTAACGTATCTCTTTTTGAAGAGCTTAGTATAAATGATTGTTGTTCAAATAGAATTAATAGACAATAGCTGAAATATTTTGGTCACATTATGAGGACAGGCCGCCATGGACAAGCTTATAGTAACGGGGAAGGTGAAGGGTAGAAGATCAATAAGATGGTCCGATCAAATAAGATCTTTTGTTGAAATGGGTATGCACGAGTCAAGGCAGGTCTGTTGAAGCTGCAACTGCATACTGTGACCGATACTCCTGTTGAGATGACAGGATTGAGAGAAAGAGAGATTCATTTCTTAAGGTTACCTCACACGAAAAAGTTCATCAGTGAACAATCTGTTCTGTTCCGGAGTTAAAAACCGGATATACTTCGATAACATATAGCCCTTTTTAAGCGATGACTTGGAGCGGAATTGGCTTCAACTGTAATCATTTTTTGGATACAATTACAGTGCATCAAATCAAAAAAATTGCTCCAAATTGCTGCTCATATAACAGTTTATATTAATCATCTTTTCAGGATCCGCAAATCGAACCATTTGCTAAAACGTCCAGTCCCTCTGTATAAGTCAACTTCGAATATACCGAAAGGTTTTTTCCTCATTTGTTTTCTTCATTTTTACTGTAGATAAGTCTGACAATAATCATTAGTACTGCTTGTCCTCTATGTTTGTGCCGTTTATATTCCTTGCTATAGGAAAGCCTTGTATTCGTGAAAAAATCGCAAAGGAGTGCAAGAAAAAAACCTCATTCTGAGATTAGAGGGGTTGTTTCGTATATACGAGGCTGGTTTGAAAAGTCCGTGCAAAAATAAAGATAGTCGATGAGGATTATCCCTTGCGAATCCCAAAAGACAGTCGCCATAACCTTTCCGGCCAAAGGAACGGTCTTCGCCTTTTTTGGTGCAGATTCTCCCTTGGTAACCCATTGTTTAGATTGTTGTTTGGTCTCAGGAGTATAGTAATGTATCCATGTTTCATCCACAGTGACGAAACGACGCTTAAAGTCCTCCGGATTCTTCTGGAACAGCTGCAAACCATCCTTGCAACACTTCACACGATTCCGTTTTTTGGTCAAGCGTGAGCAATCGCGGCACCCATCTTGCGGATAGCTTTCTCATGTCCAAATGTTTATGCAAAATATTATGTACCCGTTCAGTCGAGATGCCCACAGCACTAGCAATCTCACGCACCTTAATTCTCCTGTCATCCATCACCATATCATGGATTTGATCAATGATTTCTGGAGTCGTAACCTCCACAGGCCGTCCAGAACGTTCAGCGTCACTTGTGCCCATATGGCCAGTCCGAAAATTTTGAAACCACTTATAAACTGCTCTAATCGAAGGTGCAGAGTCACCATAATGTTTATCAAGCTTCTCTTTAGTCTCCTGAGGCGTTTTGCTTTTCATAAAGTAATGTTTAATCACCACACGAAATTCTTTTTCGTCCATTTCTTGAAAATCACTCGACTTCCTTGATTCACACGAATGCCAAACACAAAGAAATAGACCAATATGGTTGAAACTTGGTGTGCGTTCATTCAAGAGATGCTAGTAACTAAACATGACGTCGATACGCGCCGGTGGTGCCATCTCTCGGACTTTGCACGGACTTTTCAAACCAGCCTCGTATAGCGTTATATGTTTTTTCCAAGGTTATTGGAGGCGAAGAGTTCAAAAATTAGGCTATTTTTTTTTTTTTTAATTTAAACCAAAATGAGGTGGGAATCGTTAAATATCATACAGTTTCAAAGTATTTTCAGAATTTTTTATTGCTTTTTTGCGTTAGCGATGGTCCACTTGGTAATATTCAATTTAAAAAAAAAATAATTATTACCGCATATCACCACTTAAGTCCTGAAAGTATAAAAATGTCATATTTGTCTGCAGGATGAATTTTGATCACCATTTTCAGTGATTCAAAATTTGTAAACAATCAAGTCGAATTAAAAAAGTATAGTTTTTAAATTTCAGAAAAAGTCATAAATTTCAAATAAATAATCAGTGAAGACTTCTTATTTTTTTTTTAGTTACCAAATTTGTCCTTCTGAAATCCAAAAAATATTAATTAAAAATAAACAGTTCTTTATACTTTTTAATTAGAGTTTACAAAAAAAATCTAATAATCTAAATAATTTTAAGTTATTAAATACAATGACTTGATTTTTTTTTTTAAACGATTCGTGGCTCAACAGTGCGGGAAGTTGTTGTTGGTATAGGTGCTGTTTAAATTAAGTTTTAATATTAACTGGCAATTATAATGTAAATTAAAAATTGTTTTGAATATTGTAATTGAATAGAAAATAAATTACTTAATAATCGTTTAGGAACTATAATTTAGTATTATTCATCTCCACGGCATTATCATTATGATTATTACGGTACTTCTATTAAATTAAATCTGGAATTAATTATTAGAGAATTAGTCAAGAGTTGATATATAATGTAATTGAACAAAGATAGAAAATGACATAACATAATGAGAATTTTTCTAAATAGGTCTCAGGTAAAAACTACACAGAACAAAGGTATATCGGATTTTAAAATGACTACCACGCAATGCAATCCCGCTTCTATAGAGTAATTTAGGACATTTTATTTGAAAGGTTCGTTCTCATTATAACATTTTAACAAATTAGAGAGATATATATTGGAACATTTTGAAATCAAAATCTTACATTTAACCTGAAAATCATGGCAATTATTATAATAGGTTATTCATTCCGATGTATTCTGAGTACTGTTAAGGTACTTCCCATTTGGAGTTGTTTTCAACTGATATTTGAAAAAAAAATCATTTGATACAACAGATATCTTGACACCTCCATGTTAACTTGCTCTAGATCCGGATTAAGAGCAGTTTAAAAATAAATTATAACACTCTTTTATTAGAAATTGAACCCTGAGAAACTTCTTTAACATCACCATCGCTAGGTCATAGTTAAGGTTTGTATGTTTTAAATAAAATAGTTATTAACACTACAAAAATCAACTACACATTAAGTTTTTCTTTTGTTTTAACAAAGCAATTACTAAAGGAGGACACTAAAATTCTTTTAAAAATGTTTAAAACAAAGATAAAATTTGGAAATTAAAAACACTTTCATACGTATACCAAATATTTCAATTCATTTATTTTAGGGCTATTTGGGGCGGGTCGTTCAAAATCCACTTTGACTTTATAACGATGTACACAGTTTGACACACTGGTTAACATTCCAAATCATACCCCAGTAAAAAGGAGTTTAAAATATACCTGTTATTCCACAGTGAATCTCATCTACTACGGTTATCGTTTAAAAGTGAGCCTCATCCATTCGGTCAATCAGAGATATGCATTTTGACCAGCAGAAAAAACCAACTTCATGATAAATAAGAGACTTCATAAACTTAGAAGTAACGCTTTTTATGAACTTCTACGCAAAGAGAAAGATAATATGCTAACTTTTTCATACGACTGTCAAAAAAATCTACTCAACTCCAAAATTCCTGACCAATTTACATATTACAACAGGCAGCTTTATACGTACAATTTTTTCGACCTACAAGGGTATAGTTCACTGACGCCTAAAAATGTATTTTCATTCACTTGGATGGAACACGAGTACCACAAAAGTTCAAACGGAATCTCCTCTGCTTTGTTTTATTTGCTTTCGACCGTAGTCGTTAATGAAAACATTAACAAAATGAGATAATGTGCCGATGGATGTGGCGGCCAAAACTGAAAGTCAGTAATAGTTGGCATGTTGGTGTATTTTCTAGCTAAAGTTGCTCTGAAAACTCTGAAAGAAATAGAATTAGTTTTTCCGGCATCTATGTAGCCATTCTTTCTTACTATCTGTATTCAGTATTCAGTAATATAGAGAAAATACTAGGAAAAATGCCCGTTATAACAAATCCTGATACTTACAGAAACGTTTTCAATGAGAGTGGTTCTGTAACAAAGCCCAATAACATAAAAGATTGGAAAACAGACTGTTTTAATGGCATTTCAAAATTTCTCAGTGCAAAATAATTGTTTTTTAGAAAAATAATAATTCCATTACTCTAAGAGGGAAAGAGTACTATAAGGACGATGTGATAAATTCTGCGCCATTGTGGAAGAAAGGAAAAAATGTAAACAATATGCTGTCGAGAACTTACAATATGTGATGTCGAGTACTTTTCAAAAGAGGGTAGTAGTAAACCTCCTAAAAACTGGCGATATTAAAAGATTACTCAAGGCACATTTTGGAGAAAAAATGGAAATAATGCTCTAAGTGTGGCTTTTATAACAATTTTTTCGAAGAATAGGAGGAAGTTGCGTTCGCCAACAAGGTAACCAAGATGATGAAGAGTTCTGTGAATCTCAAAATCAGAACTGAGCCCACATTTTTTTAGAATGATTTTAACTTTTTTTTATAAATCAGAATGATTAGTTAGGTTATCTTTGCTTTTTAAGGTTTTTTAAAACGTTATTATTACTTAGTAATAAGAAACATATATGTAAACATAATAAGAAATACACATTTTTTTAAAACTTTTTTTAAATCATATCTGATGAAGTGTTTTTCCAAAGTGATCCGTATCCAATATGATATTCTAAAGTACATCTCATTCAATCACAAAGTCTAATTTAACTCTTCAAATGGAAAAAAGAATTTCAAAGACATGATTTGCAGTAATCAACCATATTACACAGATAATATTAACTTGTAATACAATCCAAATTCTGATGGTAATATCCGTAAGAGCTTTTTTTCGATTTGCCCAAAAAAAGATAGAAATGGGTAAGATGCATTTTGGGATGACCTGCCTCATTTATTATGTTAAAAGTAAGAGTGTAACACTAGAATAACACATAAAAGCACGCATTATTCTGCAGAGTACAAAATGAGAGAATTTGTTGCAAGACAATATATATGAAGCAAGGATAATTGCACTTATACTAAAATATTTAACCTGGTTATTTCAGGTGTTTATTAAGATTTTTGTAAAAATATCTGTGCAATACTCTATACAATTCTAAGAAAGATGAAGCTGAACCCTACTAAATTTATCTCTTAACAATTAACACACGCTACACTAAACAGGAACATGTTAAAAAATGGGTTTGGAGACAAGTCCTATTATAAAATTAACTGTAGTTATTCAATGGTGCATAAAATTTTTTTAGCAAAGTTTTTTAAAACAAAACATTTATTTTATTCTTCAAACTATCGTTATAAAATGACAATTCGTGTTGTTGTGGGGTATTTTCACGAAAAAAAGGAACATTTTAGAACAATTTACTATTTTCGTTTAAATTCTTAAACTCAAACTGAACAAACAATTATTAACTGACTACAAGGTTACTAGATTAAAAATAGTGCCTATGAACTATCAACATATCACTGTCATGGTCAAAAAGGTTATGCAACATTTAAAATAATTTATTCTCAATAATAAGAAATGTGCTTATAAATTAAAGGATAGTGAAAGAATCATGTAGCAGACACCGTATATGTCAAAATAATTTTCCGAATATACCGCCTCGTCATGAAGTTACTATCCACCAATTAAATAGTTTCAGGTAACCCAGTAAAATTTTATCTAATAATATAGTAAATGCATATTTTAAAAAGAAGCTTTCGGTTTAGGAGAGAAATGTTGCATACTTTTTTATTTCAAATGACTTCTACTAACAGGCAACCCAATGTCGGGACACTTTGAGCTTCTGACACCACAAAACACTAAAAACATCCCAAACAACAGTAGACCAATAAAGAAGCATCGGGCGAGCGACGTAACGGTCGAGGACGTCGCGGGAAATGGCAACTCGACCAAAACGATGAAGACCGGGCAACTGAAAATGGACCTGCCAAAAATGTTGTGCCGGCGAGTAAGCCGACACCCACCAAGGCGGGAAAATCAAAGCAACGCATGAGTTACACTACAGGAACAAACGAACACACCATGCGTTGCTTTAATAAAAGCACAAGTCCTGACAAAGAAACCACTGAGAAGAGAATCACTCGTCGCCTAGACCCACCACCATCAATCCCAAACGCAACCGACGAAGTATTTAATCAAAAACTCCCACAACGACAAAGAAATCCCAACAGCACTAAACCAAAATTCAAATGGCAAATAAGAATAGAAAACAAAATCAACAACATCAGGAGATATCTAGGACACCTTACCCAATTTATCAACGGGAACGTGTCTAAACGAGTCACACAGAGTATAGACCAGATCAAGTCCGGGTCTCCCAACAGAACACTGCCAGAAATCCTGGATACTTTGAAACAAAAATTATCCGTATATGCCGCAAGACTCCGTAGATACAAAGAACCAAACGAGAGGAAAGACACCAACAACCTCTTCCGAAGAAGCGAAACACAGTTCTACCTGAAAACTATGCACAGCAAACAGACAGCAGTGACCGAACCACCAAACAAACAAAAACTCACAGATCATTGGAAAAGTATGTGGTCAGAACCCAAACTACCCAATAATAACACCCCCTGGATCAAAGCCAAAGAAGGCAAAGACAAACATGTGACAGAACAGGAAAATTCCACATTAACTACTGTGGGACCAAAGAGCATGATGAGGCAGGCGCCTGGATGCAAGAAGTTCCGGAGGTAGAATGGCCCCCCGTTCGGATCTTCGGATGGGGGCTGGTTCGGGGGCGTCGACTTGCAGACATCATAATTTTAAGATAGATTTTTGCAACATACGAGGTTTAAACTCGAACATAAATTTAGTGCATCAACACCTGCAATCAAATAAACCTCATGTACTCGCTCTATGTGAAGCCAAGGTCAGTCCATCGACCAGCACGGTCAACTATCTTTATCCTGGGTACGACTTCTATTCCCGATTTAGGCGTAACTTTGAAATCTGTCTTTTTGTCAGAAGCGACCTCTCTTGTCAACGAGAAGAAGCTCTGGAGCCCCCAAACTTTGATATTATGTGGTTAAAAATAACGACTCAACAAACCACAAGGGTCATCTGTATCGACCACCAAGTGATACCAATTTTCGAACACTTTTCGCTTCTCTTGCAGACACTATCGATCAATTACAAATTAACTATCCAAGTGCCGAAATTGCCATCCTGGGCGACTTTAATGTCCACAATGTCAACTGGCTTAAATATTCAAATACTACCGACGAACAAGGTCGTGAAGCTGAATCATTCTCAACTCTTAACTCAGCTTATTGACGAACCAACACGGATCCCTGATCGAGACGGGGAGTTCGCCAGTCTTCTTGATCTGTTTTTAACCACCAATCCGGAAATTTATACGGTCACCGTAAATCCGCCGTTAGGTTCTTCCGACCATAAACTGCTTTCGACATCGAGTATCCTGCAAATCAGTGACAGAGAGGCGCCTAGGCCGCGCAAGATTTGGCACTACAAATCTGCTAAATGGGAAGATCTCATGGAATACTTTCGAACTTTCCCTTGGATGGACGTTTGTTTTCGATCCGATGACCCATCTGACTGCGCCAGGGAGGTCTCCGATGTTATTTTGGCTGGTATGGAAGCTTATATCCCTTTTTCGAAGAAATGCTCCTAAAACGGCAAGCCTTGGTTCGACCGAAAATGCAAAGAAGCTGTTGCTTGTAAACATATTGGCTACCGACAATGGCGTGAAAATCCTAACACCGTAAATCGTAACATCTTGGTCGTGCCCGGAACAGATGCAAGAGAATTATCGACGGAACCAAGGAGGCACACAATCAACGAATTAGAAACAAACTTCTCGCTTTGTCCCAACAATTCCAGGTCCTTTTGGGTAGTCGCTAAGGCAGTTAGTCAAAATTTTACCAAATCCACCATACCACACCACTCACACGGCCAGATAATTCCATTGAAACTACACCTGTTGAGAGAGCGAACTTGTTGACTGAACTCTTTGCTTCACATTCTACTGTCGATTTCCAAGGAAAAACACCACCTACTATTCCCATATTGTAGTCAAGGATGCCGAATGTTGTCTTCAGACAGACATCATAAAGCGTATTTTAATGAAGCTAGACACCAAGAAGGCTTCTGGCGCTGACGGAATACCTGCCATAGTTCTCAAAAACTGTGCAAGGGAACTAACACCAGTTTTCTGTAGACTTTTTAAACTATCCTACAAAAAGGGAATATTTCCGTCCTGCTGGAAATGTGCCACGGTTCAGCCGATACCTAAAAAAGGCAAGAAGACCTTACCAAATAACTACCGACCAGTTGCACTGCTTTCAATAATATCGAAAGTCATGGAAAAGGTTATCAATGAGCATCTTCTAAAATATCTTGAACGATTCAATATTATTAGCGATCACCAATATGGTTTTCGTAAACATAGATCAACAGGAGATCTTCTGACTTATGTAACACATGTTTGGAACAACGCAATTGAACACTTTGGAGAATCTCGAGCGGTTGCTCTTGACATATCCAAGGTATTCGACCGTGTTTGGCACGATGGACTGTTGGCTAAGTTACGTTCTTATGGTATGTCTGAAAGGTTCTGTTTGTGGCTCTCATGTTTCCTCGGAGAGCGTTCTTTACGAGTGGCGGTCGACGGATTTCTTTCTAACACCTTCACTATCAACGCCGGTGTGCCCAGGGCTCCATACTGTCTCCTACTCTCTTTCTCATTTACATTAACGATCTGCTGGAAAAGACCGGGAATCCAATCTACAGCTTTGCAGATGACAGTAGGCTTGTCTCTTCATTCACCTTGAACGCTCGGACATCGGCTGCTCAGGCGAATACCCGCAGACAGCAGGAGGTCGTTAAACTTAACAAAGACCTGGAAGAAATTCTATCTTGGGGTGACAGTAACCAAGTGGAATTTAACGCTACAAAAACCCAGGCGGCAGTTTTTTCTAAAAAAGTTAACGTTGCTGAACCCGACATAGTTATGTCGGGGCACTCCATTCCCTTAGCATCGTCGCTCAATTTGTTGGGCGTTAGTTTGGGAGCAAATATGTCCTGGCATGAACATGTTGCAGGCATGGCAAGGAGAGCTTCTCAAAAGTTGGGAATATTATTTAGAACCAGAAAGCTTTACACCACACAATAACTGTTAATTCTTTACAAAGCCCAAATTCGACCAACTATGGAATACTGCTTCCACATACACTGCATTTGTTGGATTCTGTTCAGAGAAGAGCGGCCCGTCTGATTGGAGACCCGGAATTGACCGGCGGCCTTGATTCGCTGGAACATCGAAGAACGGTTGGCAACTTGAGTCTGTTCTACAAGTATTTTCATGAAAAGTGTTCGAAGGATGTAGCCCGCTTAATTCCTCCCAAAGCGGTGCATGTTAGAAATACACGTCGCGCTGGTGCTTCACATCCGTATGAGGTTCAGCTTGTTACTCCGCGTACAACGCTTTTCAAGCAATCTTTTATATGGAGAACGTCAGCCCTTTGGAATAATTTGCCCAGCGCTGTGTTTCCCACCGAGTACAATTTACAGCGATTCAAGAACAACGTGAATCGCTTTTTCCGCACTCATGCCGCTCCTGGAGCGCTTTAGGGACTTCCCTGCAGCACGTGTGCTAGACCCATAAAAAAAACCGTGTATAGGGTTTCTATAGAAAATTCCTACATACAACTTTGTTGTATTAATATGTGGAAGGATCTTGGTCTCTTAAAATTAGTCAGCATTTTACCAAAGCATTAAAAAACGATTTCTAGTTATTATTCTAACATGCTATCTGATGAAGAATTTAAAATAATTGCAGTTGCTTAAATTTCAAGATTTAAATAAATAACACAATTAAATGGACAAAGTTGTATTTTAGTAAGGTAATATAATTTTTCAGTTATGTAGCACTTAAATATAAGGGTATTTTAGCGTTTTAGGTGGCCATAACTCGATTTCCTAAAATTGGTCCCAAGTAGAAAAAATTTGCTACCTAACAATGTTGAATAGGCATAGACCAATAGGTGACCCCTCCCGTTACCCATTTGATAGCGAGCCGGAACCTGAGTCGCAATTTGTCGCTCTGATTGTTCATTTCTTTTCTCGGCATTCGTTATAAAAAAAAATAAAATAAAAAAATTATTTTTGTTTTTTGGAGATTATCTTGAAGAAAATTGTAATGGATTTAACGATTACATGTAAGAGCGCATACATATTGATCATTTTTATGTATTTTTTTAAATAATTAGTAATGTTTTGAGAGTAACAAGTGTTACTCGAAATTGTGGTACGAAAACCCGTTTTTCGGTATTTAAAAAGGTATTTGTTACACTTCAGGTCAGTCTGAGTAATTTTATTGATTTTAACAGAAAAAAAGGTATTTGCACTAATCAAATATATCAATATTAACCATGATTTCCTGTGAAGTCGAGGTTTTCATGGTCTTTAAATCAGACGGTGGAAACCACGTGGTATTTTGTATTTATTTATTTTTTTAAACAGTTTTTATTTTATTCTAGGATTCGAGGATACTTGAGGTGCTCGAGTAATAAGGCGTAGAATACTTTTTGACAAAATGCGGGAAGTGATATTTTATCGCAAGATGAATATTGTGATGAACAAAGGAAGGAAGTGAAGCATAAGTTCTCCTATTTGAAGCCACAATTCAAGAAAATGTGGACGAAAGAGCAAAAAAAATTAGAATTTCTTCTTAAAAATTATGACGAATGGTTACAAGGAACATTTGAAGTATCTAGGTTATAACGCCGGGCTTCTTCTGGTCGACCAACAAAGTCACTTGAAGAATCAAGTGAGAGAAGCAAACGTAGAAAAATAGAGAAAGTACGCAGTGCTGTAAATAAAGAAGTAATAATGCGTGATGCTCAAACATCCCTTCAAAGTTCTGGCGAGAGAATTGTATTCAGTATTCTAAAATACATAACTAACCCTCCCCAGACATCTCAAGCATACCAGAAAGCATACAAAATGTCAAAGCAGTATGAAAAACAGTCACAACTAAATCCAATAGCAGCCCTCTAAATGTTTGCAAAAGCTGACCCAAAACAAGATCTATGTCGTTTAGTAAAGAAGCAATACAAATGCTTGTGTCTGCTGAATCCAATATTAACGACAAAAGTTCCGAAAAAAAAGAGAAATCCACCGAGGAACCTGCAGAGGAAGCCGAAGAATGGAGCTCGTTCGCGGATTAAGAGACCTGGGATCATCGTAAATAATTATTTTTGATTAAGTCAACAAGTTTTTTTTGTCAATATACTGTTTTTAGTGTTCCGTACGGAACACTTATAAGATCACTTCGGTGTCTGTCTGTCTGTCTGTCTGTCACACCCGATTTTCTCCGAAACTATTTGACATAGAAAGGTGAAATTTGGTAATAATATAGGAATTGATGGCCTCATCAGAGCCATGTAGTTTTGGGAATTAAATTTTGACTTAAGGGGTTAGTTTTGGGGGGTGAAGTCGGAAGTGAAAAAAAAATTTTTTTACTAGGTCATCGAGTGTGGTGTCAAATGAAAGCTTGTGAAAACACGAGTAAAAAATATATATATAATATTATATTTGCGCGCACTTTTCTTTGTATTATTTTTAAAAATTCGCGAAAAATCGCTGTCCCGGGCCTTATCTCGAAAAGTACTTATCAAAAAATTTCGAAAAAATTCTGGAATATTCTCCACGGAGTGTAGATTGAACGAAAATTATCACGAGTGCATTACCTTTAATAATTTATATGGTATATAAAAAAAACAAAAATTTCAAGGTCATCAGATTTCAGTAAAGATTGGAAAACAAACTTTGTTGAAAACTCATTTGGGGTGTGTTTTGTGAAGTCACTGATCATTTTATACCACCGTAACATAAATTTTGACTTAAGGGGTTCGTTTTGAGGGGTGAAGTCGGAAGTCATAGAAAGTTGAAATTTGGTAATAATATAGGAATTGATGGCCTCGTCAGAGCCATGTAGTTTTGAAAGTTAAATTTTGACTTAAGGGGTTAGTCTTGGGGGTGAAATCGGAAGTGAAAAAAAATTTTTTTTACTAGGTCATCGAGTGTGGTGTCAAATGAAAGCTTGCGAAAACACGAGTAAAAAATATATATATAATGTAATATTTGCGCACACTTTTCTTCGTATTACTTTCAAAAAAATCACTGTCCCCTACCTTATCTCGAGAAGTACTGATCAAAAAATTTTGAAAAAATTCTGGAATATTCTCCACGGGGTATAGATTGAACGAAAATTATCACGAGTGCATTACCTTTAATAATTTATTTGGTATATAAAAAAAAAAAAAAAAAAAAAATTTCAAGGTCACCAGTTTTGAGTAAAGATTGGAAACAAACTTTGTTGAAAACTTATTTGGGGTGTGTTTTTTTTGTGAAGTCACTGATCATTTTATAACATCCTAACAAAAAATTTTTATTTTAAAAAACAATTAACGTACGGAACACTAATTATGCAAGTTCAACTTGCACTTGACCGGTTTTTTATATATTAAATATCTAAAAAAAACAAAATCAAATAATATGGGCTGCAAAAACGCTGGATTACTCAAAGTGAACCGACCAGTTACAAACGTCGGCTTAGTTCCAGTCATATAACCAGTATTAAGGACTGTAGGGCGTAAATTCTCTGTCCTTATTTAGAATGTTTTTACATTTTATAATTCCTTTCATATGCCCTAAATAATCTCAGATGCATTACCCAAATTATCTGTTATGATTATATTCAAGGAGATGTTCAGCAATGCTTGATTTTTCTGATCTACCGTATCTTAAATGGACTTAATGTTTTTTAAAGCTGGTTTGAATCGACTGTCTACTTTGCCCAAAATACTTCTTATCACGATCATTATAGATATCTCATCTATTCCAGTTTTTTCATATTCCAGTATTATGTCCTTCAGACTTACTAAGATAGTTTTCGAGTTATCTGATGACTTATAATTAAATATCGTATTGAGTCTGCTGTTATATTTTAGAATATGTGGAATTAAGAATATTTAAGCTATACTTGTTTATTAAGTGTTCGTTATAACTATTAATTCTAGGTACATTTTTAATAATATCCCTTTCATTTTTGAATCTTTCTTTATTTAAAGTGACTAAACGATAAACCAAAAAATATAATGTGGAAAGTTTATGATGTAGTGGTGTCACTGTAACAAATATTCCAAAAATAGAAAATTTGCAGGTTTTATTTCATGAGGTTGTGACTCACTTATAAAAAATATTAAGATTAAAAAGAGCTTTGTTAGGTATAGCCCAGTAATAAGTATAGTCAGTTTTCTATTAAGCAATCTTATAAGGGTCAAAAAATTGTCGACTTTCTAAATTTGACCATTTTAATGCCACAGTAATTCAAAGTTTGGAACTGGAACATTTTAAATTTGTAAATTTGGAAAACAACAGGTAAAATTATTTTGATTACTTTTTGTGATAGCATATTAGAACTAATAATTTCTAGGGAAATCTTAAAAAATTCTTTTGAAGAATAGACTGAGAGTAAAAAAAAGGTGATTTTTAAAGCTGATTATGTAACTCTAAATAGTCCAGCGCTTGAATCCACTCTTAAATTTGTCAGTTCGTACTTTTTGAAAAAATATTTTATTTTTCATACCTCGTAAAAGAAGCAAATATAAAAAATAAATCATCAGAAATTTAATCAAAGTAATTTGCGATATAAGGTAGTAAAAATGAAATGCAGCCAATTGTTTGAGTAATACGAAAAAAATACAAAATTTAATTTAGTTTTATACGCGACTCGTGTAGCGTTATGTGTACATGTCATGTTCCATATGTTCCATTTATCGCAGCGGCCGCCGATATCACGATGACAACCTTAATGAAATCAAAACGACAGGGGAAGCTATCAAAATAAATTGGCGCTCGACCCGTTGACAGTGGCGGATTTTTTCAAGAGTAGGATGACCAAGAAGAATTGTCTTACAACTATCGCATTGCGTTACGGTGATATTTTTATGGCTGTTAAGGACGTTAGGGTAATTTTGTTAAAAAGAATACCCAATGAAAAATGAAACTTCGAGTAAGACACTAGGTTTATTCCGAATATTTTATTCATCAGATGAAATTTGTGAATTAGCTATGCCCTTTGGATAGAAGAATTACATTTCATACCTACATTTATAAGATCTGGATCCAGTTAGTCCTGAACTTTTTATTTTGAATATCAAATAAATAAAGTTTTATTTTCTAGGAGTAACAGTAATACAATACAGTATACAATAATTGAAGAAATGGTCAAAGTAAAAATACTGATATTTAAAAAAATTCACCAAAATTTATAATTTCATTACAAACTAAAGATATTTATAGACTTTATTATTCGCGTAGTACGGTATATCTAGAAGAAACTGGAAGTTCAATATTCAATGAAATTAAGGAATAAAAGAAAATTATTAAAAATTTATTAAAAAAATTGTGCACTCAACTGTAGCTGAATATCGACGCTCTATAGAACATATAATCAATGTAAAAGAGACCAAAGTTCTCATTTTAGTCGGTCGGGGTCGGTCGATTAGGGAATCAGCTGAAATGTACAGGACGGATTACGATCTGCCAGACATGTGGAAATCGAAAATGACACTAGGTCGCTATTCGGTGAATACGATTCTAAACACTTGCCTTTTACCTCCCCAGCCTTATTCAGTATTTTAATTTGGAAGAGTAAAATTCACTAGAGATATATAGTGCAATCATGAGATATTCCGCGAAAGCTATTGAACATTAGAAGCAAGTTCTTATTTGTCATTTACATCAGTCACAAAAATGAACAGATTTTACGATATCGAGTTTAAAACGCCTGACGAAGATGTGAAGATATCCGGTGTCTAACCCCCATGTCCTTCTATCACTTTATTAAACCTCGAGCTCATTGCTCAGGAAAGTCTTTCCAGATTTTCTGCAGTTCGGTGGTATCAGTTCAAAACTGTTTTCTGAAAATGCACATGTTTTCTCATTTGCTTTGTTTCAATAGCCATCACCAGGAAATCATCCAATATCATTCATTGCCATACATGCTTATTGCGAATTCGGTTTTCCTGAATATATATAAATGATCATATAAAAATATTCAGTGGCCTTAAACTTCGCCAAGTTTTTGCACCATAAATCCTCAATTACTGTTAGGGGTTTCGTAGATATTATATTTTCACTTCTTTCCAATCTCATGGCTCCAGAGTATTCCATTTAGGCAGCTGATTCCTTTCCTTGAGTGTGGTATTTTTTATTATTCATATTCATATATCATCTGTTTCGGTTGTTTCGAACTAAGTAACTATAATTAGTATAAGTTGTTATTTCCTCTCTTTATCATCGACTGTTTGAATAGGAATTTTAATTTTTGCATTCTAATCCACTCCTTTTGCATTCATTTGATAACTTTCGCGTTATAAATTCCAGATTGTCTTTATCACTTGATACAATTACTTGGTTATCGGTGAACTGGAAGAGATATACACATGTTCAATGCTTTTGTAACGTATATTTTAAATAGTGTAGGTGATAGAAGGTATCCTTATCTTTACCGCCTTTAATTACTAATTAATTACTAATTAATTACTGCATATTACCATTTTTGATGTTGACTAGTCAACAAGTTTTTAGGAGTATTTATTGGGATGTAGCTAATATTGGTTTTCTATAATTCTTTGAACAACTATTCCACAGAAACTGTGACGTAGACTTTATGGAGATTAATGTATATAAGGTAAATCTCTTGTTTTATGTTTAACCTTTCTATTACTAGTCTTTATCTGGATTGTTCTTCCTCCTGCTCTCAATATTCCATCACTAATAAGCATCTAAGAATTCTTCCACGTAGACGCCTTAGGGTACTGTTTACATATTCGTATGTAATTGATGCTATTTAATTTAGTTCAGGTTAGTTCAAATTAGTTAAGGTTTGTATATAAATGAAATGTATGTAACTTTCTATTCATCTAATATAGGTACCATTTAAATATGCACCATATTAGTTTTTTATACACAGTTGTGTTGTATTACATTTGGCTACTTTCGCAAGTATGCCTTTTAGATCTGCAGCGCGTCTATTTGTAAGTTATCATATTATATACTTACCGGTTTCGATTTCAGTGTAGATTTCATTGCCCAGAATCTGAATGATGATGAAATTATCGTGTATTCATATCTATTTTCGGTTAGTAATTATTCACAACATTGAATCCATTTTTCCATGGGTATAAACTGTATTTTACCGCACTTTATTTCTTTCGATTTTAGTCTTTGGCTAAATTTCCAAATTTTATATTTAACACACCCCCTTCTTTTCCCTCTAGTTGTTCATTTTATTTCGAAGTATTTCTCATTGTCTTCTTCTGGTGTAGAACTAAGGCATTTTAGATGAAACTGTTTATATCCAGAGAACCAGTGTTTCTATTTCGACAGTTCGATAACAGTTTTTCGCTGAAATTTATACCTTTTCCGTTTCGTCTAATCTGTACTAATACAGTCCCCGTGTACTTGCGGTCTATCTAAATTGCAATGTTGGATTGCTGGATTGTGGCGTCTTTTTTTCTATTATTTTTAAAAGTCATGCAATAATCTGAGACACATCTAACGCCTCAATAGACTTTTACATCATTTACTTGTAAAGGGTCTGTTTTGTGTCAAATTCAAATATCTCTTTATTATTGGCAAATTGGTACAATATTACTTACTTACTAACTTAATGTACTACCAATACAATATGCGGTGCCATGCATGTTCATTTGCTAATTTACTGCCTTTCGGAAGATATTCTGCTTTTTTTGCTAAGTTTGTGTCTCTAAAATTGGTGATGTTATTGCTCCCGCAACTAAGATTTTAGGTTTAATCTCATGGTTAATAAGCTGAGATTTAGTTGCTGATGAAGTAGTTACAGAGACATTTGTTTTCCGTCCTTGTTCATGGTCTCATCATTTAAACATTTAGTTGCAAGATTTTCAATGTATGTTTTAATTTGTAAAAAGTAACTTGACTTTTTACCGTACTTAGTTAAAGTTATTTATGTCTTATTTACGTCATCTTTAATACAATTTTTAGTATCATTAAACAATGATCAATTTGGTATTTACAAAAAGAAAAATATGTCCTGCTCTATGGTAACTCTAGGTAAACGCGTTTATCTGTAAACTTGTTGTTAGAGAAGGTGCTACAAATTTTTTGATGGTAGTATGGTACTTAAAGCTATGCTTCCTTAAATTAAAATGTATAATAAAATACAAATTTTAATTCACAATTTTACCATAAAAACTATTAAGCTGTTTATGTATTTGCACAAATCAGTTGGTAATAGGAATATTAAAAAAAGTTAATGTGTATTTCAAAAAATCACTAACCGGCAATTATGTGGCTTTTAATTACTTAAAATCATCAAAAGCAACGCATCAACAGTATCTATGCAATAACCGATAAAAATAAAGCTATTTCAATAAGTTGTCTAAATTGTCCAAATGGGTAATCGTTATGTGGAAAGGAAATAAAACAATTAATGTTTTATCAAATCCTTATGAAACTGCATTTACCCTATGATGGAATTTAGTTAATGTTATCGGGTAAGTTATTTTCGAGTCTTTTATGTAGCAACCTATTTCAAAATAATCGGCCAAGTGCAAGTCGGACTTGCGTAATTAGTGTTCCGTACGTTGACTTCGGCTATGGAGGCATAAAATGATCAATAAGTTCATAAAAAACACACCCGAAATGAGTTTTCAACAAAGTTTTTTTCCGATCTTCACTGAAAAAACTGAGGACCTTGAAATTTTTGTTTTTTTTTATATACCAAATAAATTATCAAAGATAATGCACTCGTGATAATTTTCATTCAATCTACATCCTGTGGAGAATATTCCAGATATTTTTCAAAATTTTTTGATCAGTACTTTTCGAGATAAGGTTTGGGGTCAGCGATTTTTCGCAAATCTTTAAAAATAATACAAACAAAAGTATGCTCAAGCCTGACATCCCACTCCATGACCTGGTAAAAAAGAGTTTTTTTTTACTTCCAATTTCACCCCCCAAAAACCAAAATTTAACTTTCAAAACTACACTGCTCTGATGAGGCCATCGATTCCTATATTAGTGCCAAATTTCAACTTTCTATGTCAAATACTCGTAGTTTCGGTGAAAATCGGGTGTGACAGACGAACAGATAGACAGGGGGACAGACATCGAAGTTATCTTATAAGTGTTCCGTACGGAACAACTAAAAATACAAACTTATGTAAAATTGGCACAGGCTTTAGAATTATCAGTTAAAATTTAAAAAATTTAAACAGTTAAATTTTACAATTTTACAATACAGTGAATATATTCCGAATAACTCTCGATATAACTTGATAGAGCAGCCCTTTTGTAGTTAAATCTAAAAAATATTTTTTATGACGTATACAAAAATACTATACAGGGAGGGTAAAGATGCAATGATAAAAGTTTAAATAGGTCTATGATAATTTCAGTTAATTCTAGTATATACCGATTAGTTCAGGTAAAGTTAATTAGTTCCGGTTAATTTGAGTTAGTTCGGGATACTTTAAATTAGCTTACATTCGTGATTAGTTCCGGTTAATTCGCGTTACCACTAAAGCTATTTAAAATCTATACTAAAGCTATTTAAAATCTATACTAAAGCTATTTAACATTTCTGAAATATTAAATTTGCTAATAGAAGTATTAGACACATAAATCTTGAAATTATATAACATATATATATATATATATATATATATATATATATATATATATATATATATATATATATATATATATATATATATATATATATATATATATATATATATATATATATATATATATATATATAATATATATATATATATATATATATATATATATATATATATATATATATATATATATATATATATATATATATATATATACATACATATATATATATATATATATATATATATATATATATATATATATATATATATATATACATATACATATATATGTTATTATATATATATATATATTTATATATATTTATATATATATATATATACATATATATATATATATATATATATATATATATATATATATATATATATATATATATATATATATATATATATATATATATATATATATATATATATATATATATATATATATATATATATATATATATATATATATATATATATATGTATATATATATATATATATATATATATATATATATATACATATATATATATATATATATATAATATATATATATATATATATATATATATATATATATATACATATACATATAATATACATATATATATATATATACATATATATATATATATATATATATATATATATTATATATATATATATATATATATATATATATTTATATACATATATAATATATATATATATATATATATATATACATATATATATATATATATATATATATATATATATATATACATATATATATATATATATATATATATATATATATATATATATATATATATATATATATATATATATATATATCAGAAATTAGATATACTTGTGGCTTTGTCAAATTGTTATCAGAGTTTTAATATACATTGTAGGAATCTTCTTGAACCAAAATGTAAAATGTTTACATAATTATTTCTTCTGAAAAAGTGTGTATCTTTTTAATTAAAATGATACTGGTAAGTAGCATTTTAATTATCAACTTGAAGCTTCCAAAAGAAATTTGAACTGAAACAGCTCAGTAGCTGCATGTCTTAAGGCACTGCAATGCTCTTATTAAAATACACCTTGTCACAGGATCAATTCTAGTCGGTCAATTTGTTAATTCCTTAAGATATTAAATAAATAGCTTTTGGTTCCATGCAATATTAAATATTCCGTTTCATTAGCCCTAAATGATATTATGATTTACAGAAAAAATCAATATAAAAAATCTGTAAACCGATTTACACAATTCTTAATAAAAATAAATAACAAGTTTGACTTTTTCAGATTAAAAACATTCAAATTATAATTCATTACAATAAAATTACTTAATTACTTTGTTAACTGACACTAAATATATTTTTGTAAAGATTTACAACTGCGTTATCGCGATTTTGTAGCACAATTAAGACTCCAAGTCTGAAAATGTAGTTGTACTACGAAATCGCGATAACGCAGTTGTAAATCTTTACAAAAATATATTTAGGGTCAGTTAACAAAGTAATTAAATAATTTTATTGTTAAAATATACTGTCACAAAGTAACGGATCAATCAATCAACTCTTTGTAATTCATTATATTAAATAATCAGTACATTCTACAATAAAGAGACTATGTCATTCATAAAATCGGTACCTGCAAAATCAAAAATTCACTAGAAACTTGTGTGCGATAAGAACCATTTGAAAATAGTGGACAGATTTGCAAACCCTGCCTTATGCAAAAAAATTACCTTAGTATGCTTCTGCCTAACACTGCGAAAAAATTTGAATGATCGCAGGTGGTCTGACAGGAATACCTGTTTTGGACACATACCGTTGTTGCCTCTTACATTTGTTAATTTTCAATGCAGGTTAGATGTAGGTATATAAAAGTTATTAAAGTGCAAATTTAGAAAATATTTAGCTGTTTTTTATAATTATAATGTCACTTACTTTATTATCTCTCTCTCTAAAAATTATGCTCTTTATTAGATTAAATTCTAAATGATATTAAGGAGGACAACAAACCCAGGACTTTTTTAACTTCTGGAAGTATGACAAAACTATACATTGGACCAAATCGTTTGCATGCTATCCAGTCAACACTGTGATAGCGTTTTAATGTAAATATGCGGAGCTTTGGTATTTTAAGATGAGATATTTCCCAATCAACTATATGCTTTTACAGCACATGCGCTACAAGGGAAATTCCTAAATCACCACAAAAGCGGCAAGTGGGAAGAAATGGTAATTCATGTTGTTCTTGAATCGCTGCAGGTTATACCCGGTGGAAAACACAGCCTTGGTTTTTTAAAATGAGATATTTCCCAATCAACCATATACTTTTACAGCACATGCGCTACAAGGGAAATTCCTAAATCACCACAAAAGCGGCAAGTAGGAAGAAGTGGTAATTCATGTTGTTCTTGAATCGCTGTAGGTTGTACCCTGTGGAAAACACAGCCCTGGGTAGTTCCAAAGCAATAAAGCTCTTGATAAAAAAGAGAACTTGAATAAGGCGGATCAAGGCGTGACAAGCTAACTTTATAAGAATGTGAGCACGCCTCACTCTTGAAGCATTCATGCGGGCACATCCATTGAACACTTCGAATACTTCCTCTTCAAGTATCAGGTCAGTCAATAACTTTTGAAAGCGAAAGCGAAAATGAATTGAGTCGAAATACATTTATTCTTCATTATAATCTCCCTTAAGCAATATACATTTTTTCCAGCGATTTTCCAATTCATTTACCCCATCTCTAAAGGGGTTTTCTGGAAGACCTTCAAAATACCCATCTAAGAATACTATTAACTCATTATATTGTAACATTCATTTTTTCCTAGATTTTAAGACCATGTAATGTTACTGATTTTTCACTTCAAATTGTACTTATTTTCATTTTTGTATCGAACGGTATATTAAACAGAGATTCCAAGACGTTCGGTATATACTGTGCAGTGCGGGTTCCTGACCGAATCTACCGCTACGCCGCGATTGGTGAAATGTGTGTATCCGCAGTTTTGGTTCCGGCGTCGCCATATTACCGGCAGAGTTTGCATGGTTTATTTAAGGATCCGAGAAACGACTGTCTTGGCTAATTTCCATCCAGCCGCCGAGTAGGCGAGGCTAATTGCATCGGAGCCGCCAAGTAGGCTTCCTTCGACTGAGCTACAGAAAAAGCTCATAACAACCATCATGCGAGCTAAGTAAAGCACCAGTTCTTAACGAAAAGCCGTAGCGGGCTCTCTAAGTGTTTTGCTAGAAAAGTGTGAAATCGGTCGTATTCCATCAAAGCAGGAATAAGAACAGTAAGTTACCAAAGCGTACTTCAATAGACCTGTCCCTGAGTAGTGCCTTAACAGTAATTTAAAACTGACTAAAAAGTGAAGTGAAAAGCACTATTTTTCGTCTTTGGGGGTTGTCATAGTTCAGAATTTAAATGTAATAACTACTAGTTAGGCTAGAATTTTTTTGTAGAACTGCAAAGGTTAGAACTTTTTATTTTTAAAAAACTTGAATAAATTTTCTTTTTGTTGATTAAAGCTAGTGTCTCACTGAATACCTATCTTTCTTTTCAGGATAAGGACGGCTGTACCAAACTAACTTTTTATTTAATAACCATAAAACCCTTCAGTATTTTTTTTCATTTTTTTAGCTGAAGTTAGATCCTTTCTATTTTAAAATGAATGGTGCCCAAAAAAAAATCGTACAGCTAAAGCTTTTTAAAAATAGAAAATAAATCCAAAAAGACGTACAAAAATTATCTCTTACCCATATCTTTCTACCAAAGAAAACTGAGCTAGTGTGTGTTTAATTTCTTTAGTTCTTTTAAAATCAGGGTTCACTCGATTCATTATCAGAAATTAAAGTGGGGCGCAATTAAACACCTTTTCATAGGCTACAAAATGACGCCTCAAAAAGCGGGTAAGTTCACACCTTACAATATGTTGAACAACGCTTCCCACGTAAAAACTTTTTGAGGTTTAGGAACAGATGGAAGTCAGAAGGAGCTAGATGTGGCGAATAGGGTAGATGTTCCAACAATTTGTATTTTAATCCGACCAGTTCTGCAGTTGCCAAAGCATTTCTATAAGCATTGTTATGATGAAAGATGATTTTTTTCTTCTGCAAACCGGGCCTTTTCTCGCGAATTTTCTTATCCACTTTGGCTGCTTTGAAGCTGAACAATCGGCCGGTTTATTGTCGCAGTTCAGGATCATACTGGTAAACAGAAGTCTCATCCATAGTTACAAATCGACGCACAAAATCAATTTTGTTCTTTATGAAACGAGTCAAATGTTGTTTAAAAAGTTTCTCTCGAGCGCATTTGTTCCGATGTTAGCAAATTGGGCATCCATCTTGTGAATAGCTTTCTCATACCCAAAACATTAGTTAAGATCTCATGTACTGATCCATGTGAGATGATTACCGCCTCAGCTAAATAATCCAAGGTTAATCGACGGTCTTCCATTACCATATCTTGTATTCGCACAACAGTTCCTTCATTTATTGCAGTTTTTGGACGTCCTGAACGTGAATCATCATTGACGCGTGTACGACCACGTTTGAACTCTAGAGTCCATCTATGAACAGTTGGAAATGAAGGAGCAGACTCCTTTAAAATTTTCACTAATTTTGCACAGATTTTAGTTGCCGATATAACTTCGAGAACGAAGAATTTTATCACTGCAAGATATTCGATTTTTTCCATTTTTAAAAAATACTCAAACACGTCTACTTTAACCAGCTGATAAAAAATGAATGACTTAATAGATCGACTTAAAATTTAGAGTGTGTTCATACGACAGATGAGGGTTCAAAATGGTGTTCAATATGTAGTTGAAGTGATGCTCTAAAGGTGTCGCTTTCAAAACTTAACTGACCTGTATTTACAGAATAAATTCAAATCATATATGTTATAATATAATGATATAATATTATATATATATATATATATATATATATATATATATATATATATATATATATATATATATATATATATATATATACGAGGCTGGTTTAAAAAGTTCGTGCAAAAATAAAAACTAGTTATGTGTTTGGGGTAAACCTTTTTTAATTTTCGACATAGTCTCCTTTTAGGCTTATACACTTCGTCCAACGATGTTCTAGTTTGTTGATCCCTTCCGAATAACAGGATTTGTCCAAGTCTGCAAAATATCTATTAGTGTCTGCAATCACCTCCTCGTTTTAATAAAATCTTTGTCCCGCCAGCCATTTCTTCAAATTGAGGAACAAATAGTAGTCCGAGGGAGCCAAGTCTGAAGAATAGGGGGGGATGTGAAACGAGTTGGAATCCTATTTCCATTAATTTTGCGACCACAACTGCTGAGGTGTGTGCTGGTGCGTTGTCGTGATGGAAAAGAACTTTCTGTGGGCCAATCGCGGGCGTTTTTCTTGCAGCTCGGTTTTCAAACGATCCAATAACGATGAATAATATTCACCTGTAATAGTTTTACCCTTTTCCAGATAGTCGATGAGGATTATCCCTTGCGAATCCCAAAAGACAGTCGCCATAACCTTTCCGGCCGAAGGAACGGTCTTCGCCTTTTTTGGTGCAGATTCCCCCTTGGTAACCAATTGTTTAGATTGTTGTTTGGTCTCAGGAGTATAGTAATGTATCCATGTTTCATTCACAGTGACGAAACGACGCTTAAAGTCCTCCGGATTCTTCTGCAACAGCTGCAAACCATCCTTGCAACACTTCACACGATTCCGTTTTTGGTCGAGCGTGAGCAATCGCGGCACCCATCTTGCGGATAGCTTTCTCATGTCCAAATGTTTATGCAAAATATTATGTACCCGTTCAGTCGAGATGCCCACAGCACTAGCAATCTCACGCACCTTAACTTTTCTGTCATCCATCACCATATCATGGATTTGATCAATGATTTCTGGAATCGTAACCTCCACAGGCCGTCCAGAACATTCAGCGTCACTTGTGCCCATATGGCCAGTCCGAAAATTTTGAAACCACTTATAAACTGTTCTAATCGAAGGTGCAGAGTCACCATAATGTTTATCAAGCTTCTCTTTAGTCTCCTGAGGCGTTTTGTCTTTCATAAAGTAATGTTTAATCACCACACGAAATTCTTTTTCGTCCATTTCTTGAAAATCACTCGACTTCCTTGATTCACACGAATGCCAAACCCAAAGAAATAGACCAATATGGCTGAAACTTGGTGTGCGTTCATTCAAGAGATGCTACTAACTAAACATGACCTCGATACGCGCCGGTGGTGCCATCTCTCGGACTTTGCACGGACTTTTCAAGCCAGCCTTATATATATATATATATATATATATATATACTATATATATATATATATATATATATATATAAACAAATAATTTCTTTTCTCTGTTCCTAACAATCAAGACTCCTGGTAAGTTTCAATGAGACGGGCAGCTCTTCTTTACATAAAATCTGATAAATATAGTGAATGGTTAAACGCGAAGTCCCAGACGGGGGAGCGGTACACCATCAAGGGTTGAATCTGAGCTATGAATAGGATTAAAAGTAGTTTTTAGGTCAGTGATCTAGTAGGACATAATACTCCGAAGTTTTGAGAGGCCCCTCTAGATTATGCATGCAACCTGATCATATTTGCTTCGAAGTTAACACCGTATAAATTGAGTGACAAGGTTCATAGAATACAGTATCCCCACATAACAATATCGGGGTCTTTATTGTTGGCTTTCTTTAAAAAACACTACTACCTAGGTTTTGCAGCCTTATATTCTCATTGGTTACCGGCACTACTATATAGAATTTCTTCCAGATCTATGTTAAATTTTATAACTTTCTGTTGTCTGCCAATATTTACATGAGCAACTGGTATATAAGCATTTTATGGTAAATGAAGAAACAAGCGTACTATCATAGGTAAAATTATAGATTAAATATGTAGTCTTTTCTGGCAGATCGTTAATATAAAGAATAAATAGGATGGGTGAAAGTATGGAGGTATGTGGTTACCTTGACGTTATATGTGTCGGAAAGAATTCTTTTACTGCCACTTGTAAACAAAAAGCAATCTCTGATAAAACTCAAAATCCATAAATAAAACCCTTTAAATGTCCCATTAAAGCGCAGATTAGTCAACAGTCCGACGTACTAAACACGGTTGAATGCCTCAGATAAATTAAGCGCAATCGCTCGAAACTCTTTATAATGTGCAATTGCATTCTTCCAAAGATGCGTGACATATATTATGAGATCTATTGTTGATCTAATAAAAAAACAATTTTTTTGGGGTCGCTAAAATATTGGATCCTTCTACATATTTTAAAAGACACTAATTGATAGCATTTTCGGGACCTTTGACATTACTGGAAACAATTCGACAGGTTGAGATTGGCTGGGCATGGTCTTTTTGTCTTTTTTTAGTAAACAGCTAAACTCTAGCACCTTTCCAAAAATATTTCCCTCCGATAGGATAACTTGTTGGCACATTTTTTTAGTACTTTGAGTGGTCATCAGGTAATTAGCACAGGAAACTTGTTGGTGTTTAGCCTCAATATGTTTATGCCACGCTGCTTGAAGATAATATCGTTTTGTTTAATGCACACTTGTAATAAAGGGTGATGTTTTTCTTAGAATATTGAAGGTAGAGTGTGAAGCAAGGAGTTCATGTAACAATTGTTCAACAGATATCATTGGAGCAGTGTTGCCTGACAATTTAATGGGTTGTGGATTTGATTTGCTGAAACTTTAGCGAAATACCTTAGCGACCGAGGAAAAGATCTTGAACTGTTGAAGCAGGCAATAAATTTGTTCTCTATGCACTTTCTTAGTTTCGGCAAATAAATGCCTGTATCTATTTCGAGTACTAAAAAAAAGATACGGTTGAAGTTTTAATGCATCTTGTTGAAAGAGAAGATATTTGGAAGCAATAAGTTATTTGAATGTTCGATCGAACTGAGGTTTGACGGTTAAAAGAGCATTTTTTTCAAAAAAGGAATGTGCCTTAGCAAATTCAGATAGGCGGTCAGAGCTAAAACAAACGCGAAAGGAAATGTGCAAAATTTTAATCTAATTCTTCCTATTTAGCAGATTTATAGTGACAAATTTTTGCAAGTTTAGGTGATTCTTTGTCACTAACTAGAAGTTTAGTTGATGTTGAAATGCATGTATGATCCAAAAAACTCAATATATGCTTTACAGTGATAGTTTACGTAAATCTCCGGATTGATGTTTAAAAAGAGATAAAGGAGACTAACGAATCCGTGTTGATTCATCGATCATGAATCAGTATTGTCGACACTAAAGTTGCCTAGGATAGCAATTGGAGGGTTAATCTGTAAAAAAATCGATGACTCTCGCAAGTACACCCAAAAATGCTATGCAGTTAGCGTAGACGATAAAGGCTGCAGATGATTTAAGAGAGCCTCGTTTTATTGGCAAGCGATGTCTTTTGAAAAAAAAGCTGCTTCCAAAGGTTTATTTGATCCGAGAGAGAGAGAGAGTTGTATAAAAGTAGTAGTTGATAGAGTCGCTTTAATTTTACTGAAGGCGAATAGGTGAAGTTTATTTGATTACAGGTGTTGGTGCACATATTTCAGTTTAAACCTCGTATGATGCAAACAAACTTTAAAATGGTGATATCCACTAACCAGACTCCCAGAAAAGCTCCTAAAAGGGGGCTATTTTACCATAGAAATTGTTTGGTCTTGGAAGGTTTCAAACTATTACTTTGTCCATCGAAAATTCGGAAATATCTACCATCTACATCCATGTAAGTTCAAAGCAAGTCTAGTCATATAATGCTAGTGATTTCTTTGAGGACACCCTGTAATCACATCCTACTCCAGTCGATATGCTATGTTAAGATAAAAAAGAAAAATACACATGTTTTCAAATTTCTCAACTTCAGAAACCCTGAAAAATCCATATAACATGATATATTCGGACTACCCTAACTACTCCTTTACATTTATATATTTTATTATAAATAATCATGCTAAAAATCTATTTATTCTCGCAGGCAAAACTGGAAAAAATCCCTATAGTAGTAATAAAACCCTACATAGTACTGTATTTGAGTCAAATTTAAAATCGATATCTCAGTTATTTAGGAAGTTAACGCGACAACAGATACATAACTAGATAGATCGGCAGACAGACACACCGATAAAAACTCTGTTTTTCCTGATATGGAGACCCTGAAACGAGATGAAAATCGGATTAGTTCAGGTGAGGCGGTATTTTTTTCACGCTGCATTGCGAATCGCTGTTTAACCAAAGCCTTCAAATACCTTGTACTTTTCCGTTACCTACATATCACTTATACGGGAAACACTAGCATTGTCCCGCCACTGTGAATTCTGCCGTTTTGTTCAAATTTCGGCTGTATCGGGCCGAATCGTTGTTAAAACGGTCGCTTAAGTGCAATACTCTGTTAGCTACACTTTTCATTTTCACCGATTTTTTGTCTGTTGCGTTCCTTCTATGATGACTATCGATCAGCACGCAGACGTTTTTGTTTAAATAGCTCGATCGGTTTTTAATGGAATGGAAATGTGGAAGCAAATGGAAAATGCTGGTTGGTTTTGAACTTTAAGCTATTGAAACTGAAAAATATAAAGCAACAATTGGTATACAATTTGCATTTCGGAATATATCCTCTATTAGTTGACTGAGTATCATCGTTTGAAAGAGTGTGAAATACATTAATATTTATTTCTACCGTTTTCAGTAATATTGCAATATATAAAAACCAATGTTACGTTGTAACTATATAGAGATAAAAGGAATGAATTGCAGCTTCGAATTTAAAAGTCACCTACTATTGGTACTTTTTAATATTGAGTAAATCTGGTATAATAGTTTTTCTGCAACTGGCAATAATAAAAGAGAGCAATAATTCAAAGAATAAGCTAACAAAGTTGAAAATTCTAACAGTCTAAATAAACGAGAACTTGGATAGATATAAAACTGTGCGATAGATATAAATATGGTTTAATAAGTCACTGCCATAAGACTACTATCTTTTTCATGGCCGAAAACATGAACATACTTCAAAAACTTAATTTATATATATTTTTTTGAAGACTAACTGCTTGAGTAGGTAACTTAGAATCCTATAATGCTATTTTTGCCACATTTTGAAGAGTATATAGTTTGACAAATCAATCATCGCCAATCTACATATTTTTTGTTTAGGTTTTTCTATCTGTTGAATAATATAATTACATACTTTAATAGATTGTTAATATAGCACCCCCTATTACGGTCTGTCAAGTAAGAACGTGACCTCTCGTATTTTTGAAAAAATATGTGCGAAAATTTTTTGCCATCAATGTATTCTTAGCTGTGCTAACAAGGGTGCAATTACCTTAGTAAGTTGTCCAATCGCCTCCTGTATCAATAATCATTTGGCATATTCGAGGCATGCTGTCGACGAAATTTTCTGCATACTCGGGCTATGATATCCAAATTTTTCGAATCTTGCGAGACAACTGAGTCAAAATCCTCAGACTCTTTCTTCTGAGCTTTCTCTTTACAAGGGATCGTGGGCCCAAGCAAGCCGCGACGTGATTTTCGCCCAGCAAAGATTTCTCCAATGTGCTTTAGAATTTGCCATCATGAACATGAAGATGTTGTCGAACGATCTCATAAGTCACATTGAAACCCGATTTTCTTAATTTTGCCGCTCCTTGAAGCAGTGTTAATTTCGAGTCCCATGAAAACAAAGACAGGATTTGTTTTTCGGCTTTTGGAGTGACTTTGGCCACCAAGCAAGTCGTCGACATTTTTCGTCTCGTTAAAACGATTTACCCACTTCTTCACAATCGACACCGACATTTTAATATATTTAGCGGCCACGAATATGTCATTTTAGGCCCATTTAGATGAGAACAAAGAAAGACTGCCTCGAACCGACACGCAAACATGTAACTCATTTTGGATTTCACGTGATTTCGACGAAAGTTCGGAATTGACTGACACTTACTATAATACGTCGTAAAAAAAATTCCCTCTTCCGATTTTTTTCTGAATCGCTAGAATCGCATCTACCAAAAATGAATTATCGCGGACACGTTCTTTCTTAACAGACTGTATCGACAATATTGGACTTCCATTTAGACTCTGACATAATCGGAGTAAATTAAAGTGTGAGTTAAAGGTGTGAAGTTTTTCATGGAATATGGTCAAATCGTAAATTATGTTTTTGGAACGATTAAAATTTGCTTATGTAAAAACAGAGATATTTCAGATTAAAACTTCTGGGCTACACAAATAATTTGATCAATGGTTAAATAAAGTTCCGGAAAATAAGTTCAAATTTGTTTTTTTCTTACTGGATGAAAGCAATAGGTAGGAGAGGCAAGGTAAGAGCACATTGTTATGAAACGTTTTACCGGATAGGGGCATGCTTTTTAAGTGTAAGAATTTTACGAAAATAATATTTCTGCGACCATCACGAGGCCAAAATGTTGCATTCTATATCACTTAAACAGTCCAAATGACACCATGATAATTCAACGGTTTAAAAAATAGATACGCAAGTTTGAAGAAACTGGTTTAATTATAAGTAAACCTAGTGGAAAGCGATCAAACACATCAAGAAGCGATACAAACGTGAAAAGCTAGAGCCTCAGTTCAAGAGAATCCCGTCCTCTCAATGTGCAAACATCGCGTACTGTAAATATGCCTTCGAGTTCGTTATAGCTCATTTTTCGTAAAGACGCAGCTGGTGCAAAAATTACAGTCAAACGGCGTACGAAGAGTGCTGGAAATGTAACGGTTAGCATGTAAATGATAGTATTTTTAAGAAAAACAAAAATTCCAACAATGGTTATAATTCTCCTTAAGAAAGGAGATATTACTGATATCGAAAATTACAGGCCCATATCTCTTCTGTCATACTTATATAAGCTCTTTACTAAAATCTTAACAAATTGCCTAACAGCAAAACTAGATATCAGTCAACCTGTGGAACGGGCGGGCTTCAGAAAGAGATTGAGCCCGATTGACCACCTCTATACAATACGCACTGTAATAGAGAAATGTACAGAATATAAGGTACCAATACATTTGTCCTTCATTGATTTTCATAAGGTATTTGAATCTGGTCCGTTCTGAAATCTCTGGCGAATGTAAGAATAGATTCCAGATATATAAAAATAAGAGAGAACATCTATAAAGAAGCATCTATAAATATTAAAATTGACGAAACAACTGTCACTAACTACATACCAAAGGAGTGCGACAAGGAGATACTATCTCACGTAATTTATTTGAAGACGTCTTTAAAGAATTAAACTGAGATTAAAAGGACATCAACATCGACGGCACTAGACTGAGTCACCTTAGGTGTACAGACGATGTAGTCATGATAGCTAATAACACCCGTGAACTACGGGAAATGTTAAACCAGCTGAATGTGGTCTCTGAAAGGGTAGTTCTTAAGAAAAATTAAAAAAAAAATTAATGAGCCCTGAAGATACCAACATACAAACAGGAAAGAACTAAATAGAACGTGCCGACGAGTATATCTACTTAGGTCACGCTATTAAAATCGGAAAGGAGAACCAGCATGCAGAAATTACTAGGCGAATAAAGCTGGCATGGGTAGCTTTTGAGAAAATAGGACATATCTTAAGTACTACAATACCCCTAAACCTAACAACTAAAGTCATACCTGTGTGTCTCATGTGTCTCACTAAATCATTTGCTCAAAAGCTCGTAACTTCACAGAGAGTTATGGAGAGAAGCATGCTTAGTATCTCCTTTAGAGGTAGAATTCATAACGAGTAGATAAGGAAACGACCCAAACTCATTGCCATGGCTCTGGAGACGGCAAGGCTGAAGTGGCGATGGGCTGGTCATGTGGCTAGATCATCTGGAGACAGATGGGTAAATAGGGTACAGTATGGAGACCTACAGAAACAGAAGGAGGCGTAGGACGTCCATAGGAACGATGGGTCGATGATATAAGAATAGTAGCGCGCAAGCAGTAGTTAAAGGTGACAAAAGATTGGGAAGCATTGAAAAGATTAGAAGAGACCTACATCCAGGAGTGGACAAACTTGAGTTGAGAAGAAGAGTGAAAGAAATTTTTAAGAAATATTTTTCTAATTACTGTAGTAAGATATGCAATACTTATCAATTTGTATATGTATAGAAATTCTTTAAAATTAAACATTTTATAGGACACCTTTTATAGAAGTTGAGGATTGCACACGTCTCGTTTTGTTTCACAAACGGAATTAAGTTTCTATACGTAAATTTCTCGCCACGTCTTACAACGCTTTCGAGGTGTCTTACCCTAATTTAACAAAAGGCTACATGGAAATAGTGTGCACCACTGTCATTTCGATATCAATTTGTAGCCAAATCAGTACTGTTTCAGTTTTAAAGTATTGTTTTAAATAAAACATAATTAGTTGTATTAAAAAAATGATAAGAAAAATATAACTTCCAAACAAAATATATATTTTCTACAAGGAGAGAGCTATAAAAAAATAGCGCTCATATAAACATTTTCTTGATTAAACTTTTATGTAAACTGACCATTTTTCAGAAATTATTAATAATTATTTATATAATGAAAGTATTTTTTAAATTATTATGACCTGTCTGATGATCTGATGATGTTGTCATTCTAGCGGACAGTGAAGAAGGCCTACAAAGACTCATGAATGGAATTGTTGATGCATGTGAAGAATATGGAATGAAACTGAATACGAGCCAAACAAAACAAGGGTGGTCAGTAAGAATCCTAATACAAACATAAATATTAAAGTACAACAATAAACACTTGAAAGGGTAACAAAAATAATGTACTTAGGAAGCGCAATTACTGAAGATTGGGACCCCTCTATTGAAAAACGCTCAAGAATTGAAAAATCACGAAGCTCCTTTAATAAAATGCGCAACATACTTTGTAACTGCCAACTAATCCTAAAAATAAAAACAAGAGTGCTAAGATTCTACGTGATCGCGGTCATGTTATACGGTATAGAAGATGTAACAATCACAAAGACAACACAACAAAGAATGGAGTCATTCGAGATGTGATACTATCACCGAATGCTGCGTGTTCCTTGAACAGCGCATGCCACAAACGTGGAAATATTTGAACGGATGGGAAAAGAATGAGAGTTGATTCCAGCTGTTAAAGAAAAAAAACCGCTTACTTTGACAATATTATGAGAAGCCAAAAGTATGAGCTCCTGCACCTTATAATTGAAGGAGAAATAATCGATAAGCGAGGATCAGGAGGGCGCCGTAACTCCTGGTTGAAAAACTTACGACGGTAGACAAACATGACATCTACTGAATTATTTAGAATGACAGTATATAAAATCAGATGGGCAAATGTGATCGCCAACGTCCTTAGAAGATAAGGCACACTAAGACGAAGAACATGACCTGCAATAATAGAAAATTGATTTTCTGGCTTAAAAATTGATCAGAACTTTCTAGACGAATATACAAGAAAAATTATTTATACCTTTAGTCGTGATTTAATAAAAAATATTAATAACTTTTGCCTTTGATGTCGTCCTCAGGGATAAAACGAATATTTCTTGTGATTTTGCCTCATAGACTGATTCTTGCAATATACTAAATCTGTAATTAGTTTTCTTGTATTTTTACAAATAAACTTCTATCAAATATATATTTCAGAAACACTTTATACGGAACTTGATCAAAGAAAACCAAATGGCGAAACAGATCTTATAATTAAATACTTTCAAGGATTTTCAAGAATAATAAAGAACAGACATCCTTCAAAAAACGACATCTGATTAGTTGCTTCTTACAGAATGCTGGAGGTATATCTTCAAAGCTCAATATCCTGCGCAGAAATGCTTGCCTTAGTAGTTATGATGTGACTGTTATTGTTGAAACATGGCTTGGGTGTGGTCACTCATCGGACGAGGTTAGTATTCCTGGCTTTGATGTTTATCGCACTGACAGAAATGCGAATACAAGCACGAAAAACTAGAGGTGGTGGAGTACTAGTGGCGGCGAGAAGCCAGTTCAGATCAAACCTTTTAAAGAACTCTACGGCATCCATAGAACAGATCTTCTGCTCTTTTTCTTTTGGGCATAAAAAATTCGTTGTTAGAGCAGTATATATTCCACCAAAATCATCGTTTGATATCTATAGTGATCACTACTTGGCTGTATCTGAATTATTGGAATCGAGGCCCGACCATTGTCTTCTTCTCTTTGGAGATTACAACTTGCCGTATGCCACTTGGGATAATAGTGAAAATGGTGTTAGTGCGGTGTGCCCATCGGCTTCGGCAGCAAATATTGTGAGTAACTGTTTTGGTTTCCTTAATCTGTTTCAAACCATACAGATTCCAAACAACAATAACGTGTTTTAGATTTGTGTTTTTTCTCACGATGTAAATGTTTATGCGACTTTGGATCCCCTGCTGGATAATAATAATCACCATATTGCTTATACCTGTGATGTACCTCTTCGCACTGTGAACGATGCTCTATGTTTTGATGTTGAATACTTTGATTTTAGGACTGCTAATTTTTTGTCTATGAATGAATTTTTTGCCCCAATTGATTGGAATACTCTTCTCGATAATAAAGATATAAATGAGGCAATTAATCAATTTTATAATGTTTTATATCAAGGTATGTTGATGTTTGTGCCTGTCAAGGTGTTTAAAAGTTCGAATTTTCTAGCATGGTTTTCTCCTCGTCTAAAACGCCTTATTGTTAAAAAAAAAAATAGCCCATAGGCATTACAAGCAGGCTATGCTATTTGCCGATTATGAGTTATTCTCACAACTCAGGGAAGAGTGTAAAATTCTTGAGAGCTCATGTTATCAGGATTACATAAATAGAATAGAATTCAATCTCAACAGAAGTCCGTCAGAATTTGGAAACATGTAAATAACTGCAAGAGATTGAATGGGTATCCTAACTCCATGCATTTAGGGGGTAAGACGAGCAGTAGTGGTGATCTTACGGTCAATTTGTTTGATGAATATTTCTCGAGTGTGTATAAGGATGCTCCTTTGAAAATACCGGACTACTACTCGAGCCTTACTGAATTGACAACATTAAATAACGTGATTATTAGTTTGATTGATGTTTTTAATGAACTGATGTCGCTCAGACCTAAAACCTCAAGTGGGCCTGATGGTGTCCCGCCTCTATTATTAAAGAAATGTGTGTGCACCTTAAGCAGACACTTCACTTCCTATTCAATTTCTCATTTTTCCTGATTATTGGAAAACTTCCTATATTACCCCAATTTTTAAATCTGGTAATCGTAGCGATGTGACTAATTATAGGGGCATCTGCATATAGTCGACCATACCAAAGCTTTTTGACTCATTGGTCACTTCTTGTCTTTCTTGGCATTGTAGGCGGGTGACCATGGATGAACAGTATGGCTTTCAGCGTTCTCGCTCCTGTGTATCTAATCTTCTGACATATGAGGATTACCTGTTGGGCGCATTTGAGAGGGGTTGTCAGGTTGATACCATATATACTGACTTCTCCAAGGCATTCGACAAAGTGAACCATCGGTTATTGTTGCGCAAACTTGGGTCGCTTGGGTTCGGCATTCACATTCTTCGTTGGCTGGAGAGTTTTTTAATGGACCGTCAGCAAAGTGTAAGAATAAATAATTATATCTCTAACCTAAGTATAGGGCCCTCGGGCGTTCCCCAGGGCTCTCACTGCGGCCCCCTATTGTTTCTCTTATTTGTAAATGATTTGAGGGGTTTCCTGACCAATACCTCTTTTCTCATGTTTGCCGATGATCTGAAATTATTCAAAATTATTTCTACTCCTGTGGACAGTCTTGTTTTGCAAGCGGATGTTGACATATTCTTCCACATGGGTAACTTTAAATGGCTTAAGTCTGAATACTGATAAAATGCTCCTGTATATCATTTTCCAGATTAAGAAGTCCTATGCAGTTTGATTATAGTATAAATACAACCATTTTAAAACGGGTACATGAGATTAGGGATCTTGGTTGTGATGTTTGATTGTTCATTATCTTTCATCGGCCATCAAATGAGTGTAGTGCAGCCAGCCGGTAGATGTTTTTGGGTTTTATTGAATAGATTTAGTGCCGATTTTTCTTGTAATGTGTTTAAATTATTATATTGCTCGTATGTTCGATCGATTTTGAAGTATGCAAGCCCGGTGTGGTCTCCTTTTTATAATGTCCATATTAATTAGTTGGAGAGTTTCCAAAAAAAATTTCTTACGTATCTGTTCTTTTAAACTGAAAATTCCTTTTAACTGAGGGACATACCAACTATGACCTGGTACAAAGATTGTTAAATATGTGTAGTCTTCAGGAGAGACGAATGCAAGCTGATCTACATTTATTATTTAAGCTACTAAATAGGTATATTAACTGTGAGCGTACTTAGTAAATTATCTTTTCATACCGTATATCGTACCCGCGCCAGATCGTTATTTTACCCAGCTACATGTCACCAGAAACTATGGCTTGCATAGTCCAATCTTTAGAATGCAGTGTAATTTTGATAAATACAATTTGCCAATTGATGGCCCAGTTAACACGATTCAAAAATATGGTCAAGCAACCTGACCTCGATATAGAGTTTCTTTAATTAATTTTCGGGTAGTTTCCCATTGGTATTATATGT
>CM032447.1:111586139-111671139 GCA_019049505.1 Pachyrhynchus sulphureomaculatus
AGACGATATCACTCCGAGTTTCAACATTTCGTCTAACTCCTTATTTAATACTTTTGACATGTACGGAGACATGGCGAAGGGCCTTGTCTTTACAGGACTGGCATCAGCCGTATCTATAGACATGGTGATTTTATTCGTTCAGCCTAACCTATCTTTACTACTTATTTCTTTGAAAGAGCTTATTACTGTTTCCGCCTTTAAGCGTTCCGTCCGCGAGAGATCATCTAGGGTACATAGACGCGAGAAAAGGTTTTCTAAAGAACTTTCTGAATAACAATCTTTAAGACTTGTATGAGAATTGACTTCTAGGGACTGTGGATACCACGAATTATTCTTAAAATTTACTAAAATTCCAAATTTTTGTGCAAAATCACATCCTAAAACCAAAGTATGTGATAGAGAAGGTACTACTAGAGCAGAGATTACTAAACAATGATCATTGCAGACTAGCGGCAACTCAAACCGTACCTAAAACTTGTAGACGGCTGCCATCTGCAGTGGTAACACTTCTATTTTTGACATGGCATATTTTTATACATAAACGACTTAAAATTTTAACACCATTCTGACCTACAACGGAGGCATTTGCACCAGAGTCAAATAAAGCCGAGAAATGGGCACCTAATAGATCTATCTTGATATGCGGTCTGTTATCTAAATATTTATGCACGAATAAAGGAGACATGTGACCATTTGGAGAAGCAGGAGTTTTAACTAGAGAAGGAGAATTCTTATTAGACTTAAAAAAAATCAGAAACTTTTTGTAACTATTTAGTCCAATCTGATCTATTGGAATATTTCTTTACTTAAGATCCTCGTTAGAATCTTTCTTTTATCCGCGACCGGACGTTCTGGGAAAATATTACGGATTTTCAGTTCATAGTCTAATTCATATTCCAGTAGGTGATTGACTTTAAAATTGAAGGCTTCCATGATAAATGTATTTAGATTATAAAATTTAAAAGAATTGTTTAAAAAGTCGTAAAAATATTTTTCCTGTGCTCCCAATAGTCAAAATAAAATCATGTAAAGGCAACTAAAAATATGTAAACTTCTTTACCAAACATTGAAAAAATCTTCAGCAATTTCAAAAAAAATTTCTAAGTATCGCCTTGTATTAACATTCCTTTTCCTAAATATCTTAAGAATTTCCTATAAAAAATCTCTAAATACCGTTTCGTATAAACAAAGTATTTTTAATATTCATGCAAAACATCGGTGAGAAAAAATACAGTTTTTTTCTTCGGTTAACCGCAAAATAAATCTAACAATGCGAAATTAAAGTCTACCAACACATCCGCTAATCTGAACTATAAAAGTAGCTATTAAGAAAAAAAGTAGGAATCTCTTATCTTAGAGTCGATTAACAAAATTCAAATATCTATACCGCCATCAGATAAATTGAAATAAATAATTCTTCAAATTTCCTGCTTTTGTCTTATTGCTATAGCGTAGTTTCGTTTAATAAATATCCTGAAATAAAAATATCTGAAAAGTTAGAGCTTTTACTTTGTTCGATAGCTAGTACACTGAACCCTTTAAAAAATAAAATTCCAAAAGCCCCGCGTTGACAGCGTCATTTTGTAAGGTGTTAACTTGCCCGCACTTTTGTACCCTGTGAAAAGTTGTTTGTCCCACGCTTGAGCGCAATTTTCTTGCAGCCCCGCTTTAATTTCTGATAATGAATTGAGTGACTAATGATTTTAAAAGAACTAAAGAAATTAAACAAACTCTAGCTCAGTTTTCCTTGGTAGAGAGATATGGGTAAGAGATAATTTTTGTACGTCTTTTTGGAATTTTTTTCTATTTTTTAAAAAGCTTTAGCTGTACAAATTTTGGGCACCATTCATTTTAAAATAGAAAGGATCTAACTTCATCTAAAAAAAATGAAAAAATACTGAAAGGGTGTACAGTTGTTGAAAATAAAAAACAGTTTGGTACAGCCGTCATTATCCTGAAAAGTAAGATAGGTATTCAGTGAGACACTAGCTTTAATCAACAAAAAGAAAATTTATTCATGTTTTTAAAAATAAAAAGTTCTAACCTTTGCAGTTTTACAGGATTACAAAAAATTTTAGCCTAACAGGTAGTTATGACATTTAAATTCTAAACTCTGACTACTCCCGAAGACGAAAAATAGTGCTTTTCACTTCACTTTTTAGTCAGTTCAAATTGCTGTTGAGGCACTACTCAGGGATAAGTATATGGAAGGATGTTTTGGTAACTTACTGTTTTGATTTCGGCTTCGATGGAACACGACCGATTTCACACTTTTCTAGTAAACACTTAGAGAGCCCACTACGGCTTTTCGTTAAAAAACTTGTGCTTTATTTAGCTCTCATGATTGTAGTTATGAGCCTTTACTGCAGCTCTGTCGAAGGAAGCCTACTTGGCGGCTCCGATGAAAATTAGCCTGGCTGCGGCTTGATGGTACTCAGCCCCCACAGTAGTTCCTCGGACCCTTAAATAAGTCGTCGCCTTCTCTCGGTCATATCGCGACGCCGGAACCAAAAATCCGGATACACCTTTTCAACCAATCGGCGTGCCGATAGATTCGGTCAGAAACCCGCACAGCACACTAATACACCGAACGGCTTGGAATCTCTTATTAATATACCGTTCGATCCAAAAATGAAAATAAGTACAATTTGAAGTGAAAAATCAGTAACATTACATGGTCTTAAAATCTAGGAAAAAATGAATGTTACAGTATCTTACCAGCTACAACGTATGGAGCCGAGAGATGGGTTTTAACTAAAAGAACAATAGAAAAACTACAAGTTCACCAACGAGCAATGAAAGGAAGATGTTAGGTGTTACTTTGAAGGACAAGAAAACTTATAAATGGATTGGACAACAAACAAAGGTGGATGATATCACCAAACAGATAACATCTCTGAAATGGAGCTGGGCTCGCCATGTAGCGAGAGCGACGTATAAGTGGAGTGGCAAGATCACTAGGTGGAGACCATGGGGTAAAAAGCGCAGCATAGGAAGACCCCAACAGAGATGGAGCGACGATCTGAAGAAAATTGGAGGGCTTAACTAGTATCAACAAGCACAACATAGAGAGAAAAATGGAAAGATTTGAGAGAGGCCTATACCCGACAGTAGGTAGAGAGCGGCTGAAGAAAGAAGAAGAAGAAGATACCATATATCACCACTACACCAAATACTTTATTTTTTGCACTCGACGCGCGTTTCGCTAACCATGTTAGGTTCATCATGAGCGATGATCGACTAAAGCTAAACTATAAATGTACCCTATTTATGCTTAGCCTGAATTGCTCAGGCGGAACTAATGGCATAGGCGAGGCTATCAGTTCCGGTCAAGTAACCAGTAGAGAGGACTATAAGGAATAGGCCCTCTGTCTTTATTTAAACTACTTTTACATTTTATAATTTCCATACTTTCGTAAGCAATCAATTATCCTTTATTAGATTAATTTTTATCTAATGTTACAGTATGATCAGCTTCAAGGGCATGTTCGGCAATGCTAGATTTTTCTGTTCTACTATATTTTAAATGTGCTAAATGTTCTTTAAATAGTGTGTTAATTGTCATTTTAGTTTGCCCAACATACTTTTTGTCGCAATCATTACAACTAATTTCATAAATTCCATTTTTCTTACAATTAGGAACCTTATCTTTGGAATTTCCTAAGATATTGTAACATTCATTTTTTCCTAGATTTTAAGACCATGTAATGTTACTGATTTTTCCATTTCAAATTGTACTTATTTTCATTTTTGTATCGAACGGTATATTAAACAGAAGTTCCAGGACGTTCGGTATATACGGCGTTGTGCGGGTCCCTGACCGAACCTCTCGCTACGCCGCGATTGGTGGAATGTTTGATCGGCAGTTTTGATTGGAGCGTCGTGATAGTACTGGCAAAAGTCGCACGATTATTTAAGGCTCCGCAGACCGTAAGCAAGGTGGTTGTTTTCCATCTAGCCGCAACCAGGCAGTACCATCAAGCCGCTGCCGGGCTGTTTTCCATCTAGCCGCAGCCAGGCAGTACCGTCTAGCCGAGAGGCTATTTTCCATCTAGCCGAAGTAGGCTAATTTTCATCAGAGCCGCTAAGTAAAAGCACCAGTGTCTTAAAAATAAAAGCCGTAGTGAGCTTTCTAAGTGTTTGTTAAGAAAAAGTGTGAAATCGGGCGTAGTCGATCACAGCAGGAATAAAAAACAGTAAGTCAACAAAACTCCCTTCAATAGACTTATCCCGGAGTAGTGCATTAACTACTATTTAAAAAAGACTAAAAAGTGACGTGTAAAGCACGATTTCTCGTCTTCGGGGGTTATAATAGTCTAAAATTTTAATGTAACAACTACTAGATTAGGCTAGAATTTGTTAGGTAAAACTGTAAAGGTTAGAACTTTTCATTTTAAAAAACAAGAATAAATTTTCTTTTTTGATTAAAGCTAGTGTCTCACTGAATATTTATTTTTCTTTTCAGGATAAGTTGTACTAGACTAATTCTTTTTAGTAATACCCATAAAACCCTTCAGCATTTTTCCATTTTTTTAGCTGAAGTTAGATCCTTTCTATTTTAAAATGGATGGTGCCCAAAATTTCGTACAGCTAAAGCCTTTTAAAAAATAGAAATGAATTCCAAAAAAGACGTAAGACAATTATCTCTTACCCATATTTCTCTACCAAGGAAAACTGAGCTAGTGTGTGTTTAATTTCTTTAGTTCTTTTAAAATCAGGGTTCACTCAATTCAGTATCAGAAATTAAAGCGGGTAAGTTCCAATGTTACAAAATTGCGCTCAAGCGTGGGACAAACAACTTCTCACAGGGTACAAAAAAAAAGATGCCTCAAACTGAGGACAGTTCACACCTTACAAAATTACGCCCAAGCTTGGGGCCACATTTTTTCACACCCTACAAAATAGCGCTGTCAACGCGGGGCTTTTGGAATTTTATTTTTTTAAAAAAGGGTTCAGTGTACTAGCTTTCGGAACAAAATAAAAGCTCTAACTTTGCAGATATTTTTATTTCATAATACTTATTAAACGAAACTACACTATAGCAGTAAGACAAAAGCAGGAAATTTGTGGAATTTTTTTATTTCAATTTATCTGATATAGATATTTGAATTTTGTTGTCGACTCTAAGATAAGAGATTCCTACTTTTTTCTTAACAGCTAGCTTTATAGTTCAGATTAGCAGATGTGCTGGTTTACTTTAATTTTTTGCAGTAGATTTATTTTACGGTAAACCGAACAAAAAAACTGTTCTTTTTTCTCACCTATATTTTGCATGAATATTAAAAAATACTTTGCTGATACGAAACGGTATTTAGAGATTTTTTATAGGAAATTCTTAAGATAAATTGGTAAAGGAATGTTAATACAAGGCGATACTTAGAAATTTTTTTGAAATTGTCGAAGATTTTTTTTAATGTTTGGTAAAGAAGTTTACATATTTTAAGTGCCTTCACGTATTTTTTATTTAGACTATTGGGAGCACAGGAGAAATATTTTTATGATTTTTTAAACAATTCTTTTAAATTGTATTCATTTATCATGGAAGCTTTAAATTTTAAAGTCAATCACTTACTGGAAAATGAATTCGACTATGAACTGAAAATCCGTCGTACTTTCTCAGAAACGTCCGGTCGCGGATAAAAGAAAGATTCTAACTAGGAACTTAAGTAAAGAAATACTCCAATAAATCAGATTGGACTAGATAGTTACAAAAAGTTTCTGATTTTTTTTAAAAAGTCTAATAAAAATTCTCCTTCTCAAATTAAAACTCCTGCTTCTCCAAATGGTCATATGTCTCCTTTATTCGTGCATAAATATTTAGATAATGGACCGCATATAAAGATATATCTATTAGGTGCCCATTTTTCGGCTTTATTTGACTCTGGTGCAAATGCCTCCGTTATAGGTCAGAATGGTATCAAAATTTTAAGTCGTTTAAGTATAAAAATATGCCATGTCAAAAATAGAAGTGTTACCACTGCAGATGGCAGCCGTCTAAAAGTTTTAGGTACGGTTGAGTTGCCGCTAGTCCGCAATGGTCATTGTTGAGTAATTTCTGCTCTAATAGTACCTTCTCTATCACATACTTTGGTTTTAGGATGTGATTTTGCACAAAAATTCGGAATTTTTGTAAATTTTAAAGATAATTCGTGGTATCCACAGTCCCTAGAAGTCAACTCTCAAACAAGTTTTAAAGATTGTTATTAAGAAAGTTCTTTAGAAAACCTTTTCTCGCGTCTATGTACCCTAGATGATCTCTCGCGGACGGAACGCTTGAAGGCCGAAAAAATAATAAGCTCTTTCAACGAAATAAGTAGCAAAGATAGGTTAGGCCGAACGAATAAAATCAAGATGTCTATAGATACGGCTGATGCCAGTCCTGTAAAGACAAGGCCCTTCGCCATGTCTCCTTATATGTCAAAAGTATTAAATAAAGAGTTAGACGAAATGTTGAAACTCGGAGTGATTGAAGAATCAAACAGTCCCTGGTGTTCTCCAATCTTATTGGTGAAAAAGGCCGATGGACAGTATCGTCTATGCTTTGACGGAAGAAAGCTCAACGAGGTCAGCAAATTTGATAACTATCCCTTACCAAACATCGATAGAATTTTGACATCACTCAGGAATGCTAAGTATGTATCCTCGATAGACCTTAGAAAGGCATTCTGGCAAATTCCTTTGGACAAATCCTCTAAGGAAAAGACCGCTTTTGCAGTAGTAGGCCGAGGTCTATTTCAGTTCGTCACTATGCCGTTCGGTCTAAAGAACGCTGCTCAAACTCAGCAACGGTTAGTAGACGCTATATTTGGTCCGAAATATGAGCCACATATTTTTACCTATCTCGATGATATTTTAGTAACATCGGAAGACTTCGAATCGCATATTCGCTTACTTAAAGAAGTAAAAGATAAATTGAAAGAGGCCGGACTGACGATAAATTTGAGCAAATGTGATTTTTTCAAAACTTCTCTAAAGTTTTTAGGCTATATTGTAGGCTCAAATTCCTTGCGTACCGATCCGGATAAAGTAGCAAGCATGGTTAACTATGCGAGACCTACTAATACTACGGAAGTTAAGCGCTTCGTAGGAATGTGTTCATGGTACAGACGTTTCATTGAGAATTTTTCTACCCTGTTGTCGCCTATTAATGACCTTTTGAAAGGACGAAAAAAAGGACAATCGATAGATTGGACAAAGGCAGCCGAAGAATCTTTTATAAAGATTAAAGAGCTATTGGTTTCAGCTCCAATTTTATCCCAACCAGATTTTTCCCAACAGTTTTATATTTCTAGCGATGCTTCTAATACCGGTTTAGGGGGCGTCCTAACACAGAAAATCAATGGTGAGGAAAGAGTGATAGCGTATGCCAGTAGAACTTTGTCAAAGGCTGAACGTAACTACTCGGTTGTTGAAAAAGAATGTTTAGCAGTACTCTTTAACATCGAAAAGTTTCGACCTTACATAGAAGGTGTTCCTTTCACGGTCATAACAGATCATTATAGTTTATTGTGGCTTAATTCAATTAAAAACCCTAGTGGCAAACTAGCGCGTTGGGCGATTAGGCTGAGACAACACACATTTACTTTAATTCATAGAAAAGGAGTCCACAATGTTATTCCTGACGCTTTGTCAAGAATCCCAGATCATACCGTGGACGAAAACAGTCTTAATGCACAGATTGGCGTAAGAATCAATATAGTTGACATAGATCGCATAGATCCATGGTACGACAATTTACGGCAGCAAATCAAAGAATTTCCTGAAAATTTTCCGCAGTGGAAAGTGGAAAATGATTTCGTGTACAAGTTTATCCCAAACCAGTTGCCTTTAAAAGTTAATGTACCCGAGTGGAAAATACTAGTTCCTAAACCACAGAGAGAGGAAATTATAGACTTGTGTCACACTCCTCCTACTTCTGGTCATTTTGGCTTTTATAAAACTCTTCACAGGGTTCAGGAACAGTATTATTGGCCAAAAATGCGTTTTGACATCGTAAAGTTTGTGAGGACTTGTGAAGTATGTGGAGCGCAGAAATCTCCAAATGCACTACCTATGGGACTGATGGGAAAAGAGAAAACGGTTAATTACCCCTTTCAAGTCATAGCAGCTGATCTAGTAGGCCCATTCCCCCGTTCAAAAAAGGGAAATAAATGGCTTCTCGTGGTTGCTTGCTGGTTTACAAAGTATACCATGCTATTTCCTTTGAAAAGCTCTAAAGCTGGACATATAGAGAGAATTTTGGAAAATAATGTCTTTTTAATCCACGGTGTTCCATCGCTCTTAATATGCGATAACGGTACTCAGTTTACCTCTAAAAGTTTTAAGAGCTTAAGTGAAACTTATGGTTTTAACATCCGTTTTAATCCCGTGTACTCTCCCCAATGTAATTTTGTGGAACGTAATAACCGAACAGTCGGGACCGCTTTAAGAAGTTACGTGGATTCACATGACACTTGGGATGACAATATTTCCAAAATCCAACAAGCGATAAATACGGCAAGACACGAAGTAACAGGGTTCACACCGTCTTTCTTAGTTTACGGCAGACATATACCTCTATCTGGATCGTATTATAAAAATTTAGATTTGGATGTCAATATTGACAGCGAAATAATTCCGAGTAACAGGGGTGAGTACGCCGAAAATTTAAAGGGTTTAAAAGATATTTTCACCGACGTGCGTAGTAGGATACATAAGGCTTATGAACGGAACAGTAAGTCTTACAACCTTAGGAAAAGGGATTTTGCCTTTAATATAGGTGATCACGTTTGGCGAAAAAATAAAATTCTTTCCAGTGCAGCAGATAAATTCACATCTAAGTTGGTACCTAAGTATGTGCATTGCGTGATTAGAGAAAAGATTTCAGATTTAGTTTATGGTTTAGTTAATTTAGATGGGACTAAAATAGGACGATGGCATATTAAAGACTTAAAACCATTCAATGAACCTAACCCTAATGAAAGTTTGTCAGAAGAAGAATAATTTATATTTACATTATCTTAATTTACTTAATTTTTTTTGATGTTGCTCTGTAGAGGTGACGACCTCGTTTTTTTGACTGTTATAAAAGTTGAGCAGAGTATAGCTTACTTTTATAGTTTTTTGCTAAGGTTTTGGGTACTGATCATATCCAAACTTAGGTTGATTGTAGTTGATGTTTAGCATCGACTCAGCTGTTGCGAGCTTGCGAAAGAGTCACACTCAGGATATATCATAAGACTGGTATGTCGGTGGTCGCGGGATTTGATTTGCTTATGACCCCAAATAATATCCAGTTCTTGACACTTGGAAGCGAAATTTTGATTAGAGGCAATCCAAGGTGATCTTGAGTTAGGACAAGCGCAAGATGTAGCTCGTGTAGTGTGATGTAGAGTCAAAATTTTTATGAGCAATTTCAAAGTTTGTTACCCGAGTGGGTGGGTTTTCTATTACCTTAGTGGTATATGTTGGGTGCAATTAAGAGTAAATTGATTTGGTTTATCCAGTAAGTCTAAGACTTGGATTATTTTGATTAAGATCTTCTTCTGAATTGACAAACTGAGGGTATTTTCTATTTTTTTTCAGAGCCGTTTAAACGTTACCTTTGAGTCACTAATTTTTTTAAATTTTTTTGCATAGACTCATAGGCGTATGTTGAGTTTTTTCGGTATACTATCGGATTGATAGAAAATTGAAGTTCTGCAGGAGAACTAAAGGCTGATCATTTACAGGAGATGAGAGCAGAGTAAGACAGTCGTTTCACAAAGAAATGATCAAAATCTGATACCGAGATGAGAACCTTGTCAAGAGAGGCTAAGCGCAGTGAAGGAAGATTCCTAACCGAATTTTTAGATTTCCAAGAGGTAATCTAGAAGTTTGGGCTGACAGAAAACGGTTATGCCTGATACCTGTAGCAGTTTCTTCTAGAGGCTATTGTCTAGGGAGACGATTAACACCATGATCGAATATTTTAGCTGTCAACGATGTTTTCTTCTTGTTTCTGATTAAGCTGGAAAAGCTCTTGTCGTCTTCAAAAGTTTTGTTGCGTTGCCACCGAAAAATTTGAGAAATTTTTGCTTCATGTAGCTTTTTAAGCTCATTTTCGTTTTTTTAAAATTTAGTTAGAAGCTTGGTTAAGTTAACCTTGTAAACCTTTTTGGTTGTATCCCATGAGTTATCTGTTTTTACAGGCTGTGATGCACCGGGTGCTAACAGATGCCGTTACGACGTTTGGCAAGGAGTTAGTCTTCCTGAGGAACAGACTGATTGGAAGGGTAGTCTATGGGGGGGGGGTGAACGTTTGACCTTTGGGACCTTTAGGGGTTTTGTTACCCAATGGTTATTTCTATTTGAACCAAAGGAGAGCCTAGCTACTATAGTCGACCTCAGCTCCAATTAGCCTATTAGTGGTGACAGGCTGTTGGCAGTAGTGTGTTTCGGAACACCCTATTGATTAAATTTTTTTTGACTTATGGTGGTGTGGTAGACACCGTTTTAGTTTAGTGGATGCTATAATCTACTCCTTTTGTTGGTGGACTCCAGGGTCACCATTTCCGTATTTTATTGTCTCCACCATTCAGTATATCGTGGTGAGGTGTTTGTCTCCTGTTATGTGGGATGGATTGAATGTTTTTCGTTGTTGTTCTAGGGCGAGACCAGTACACGAGGGTTCTTCATGCAACTTGGAGAAGCGCAATGCTGGTTAAGTCTTATATCTCTGTGTAGCCACCCTGAAGAATGACGGAGGGCGTTTTTTCCGGCTCATGTTTCTAGGCAGATTTGTCACTTTGGTGCGATGTGCCGAAGATTTGATTAGCTTTTGCTAAGAGCTTTCACCAAGCTCAGTATGGAGTTATCATAACCAAGAGTTTGGGATTTGAACTCCTGTATATATTTCTGTACATATTTCTGTATATATTTCGGTGTATGTTGGTTGCCTGAGGGCATGTGCTCAAAAGCGAGATTTTGAGTCGTTTTGCTTATGGACTCCTATATATAGGATTATGACTTTAGGGAGGTCCTATTTAGAGGCTAGCTGTCTCATATAGTTATGTTAGGAATGTTTCCTTGAATGTTAGTTGCGCGCGGACTAATCATTCTGTTCTTAGTGAACATTGCTTTTTGAAGCAGGATCATTCAGTTTGGTGAATTTTAGCTTTTATGGCTATTCACTGTGTTTAGGGTGAATTTTAGCTTTTGTAGCTATTCACTGTGCTTATAGTGATATTGTTAGCTTTTATAGCTGCTCACTATGTTAAAGGCGAGATTGTTCTTTTAGAACGCAGACTTTGTGTAGTCGAGGACTACTTACAGAGTGTTTTCTTGGCGAGGAGCCGAGGTTTTTTCTGGCAATGTACCAGAATGTTTTCTTGGCGAGGAGCCGAGGTTTTTTCTGGCGATATACCAGAGTGTTTTGTTGGCGATGAGCTGACGTGTTTTTCTGGCGATCAACCAGAGCGTTTTCCCTGGCGACTTTAGCATGTCTGGATGTCTTAGGACGTCGACATTGCGTTATAGAGTGCGATTATCTGGCGATCAACCAGAGCGTTTTCCCTAGCGATTTTAGCATGTCTAGATGTCTTAGGACGTCGACATTGCGCGATGGAGTGCGATTATTTTCCGAGTGCGACTAGTAGTGATACTAGATTTAGAATGTTCTCTTAGCGATGAGCTAGAGCATGGATGGCGATTTTTCCCGAGCGTTTGTCTGGATATTTATCCAGATATTTTTTTTTCTTAGCCTTGTGCTAAATGGTCTGACAAGACTTTTTCTTTTTAGTGTAAGTGTTTGCACTAGAATCAGTTTTTTATTTTTCTTTATTTAAGAATTTTTATAAATTTCTTTTGCTGACATTTTCAGACAATCCTTAAAATATTTTAAGGGGGGTGTTCATATTTTATTTCAGTTCACTTTTTTGATTTAGACAAGAGTCTAGACAAAGTTATATTTTTTTTTGTTTTGGTAACAATAACAGAGCTGATTCTTTTATATAAGAAGACCGCGATTGTTACTTTGAACAGGTATTTCTTATGTTCATGCAAGGATTTTTATTTGCTTTTTGATGTACTTAACCTTAGTGTTTAATTAAGTTAAGTCTAGTTATAAGATTCTTGTGATCAGGCAAAGATTTTCATTTGGTTTCCATTGTACTTAATATTAGTGCTTAATTGAATTAAGTCTAGTAGTAAGGTCCGAAGTTTGTAATTTTGTTTTAAGTTCTGACCTTAGTATTAAGTGATAGTGTACCACTTTGTACCTTTTCATAAGTAGCCTAAGTTTAATAGACTAGTGTAGTCTATTTCTTTTTGGAAGGGGGTAAATGTAACATTCATTTTTTCCTAGATTTTAAGACCATGTAATGTTACTGATTTTTCCATTTCAAATTGTACTTATTTTCATTTTTGTATCGAACGGTATATTAAACAGAAGTTCCAGGACGTTCGGTATATACGGCGTTGTGCGGGTCCCTGACCGAACCTCTCGCTACGCCGCGATTGGTGGAATGTTTGATCGGCAGTTTTGATTGGAGCGTCGTGATAGTACTGGCAAAAGTCGCACGATTATTTAAGGCTCCGTAGACCGTAAGCAAGGTGGTTGTTTTCCATCTAGCCGCAACCAGGCAGTACCATCAAGCCGCTGCCGGGCTGTTTTCCATCTAGCCGCAGCCAGGCAGTACCGTCTAGCCGAGAGGCTATTTTCCATCTAGCCGAAGTAGGCTAATTTTCATCAGAGCCGCTAAGTAAAAGCACCAGTGTCTTAAATAAAAGCCGTAGTGAGCTTTCTAAGTGTTTGTTAAGAAAAAGTGTGAAATCGGGCGTAGTCGATCACAGCAGGAATAAAAAACAGTAAGTCAACAAAACTCCCTTCAATAGACTTATCCCGGAGTAGTGCATTAACTACTATTTAAAAAAGACTAAAAAGTGACGTGTAAAGCACGATTTCTCGTCTTCGGGGGTTATAATAGTCTAAAATTTTAATGTAACAACTACTAGATTAGGCTAGAATTTGTTAGGTAAAACTGTAAAGGTTAGAACTTTTCATTTTAAAAAAACAAGAATAAATTTTCTTTTTTGATTAAAGCTAGTGTCTCACTGAATATTTATTTTTCTTTTCAGGATAAGTTGTACTAGACTAATTCTTTTTAGTAATACCCATAAAACCCTTCAGCATTTTTCCATTTTTTTAGCTGAAGTTAGATCCTTTCTATTTTAAAATGGATGGTGCCCAAAATTTCGTACAGCTAAAGCCTTTTAAAAAATAGAAATGAATTCCAAAAAGACGTAAGACAATTATCTCTTACCCATATTTCTCTACCAAGGAAAACTGAGCTAGTGTGTGTTTAATTTCTTTAGTTCTTTTAAAATCAGGGTTCACTCAATTCAGTATCAGAAATTAAAGCGGGTAAGTTCCAATGTTACAAAATTGCGCTCAAGCGTGGGACAAACAACTTCTCACAGGGTACAAAAAAAGATGCCTCAAACTGAGGACAGTTTTTCAAAAGTTACAAAGTGACGCAATGTACGTGGGGCGCAATTAAACACCTTTTCACAGGCGACAAAATTACGCCCAAGCTTGGGGCAACATATGTTTCACACGCTACAATATTGAATTATGTGCTTGTTTATAGAATTTGTATCACTCAAACTGGTGTTCAAAACTACTTATGCAGTCGACTATAAAGTTTTGATAATTTTACAACTTAGTTAAATTATCGAGGCGGCCAGAACGTAGTGGTTAAGGTGTCTGCCTTCTATGCTGGAGACCTCAAGGTCGAATCTCGGCTTGGGAAGAAAAATAATAAATTTTAAAAAAAATACATGCCTAATAAATTCCATCACTTTGGCCCATCGGATCCGGCATTAACCTGTAGATCCCTTTTGTCTGTGGAAATACTTAAAAAGGCACCAACCACAAGCAAAGGTGAGAGAGCCTCCTACGTCTGTATCGGTTATGGCATTTCGCGATGAATTAAATAACAATATGTAATAATTAACATCTTTAAAAAAAAGTTAAGTTAATCAAGGGAATCAACAAGAATATGTAGAAAATAGAGGAAAAGAAAGGTCAAAGTGGAAATTAAAGGTCGAAGATATCACGGACCAATCAAGACTACAAACCAGGAAACGCACCCAACTTTTTCACTTCGAAACAGCGGTTGTCAAGCTTACCTGATTTGACTTTTTCGTTTGAGGTTCCTTCAAGAAGCAAATTAACAAAAGAGAACTCACTAGAATGTCTGCATTGACTAAGGCTATCAGGAATAAGGCTAAGAATTTCGGTCAATATAGACATAGAGGTATCAAGAAATATACTATACTAAGTGTTTCCGTAGCTAATAGTTGAATATTAAGTGTTCAAAAATGTCTCAGTTTCAGTTTTAAGATCTTTTTATTGTTTAAAGTTTAGTTACAATTAGGAACCTTATCTTTGGGTTTTCCTAAGATATTCCTCAGATTGTCTGATGACTTATACACTAAGATGAGGCCTACCTTATAAAATACCTTATTGAGTCTGTTGCTACATTTCAGATTACATGGTATGGCGACATACTTGGTCGTATTTTCTCTCTCTCTCCCTCCTTCCCTCCCTCGCTCTCTCTATATACATATAGGATCGTTAGATTTCAAGATATTGACACTTTTATGAATTTCGTAAAAATCTACAACTTAGATCAGTTTATCGAGTGCCACAACTACCAATTTCCGTGTTTTAAGATGCTAATTATTGTTATATAATCCTGAATAACCCTGCTGTTCATCAGTTCAAAATAAAACTAATTGTGCTAAGGCTGTGGTAAAAATGCAAGTGTGATGTGTAAAAACATTTTAATTAACCAACTCAATATCTCGAAATCTATTTTTCACTAAGGTCATGTTTACATACAAGGATGGATTGAAAAGTTCGCGGCCTCACCAGATAATAATTATAATATTTTTATTATAGTACCCTCAATAAGTTCATACTTTCTTTGGTTGTCACAGTGTAAAAATTTGTTGCTGTAGAATTTGCGGTCTTTAGGTTAGAACGAATTTAGTGAGACCAAGTGCAGCATTTTTGAAAAAATGGAAAAAATTAAACAACGTGCGGGCATCAAGTACCTGTTTAAAAAAAGAATAACACCAAAGAAGATCCACGATGATATGAAAACAACACTAGTGGAATCTGCTCCGTCATATACCACTGTGAAAAAATGAGTTGTAGAATTTAAACGTGGACTAGAGAGCATCGAAGATGACCCTCGCTCCGGCCGGCCTACGACGTCTACGACTGAAGAAAACATCGGCAAAGTGTGTGATCTCATATTGAGAGACCGTAGATTAACTAATAGGGAGATTGCAGGCACTATAGGCATCTCATATGAACGAACACAAAACATCATTGCCAACGAACTCGGATTTTCTAAGGTTTCCGCTAGGTGGGTCTCCAGATTGCTTTCAGTTGAATAAAAACGAATTCGACTCACGATTTCTCCCGACTGTTTGGAAATATTTGAGGTTGATCCGCAAGATTTTCTTAACAGGTTTGTGACAATGGACGAAATCTGGGTTCACCACTATACTCCAGAGTCAAAGCAACAATCCAAGCAGTGGAAAAAATCTTGGGAATCGACCCCAAAGAAAGCGAAGGCAATTCTGTCGGCTGGATAAGTGATGGCGTCAGTTTTTTGGGATGCTAAAGGTATTATTATGGTGAACTACCTTCCGAATGGCGAAACAATAAACTCGACTTACTATTGCACCCTTTTGCGTCGTTTACATCAAGAAATTAAAGAGAAACGCCCAGGATTACTGAGAAAGAAAGTTTTGTTCCATCAGGACAACGCTCGCGTTCACACGTCTGTTGAGCCTATGGCTCAAATTCGTAGTCGTGGTTTCGAATTGCTGCCCACCCGGCTTATTTTCCTGATTTCGCACTTTCGGACTTTCGTCTGTTTCTAAACCTAAAAAAAAACACCTCGGTGGCCCGAAATTTTCATCAAATAAAGAAGTCGAAGCTGCAGTTAACCAGTATTTTGAAGATCTTGAGGAATCTTTTTTCAAATAGGTGTGCTTTGGAAAGTAGGTGGAAGAAGTGCATAGAGCTAGGTGGAGATTACGTCGAAAAATAAAAATATTTTTGTACGTATTTTGTTTTGTTTTCTTGACTATGCCTCTGAATTATAAGCTGGCTTATAAGCCCCCGAACTCTATGTTGGTTTTTGGGATATATATATATATATATATATATATATATATATATATATATATATATATATATATATATATGTGTGTCTCAAAAAGTTTTATATAAATGGAAAAAAAGTTTATCTTACATATTACAAAAATAAAGTTCTGCATCACATGGAAATCCATAATTAAGCATCAAAGTTTGAAAATATTTGATAGTATACAGGGAAAATAAAAAAATAATTATTTATAATGAGGAGTAAAGTGTGTTTAAATTTAAATTCAGAGCAAAATATTAATAGGAATTAAAAAATTATGCTCACGTTTAGATTTGTGGCCTTTCTAGTTAAAAAATTCAAAAAATCTCCAGTAAACACGTCAGTAATGGTCAGATTATTTATTGAATAAAGGAAAACGAAATTAATTAAAAACTACTGCACTGATTTTGATTGTATTATATTTTTGTTAAAAATTTCATAACCCTTTTATCTTACATCCATAATAAATTTGTGCTAATATTATTTTATGTTGAAATTGCAACATTACTTAATTACTAGGTACATAACATAACAACTAAACATATGGATTAATTCTAACTTTATTGCACAAATGCTTCAATGTATCCACCGTCCCTTGCTAAACAGATGATTATTCTTCCAGAAAAATCTTTTATTACATCTCTAATTACGTCAGGAGTTATAGCTTCACATGTTTCCCTAATGACTCTCCCAAGGTCAACCTCTTTAAATAACCTTTTAAGATAAACCTTTTTTTTTAAGTAGCCCCATAAAAAAAATTCTAGAGTGGTGATGTCCGGAGGCCTTGGGGGCCAAGTAAACTGCACAGCCCCTATTACTCTACCGTTAAAAATCGTACTGTGATATGATGCACCATCATGTTGGTACCATATACGTTGTTTTTCAATTATTGGTAGGCAATTAAGAAACTCAGGGAACTCATTATTTAAAAATTCAAGGAAATGTTCAGCATTCATGTTATTTCGGTAAAAGAATGGTTCAACTATTCTATCTTTAAAAACTCCACACCATACATTGGTTTTAAACGAGTATTTTTCTCGAGTTTGGATATTGAAGTTAGGATTAACATCGCTCCACCAGCGATAGTTTTGAGACGTTAGACGTAAATGTCGCTTCGTCAGAGAAAAGTATTTGTCTTGCCATAAACCTGGTATCTTCCAACTCTCCTTGAAACCAAGCACAAAATTCAAATCTTTATTCAAAATCTCCTGCTTTTAAAATATGGGTTTGTATGGTTTAAATTTACTTGATCTTAAAATTCTCGCAACTGTAGTTTTACTCACATTCAATAAAGCTGATCTTTTCCGAACTGAATCTTTTGGCTTTTTTACTACCGACAACATGACTTGATTTTGATTATATTCATTTGAAACCCATGCCCGATGTTTCTTTTTAAACTTATTTTCAACACTTCCATAAATCTTGAATTTATTTATTAGATATTCTACAGTTGTGAAGTGTACAGTTTTATCACTATCACTATTATTAAAGATTTCTGCTGCTTCTCTAAAAGTTTTATAATTATCTCCAACTATAAGAATAATTTCAATTTTATCTTCAACACTCAATTTTACTAGTATTTCTAATTATTGCAAGTACAGATTGACGTTAGCTTTGAAGTTTATTGACAGTTGTTAGGTATTTCCAAAGATATGTTCATTTATTTTCAGCCTAAAATTTGTAGGGATTTCGTTTTCTTTAATTCAATAAATTATTCAACAATTACTGCCGTGCTTACTGGAATTTTTTTTGAATTTTAAGTAGGAAGGCTACAAATCTAAACGTGAGCATAATTTGTTAGTTCCTATTAACATTTTCAATTAATATTTAATATATTGTAAATATTGTAATATATGTAAATTTAAACACACTTTAGTCTTCATTATAAATCATTATTTTTTATTTTCTCTGTATACCATCAACATTTGATGCTTGATTATGGATTTCCATGTGATGCAGAACTTTCTATCAAGAATAACTTTTTTTGTAATATGTCAGATAAGCTTTTTCGCCATTTGTATAAAACTTTTTTATATGTATTTATATATATATATATATATATATATATATATATATACATATATATATATATATATATATATATATATATATATATATATATATATATATATATATATATATATATATATATATATATATATATATATATACATATATATATATACATATATATATATATATATATATATATATATATATATATATATATATATATATATATATATATATATATATATATATATATATATATATATATATATATATATATATATATATATATATATATTGTAACATTCATTTTTTTCTTAGATTTTAAGACCATGTAATGTTACTGATTTTTCACTTTAAATTGTACTTCTTTTCATTTTTGTATCGAGCAGTATATTAATCAGAAATTGCTAGCCGCTCAAAGTTTAAATAATGTTAAGAATTCATGAATAATTTCGTCCTCAAAGCCATTCATCCTAAGTATTTCTTTTAGATATTGTAAAGTTTGTGCTATTGGTATACTTGGAAACAAAGAACTGACATCAAAAGAAATTAAGATTTCACCTTCATTGAGAACTAGGTCTTTTGTTTTTACTATATTCTGGAAGTGTACTAATAGAACTTTCAATGTGACCAACTATTTCTTATAAATTATCTCTAGGAGGGAGTACTGCAAAATTAAAACTGTCGTTTAAAATATTAATTTTATTTCGTGTAAAGGATTGAGATGAATAATTTTCTACAATATTTACGAGTTCCTGAGGACTTGACCGGAATTGATGGCCTCCCTTATGCCATTAGTTTCGCCTGAGTAATTCAGGTATTAGACCAAGTATAAATAGGATACATATATGTATATATATATATATATATATATATATATATATATATATATATATATATATATATATATATATATATATATATATATATATATATATATATATATATATATATATATATATATATATATATATATATATATATATATATATATATATATATATATATATATATATATATATATATATATATATATACTATATATATATACATATATATATATATATATATATATATATATATATATATATATATATTTATATATATATATATATATATATATATATATATATATATATATATATATATATATATATATATATTGTAACATTCATTTTTTCTTAGATTTTAAGACCATGTAATGTTACTGATTTTTCACTTTAAATTGTACTTCTTTTCATTTTTGTATCGAGCAGTATATTAATCAGAAATTGCTAGCCGCTCGGTATATTAGTGTGCTGTGCGGGTTTGCGACCGAATCTCTCGATACGCCGGGATTGGTCAAATATTTGTATCCGCAGTTTTGGTTCCGGCGTAGCCATATTACCGAGAGAGTGCCCACGGCTTATTTAAGAGTCCGGTGGACAGGAAGAGAGGCTTATTTCCACCGAGCCGCCAAGTAGGTTATTTCCACCGAGCCGCCAAGTAGGCGAATTTCCATCGAGCCGCAGCCAGGCTTACTTCGACCGAGCCGCAGTAGAGGCTCATAGCAACAATTATGAGAGCTAAGTAAAGCACGAGTTTTTTTTCTAACGTAAAGCCGTAGTGGGCTCTGAGTGTTTCCTACAAAGTGTGAAATCGGTTTTGTGTTCCATCGAAGGCCTAGAAGCCCAAATAAAAACCGTAAGTTACCAGAACATTCATCAATAGACCTATTCCCGAAATAAGTGTCTTAATAGCAATTTGAACTGACAAAAGGTGAAGTGAAAATCACGATTCTTCGCTTTCGGGGGTAGTCAGGTTTTAGAATTTAAATGTCTGATTTAGGGACTCTAATAATAATAACTACCTGTTAGGCTAGAATTTTTTGTAATCCTTAAAACCGCAGAGGTTAGAACTTTTATTTTAAAATCATGAATAAATTTTCTTTTTATTGATTAAAGCTAGTGTCTCACTGAATACCTATCTTACTTTTCAGGATAATGACGGCTGTACCAAACTGTTTTTTTTTAACAACTGTACACCCTTTCAGTATTTTTTCATTTTTTTAGCTGAAGTTAGATCCTTTCTATTTTAAAATGAATGGTGCCCAAAAGTCGTACAGCTGAGGTTTTTTAAAAATAAAAAAAAAAATAATTCCAAAAAGACGTACAAAAATTATCTCTTACCCATATCTCTCTACCAAGGAAAACTGAGCTAGTGTGTGTTTAATTTCTTTAGTTCTTTTAAAATCAGGATCCACTCAATTCATTATCAGAAATTAAAAAGAGGTTGCAACAAAATGACGCCGCAAAAAGCGACCAATTAATATACACGGTACAAAATAACGCCTCAAAAAGCGGGCAAGTTATCACCTTACAAAATGGCGCCCAACGTGGGGCTTTTGGAATTTTATTTTTTAAAGGGTTCAGTGTACTAGCTTTCGAACAAAGTAAAAGCTCTAACTTTTCAGATATTTTTATTTCATAACATTTATTAAACGAAACTACACTATAGCAATAAGACAAAAGCAGGAAATTTGTAGAATTATTTATTTCAATTTATCTGATGGTAGTATAGATATTTGAATTTTGTTAATCGACTCTAAGATAAGAGATTCCTACTTTTTTCTTAAAAGCTACTTTTATAGTTCAGATTAGCAGATGTGCTGGTTTACTTTAATTTTTGCAGTGTTAGATTTATTTTGCGGAACCGAAGAAAAAACTGTACTTTTTTTCTCATCGCTGTTTTGCATGAATATTAAAAATACTTTGCTGATACGAAACGGTATTTAGAGATTTTTTATAGGAAATTCTTAAGATATTTAGTAAAGGAATGTTAATACAAGGCGACACTTAGAAATTTTTTTGAAATTGTGGAAGATTTTTTTTAAATGTTTGGTAAAGAAGTTTACATATTTTAGTTGCCTTTACATGATTTTATTTTGACTATTGGGAGCACAGGAGAAATATTTTCACGACTTTTTAAACAATTCTTTTAAATTGTATTCATTTATCATGGAAGCCTTCAATTTTAAAGTCAATCACCTACTAGAATATGAGTTAGATTATGAAATGAAAATCCGTCGTATTTTCTCAGAACGTCCGGTCGCGGATAAAAGAAGGATTCTAACGAGGATCTTAAGTAAAGAAATATTCCAATAGATCAGATTGTACTAAATGGTTACAAAAAGTTTCAGATTTTTTAAGTCTAATAAAAATTCTCCTTCTCAAATTAAAACTCCTGCTTCTCCAAATGGTCACATGTCTCCTTTATTCGTGCATAAATACTTAGATAACAGACCGCATATCAAGATAAATCTATTAGGTGTCCATTTCTCGGCTTTATTTGACTCTGGTGCAAATGCCTCCGTTGTAGGTCAGAATGGTATTAAAATTTTAAGTCGTTTAAGTATAAAAATATGCCATGTCAAAAATAGAAGTGTTACCACTGCAGATGGCAGCCGTCTAAAAGTTTTAGGTACGGTTGAGTTACCGCTAGTCTGCAATGGTCATTGTTTAGTAATCTCTGCTCTAGTAGTACCTTCTCTATCACATACTTTGGTTTTAGGGTGTGATTTTGCACAAAAATTCGGAATTTTAGTAAATTTTAAAAATAATTCGTGGTATCCACAGTCCCTAGAAGTCAATTCTCAAACAAGTTTTAAAGATTGTTATTCAGAAAGTTCTTTAGAAAACCTTTTCTCGCGTCTATGTACCCTAGATGATCTCTCGCGGACGGAACGCTTAAAAGCAGAAAAAGTAATAAGCTCTTTCAATGAAATAAGTAGTAAAGATAGGTTAGGCCGAACGAATAAAATCAACATGTCTATAGATACGGCTGATGCCAGTCCTGTAAAGACAAGGCCCTTCGCCATGTCTCCGTACATGTCAAAAGTATTAAATAAAGAGTTAGACGAAATGTTGAAACTCGGAGTGATTGAAGAATCAAACAGTCCCTGGTGTTCTTCAATCTTATTGGTGAAAAAGGCCGATGGACAGTATCGTCTATGCTTTGACGGAAGAAAGCTCAACGAGGTCAGCAAATTTGATAACTATCCATTACCGAACATCGATAGAATTTTGACATCACTCAGGAATGCTAAGTATGTATCCTCGATAGATCTTAGAAAGGCTTTCTGGGAAATTCCTTTGGACAAATCCTCTAAGGAAAAGACCGCTTTTGCAGTAGTAGGCCGAGGTCTATTTCAGTTCGTCACTATGCCGTTTGGTCTAAAGAACGCTGCTCAAACTCAGCAACGTTTAGTGGACGCTATATTTGGTCCGAAATATGAGCCACATATTTTTACCTATCTAGATGATATTTTAGTAACATCGGAAGACTTCGAATCGCATATACGCTTACTTAAAGAAGTAAAAGATAAATTGAAAGAGGCCGGACTGACGATAAATTTGAGCAAATGTGATTTTTTCAAAACTTCTCTAAAGTTTTTAGGCTATATTGTAGGCTCAAATTCCTTGCGTACCGATCCGGATAAAGTAGCAAGCATGGTTAATTATGCGAGACCTACTAATACTACGGAAGTTAAGCGCTTCGTAGGAATGTGTTCATGGTACAGACGTTTTATCGAGAATTTTTCTACCTTGTTGTCGCCTATTAATGATCTTTTGAAAGGACGAAAAAAAAGGACAATCGATAGATTGGACAAAGGCAGCCGAAGAATCTTTTATAAAGATTAAAGAGCTATTGGTTTCAGCTCCAATTTTATCCCAACCAGATTTTTCCCGACAGTTTTATATTTCTAGTGATGCTTCTAATACCGGTTTAGGGGGCGTCCTAACACAGAAAATCAATGGTGAGGAAAGAGTGATAGCGTATGCCAGTAGAACTTTATCAAAGGCTGAACGTAACTATTCGGTTGTTGAAAAAGAATGTTTAGCAGTACTCTTTAACATCGAAAAATTTCGACCTTACATAGAAGGTGTTCCTTTCACGGTCATAACAGATCATTATAGTTTATTGTGGCTTAATTCTATTAAAAACCCTAGTGACAAACTAGCGCGTTGGGCGATTAGGTTGAGACAACATACGTTTAATTTAATTCATAGAAAAGGAGTCCACAAGGTTATTCCTGACGCTTTGTCAAGAATCCCAGATCATACAGTGGACGAAAACAGTCTTAATGCACAAATTGACGTAAGAATAGATACAGTTGATATAGATCGCATTGATCCATGGTACGATAATTTGCGACAGCAAATTAAAGAATTTCCTCAAAATTTTCCGCAGTGGAAGGTGGAAAATGATTTCGTGTACAAATTTATCCCAAACCAGTTGCCTTTAAAAGTTAATGTACCCGAGTGGAAAATACTAGTTCCTAAACCGCAGAGAGGGGAAATTATAGACATGTGTCACACTCCTCCTACTTCTGGTCATTTTGGTTTTTATAAAACTCTTTACAGGGTTCAGGAACAGTATTATTGGCCAAAAATGCGTTTTGATATCTTAAAGTTTGTGAGGACTTGTGAAGTATGTGGAGCGCAGAAATCTCCAAATACACTACCTATGGGGCTGATGGGAAAAGAGAAAACGGTTAATTACCCTTTTCAAGTCATAGCAGCTGATCTAGTAGGCCCATTTCCACGTTCAAAAAAGGGAAATAAATGGCTTCTCGTGGTTTCTTGCTGGTTTACAAAGTATACCATGCTATTTCCTTTGAAAAGCTCTAAAGCTGGACATATAGAGAGAATTTTGGAAAATAATGTCTTTCTAATCCACGGTGTTCCATCGCTCTTAATATGCGATAACGGTACTCAGTTTACCTCTAAGAGTTTTAAGAGCTTAAGTGAAATTTATGGTTTTAACATCCGTTTTAATCCCGTGTACTCTCCACAATGTAATTTTGTTGAACGTAATAACCGAACAATCGGGACCGCTTTAAGAAGTTACGTTGATTCACATGACACTTGGGATGGCAATATTTACAAAATTCAACAAGCAATAAATACCGCAAGACACGAAGTAACAGGGTTCACACCGTCTTTCTTAGTTTACGGCAGACATATACCTCTATCCGGATCGTATTATAAAAATTTAGATTTGGATGTCAATGTTGACAGCGAAATAATTCCGGGTAACAGGGGTGCGTACGCCGAAAATTTAAAGGGTTTAAAAGATATTTTCACCGACGTGCGTAGTAAGATACATAATGCTTATGAACGGAACAGTAAGTCTTACAACCTTAGAAAAAGGGATTTTTCCTTTAAAATAGGTGATCACGTTTGGCGAAAAAATAAAATTCTTTCCAGTGCAGCTGATAAATTCACATCTAAGTTAGTACCTAAGTATGTGCATTGCGTGATAAGAGAAAAGATTTCAGACTTAGTTTATGGTTTAGTTAATTTAGATGGGACTAAAGTAGGACGATGGCATATTAAAGACTTAAAACCATTCAAAGGACCTAACCCTAATGAAAGTTTGTCAGAAGAAGAATAATTTATATTTACATTATCTTAATTGCTTTACTTTATTTTTTGATGTTGCTCTGTGGAGGTGACGACCTCGTTTTTTTTGACTGTTATAAAAGTTGAGCAGCCATATCCCAAACTTAGGTTGATTGTGGTTGATGTTTAGCATCGACTCAGCTGTTGCGAGCTTGCGAAGGAGTCATACTCTGGATATATCATAAGACTGGTATGTCGGTGGTCGCGGGATTTGATTTGCTTAAGACCCCAAATAATATCCAGTTCTTGACACTTGGAAGCGAAATTTTGATTAGAGGCAATCCAAGGTGATCTTGAGTTAGGACAAGCGCAAGATGTAGCTCGTGTAGTGTGATGTAGAGTCAAAATTTTTATGAGCAATTTCAAAGTTTGTTACCCGAGTGGGTGTATTTCTATTACCTTAGTGGTATATGTTGGGTGCAATTAAGAGTAAATTGATTTTGGTTTATCCAGTAAGTCTAAGGCTTGGATTATTTTGATTTAGACCTTCTTCTGAATTGACAAACTGAGGGTATACTTTTTTCTTTTCAGAGCCGTTTAAACGTTACCTTTGAGTCACTAATTCTTTTAAAAATTTTTTTTTGCATGGACTCATAGGCGTATGTTGAGTTTTTTCGGGTATACTATCAGATTGATAGGAAATTGAAGTCCTGCAGGAGAACTAAAGGCTGATCATTTACAGGAGATGAGAGCAGAGTAAGACAGTCGATTCACAAAGAAATGATCAAAATCTGATACCGAGATGAGAACCTTGTTAAGAGAGGCTAAGCGCAGTGAAGGAAGATTCCTAACCGAATTTTTAGATTTCCAAGAGGTAATCTAGAAGTTTGGGCTGACAGAAAACGGTTATGCCTGATACCTGTAGCAGTTTCTTCTAGAGGCTATTGTCTAGGAAGACGATTAACACCATGATCGAATATTTTAGCTGTCAACGATGTTTTCTTCTTGTTTCTGATTAAGCTGGAAAAGCTCTTGTCGTCTTCAAAAGTTTTGTAGCATTGCCGCCGAAATATTGAGAAATTTTTGCTTCATGTAGCTTTTTAAGCTCTTTTTCGTTTTTTGGAAATTTCCGTTAGAAGCTTGGTTAAGTCAACCTTGTAAACCTTTTAGGTTGTATCCCATGAGTTATCTGTTTTTTACAGGCTGTGATGCACCAGGTGCTAACAGATGCCGTTACGACGTTTGGCAGGGAGTTAGTCTTCCTGAGGAACAGACTGATTGGAAGGGTAGTCTATGGGGGGCGCACGTTTGACCTTTGGGACCTTTAGAGGTTTTGTTACCCAATGGCTATTTCTATTTGAGCCAAAGGAGAGCCTAGCTACTGTAGTCGACCTCAGCTCCAATTAGCCTATTAGTGGTGACAGGCTGTTGGCAGTAGTGTGTTTCGGAACACCCTATTGATTAAATTCTTTTTTTGACTTATGGTGGTGTAGTAGACACCGTTTTAGTTTAGTGGATGCTATAATCTACTCCCTTTTGTTGGTGGACACCAGGGTCACCATTTCCGTATTTTATTGTCTCCACCTTTCAGTATATCGTGGTGAGGTGTTTGTCTCCTGTTATGTGGGATGGATTGAATGTTTTTCGTTGTTGTTCCAGGGCGAGACCAGTACACGAGGGTTCTTCATGCAACAGGAAGAGGCGCAATGCTGGTTAAGTTTTATATCTCTGTATAGCCACCCTGAAGAATGACGGAGGGCGTTTGTTCTGGCTCATGTTTCTAGGCAGATTTGTCACTTTGGTGCGATGTGCCGAAGATTTGATTAGCTTTTGCTAAGAGCTTTCACCAAGCTCAGTATGGAGTTATCATAACCAAGAGTTTGGGATTTGAACTTCTGTATATATTTCTGTATATATTTCTGTATATATTTCGGTGTATGTTGGTTGCCTGAGGGCATGTGCTCAAAATGCGTGATTTTGAGTCGTTTTGCTTATGGACTCCTTTATATAGGATTATGACTTTAGGGAGGTCCTATTTCGAGACTTGCTGTCTCATATAGTTATTTTGGGAATGTTTCCTTGAATGTTAGTTGCGCGCAGACTAATCATTCTGTTCTTAGTGAACATTGCTTTTTGAAGCAGGATCATTCAGTTTGGTGAATTTTAGCTTTTATAGCTATTCACTGTGTTTAGGGTGAATTTTAGCTTTTATAGCTATTCACTGTGCTTATAGTGATATTGTTAGCTTTTATAGCTGCTCACTATGTTAATGGCGAGATTGTTCTTTTAGAACGCAGACTTTGTGTAGTCGAGGGCTATTTACAGAGTGTTTTCTTGGCGAGGAGCCGAGGTTTTTTCTGGCGATGTACCAGAATGTTTTCTTGGCGAGGAGCCGAGGTTTTTTCTGGCGATATACCAGAGTGTTTTCTTGGCGAGGAGCCGAAGTTTTTTTTTCTGGCGATATACCAGAGTGTTTAGTTGGCGATGAGCTGACGCGTTTTCTGGCCATCAACCAGAGCGTTTTCCCTGGCGATTTTAGCATGTCTAGATGTCTTAGGACGTCGACATTGCGCGAATGAGTGCGATTATTTTCTGATGCGACTAGTAGTGATACTAGAGTTAGAATGTTCTCTTAGCGGTGAGCTAGAGCATTGATGGCGATTTTTTCCGAGCGTTTGTCTGGATTTTCATCCAGATGTTTTTCTTAGCCTTGTGCTAAATGGTCTTACAAGACTTTCTCTTTTTAGTGTTAGTGTTTGCACTAGAATCATTTATTTTTTTTGTTTTTCTTTATTTAAGAATTTTTATAAATTTCTTTTGCTGAAATAGAAAATTTTCAGACAATCCTTAAAATATTTTAAGGGGGGTGTTCATATTTTGTTTCAGTTCACTTTTTTGATTTAGACAAGAGTCTAGACAAAGTTTATATTTTTTTGTTGTTTTGGTAACAATAACAGAGCTGATTCTTTTATATAAGAAGACCGCGATTGTTACTTTAGAAAGGTATTTCTTATGTTCATGCAAGGATTTTTATTTACTTTTTGATGTACTTAACCTTAGTGCTTAATTAAGTTAGGTCTAGTTATAAGATTCTTGTGTACATGCAAAGATTTTCATTTGGTTTTTATTGTACTTAATATTAGTGCTTAATTGAATTAAGTCTAGTAGTAAGGTCCGAAGTTTGTAATTTTGTTTTAAGTTCTGACCTTAGTAATAAGTGATAGTGTACCACTTTGTACCTTTTCATAAGTAGCCTTAATTTAATAGACTAGTGTAGTCTATTTCTTTTTGGAAGGGGGTAAATGTAACATTCATTTTTTCTTAGATTTTAAGACCATGTAATGTTACTGATTTTTCACTTTAAATTGTACTTCTTTTCATTTTTGTATCGAGCAGTATATTAATCAGAAATTGCTAGCCGCTCGGTATATTAGTGTGCTGTGCGGGTTTGCGACCGAATCTCTCGATACGCCGGGATTGGTCAAATATTTGTATCCGCAGTTTTGGTTCCGGCGTAGCCATATTACCGAGAGAGTGCCCACGGCTTATTTAAGAGTCCGGTGGACAGGAAGAGAGGCTTATTTCCACCGAGCCGCCAAGTAGGTTATTTCCACCGAGCCGCCAAGTAGGCGAATTTCCATCGAGCCGCAGCCAGGCTTACTTCGACCGAGCCGCAGTAGAGGCTCATAGCAACAATTATGAGAGCTAAGTAAAGCACGAGTTTTTTTTTTCTAACGTAAAGCCGTAGTGGGCTCTGAGTGTTTCCTACAAAGTGTGAAATCGGTTTTGTGTTCCATCGAAGGCCTAGAAGCCCAAGTAAAAACCGTAAGTTACCAGAACATTCATCAATAGACCTATTCCCGAAATAAGTGTCTTAATAGCAATTTGAACTGACAAAAGGTGAAGTGAAAATCACGATTCTTCGCTTTCGGGGGTAGTCAGGTTTTAGAATTTAAATGTCTGATTTAGGGACTCTAATAATAATAACTACCTGTTAGGCTAGAATTTTTTGTAATCCTTAAAACCGCAGAGGTTAGAACTTTTATTTTAAAATCATGAATAAATTTTCTTTTTATTGATTAAAGCTAGTGTCTCACTGAATACCTATCTTACTTTTCAGGATAATGACGGCTGTACCAAACTGTTTTTTTTAACAACTGTACACCCTTTCAGTATTTTTTCATTTTTTTAGCTGAAGTTAGATCCTTTCTATTTTAAAATGAATGGTGCCCAAAAGTCGTACAGCTGAGGTTTTTTAAAAATAAAAAAAAATAATTCCAAAAAGACGTACAAAAATTATCTCTTACCCATATCTCTCTACCAAGGAAAACTGAGCTAGTGTGTGTTTAATTTCTTTAGTTCTTTTAAAATCAGGATCCACTCAATTCATTATCAGAAATTAAAAAGAGGTTGCAACAAAATGACGCCGCAAAAAGCGACCAATTAATATACACGGTACAAAATAACGCCTCAAAAAGCGGGCAAGTTATCACCTTACAATATATATATATATATATATATATATATATATATATATATATATATATATATATATATATATATATATATATATATATATATATATATATATATATACTATATATATATATATATATATATATATATATATATATATATATATATATATATATATCAGGGTTACAGGATAGTTTAGGTCGTTTCTGACCGATTTGATTCTATGACATGATGTCCTAAACTTAACCGTTTTCGAGATATTGAAGTTTAAAGATTTTCTAAAAAAAAACATATTTTTTTTGCTTTTATATCGATTTTTTTTTTATTAGAGGTTCTCGAGTGCGATTTTTTGGTTATTTTTAGATAGTCTGTATGTCAAGTATCAAAAATCATCAAAAAAATTTGAACTAGTTACTAACAGTTTCAAATGGCGGCTTGTTAATATTTCTAAATTACGAATTTTTACCAAGTGTTTCCTACTTTAAATCAATAAAGAGAAAAAAAAATGTATGGAAGTTATTCTGCAAGTTATTTTAAAAACGTTTACGTCTTTTTAGCTATCTAAAACGGTATAATATCTACTGGATCTATTGAAAATTCTAAGAAAATGAGATTTCAATAGGCCCAAATGTAGAGTAACATAATAATAGAATTTAGATACTACCAATTACCGTTTTACTACCTGCACCTTCAAACAATAAAAAGGGTTGGGTAAGCATTTTTTCCGGTCGGGGTACTCTCTGTGCGAGTGACATTTTCTGTTCACTCAACATTATTGAATGATTTTTAGTCTGCTCATGCGATTCGTCCGTGGTAGATGTGCTATACCGTGCTTTTCAAAAATATCTGTGTTTCATCTTCTGATTGTGTGAATTGGCTCGTAACTGGATTTTGATCTCTGCTTGTGAATATGGCAACGTATACCAACGAGGAATATGCTGACATCCTAATGTGTTACGGATTTTGCGAAGCAGTGTCGTCGCGTGCACGTGATGAATACATACTGCGATATCCTACTCGTCGTGTACCTGATGTTAGCGTATTTGATGGAACTTATCGAAGACTACGAGAAACTGGTTCCTTACAAAGACGGCGGACTGACATGGGATGACCACGTATCTTTGACGAAGACGAAGAAAACGAAATACGACGTCTCTTTGAGGTGGACCCAACCACATCTACAAATGTTGTCGCACAACAGCTTGGTATTTCGCAGTGGAAGGTATGGTTTGTAATGCATACTGTTGGGCAACACCCTTACCACTATACGCCCGTGCAAGTCATTGAAGAAGGGGATCCGTTGCGACGATTAGAATTCTGCAGATTTATGCTCAATACCGATGTCGAAGATGCATCTTTGTTTAAGAAAATACTATGGACTGTCGAGTCGAAATTCGACAAAGACGGCCTTACAAACTACCACAATGCCCACTATTGGGCTTCTAAAGAGGAAGGCAACCCAAACAAAAAAAGAACGAAAGGATCATAAACAAGATTCAGCTTAAATGTGTGGATGGGTATAATTTCAAATTATTTGGTTGGGCCATTCTTTCTGCTAGATAATTTGAATGGCGAGGAATACGACAATTTTTTTGCGGAACGATTTACCTAATTTGATGGAAGACTTACCTATTGGTTTGAGACAAAACATGTACTTTCAACACGATGGCTGTCCAGCTCACTACAGAGGAAGTGTTCGTGCATGGCTCAATGACAATTATCTCAACAAATGGATTGGCAGAGGCGGACCCATACCTTGGCCGGCGAGAAGCCCAGACCTAACACCGATGGATTTTTATGTGTGGGGTCACATGGAAAGTCTCGTATACGACCAGATGACTCCTATCGAAAACGTGGATGTCCTAAGACAAAAAATAATTGATGCGGCTGACGAAATGAGGCGGCAGCTCACAACCAGCGTTGTGAAAAGTAATTTAATAAAAAGAATGAGAATTTGTGTTAGAAATAGGGGCGACCATATAGAACATGAATTATAATTAGTAAAAAATATTAAATTGCAAGGTTTTTTGTTTTATTTGTGTATTTTTCGTATTTTCACCTAGAACTAAAAATTTACCTTTTGCTACCCGAGCCCGCTTTAGGTGTCATTCTGTGTACAGTTTTCCTATTAAACTCCTAGAATTATACCTTTTTTGATAGCTAAAAAGACGTAAAAGTTTTTAAAATAATTTGCAGAATAACTTCCATACATTTTTTTTTCTCTTTATTGATTTAAATTAGGAAACACTTGGTAAAAATTCGCAATTTAGAAACATTAACAAGCCGCCATTTGAAACTGTTAGTAACTAGTTCAAATTTTTTTGATGATATTTGATACTCGACATACAGACTAACTAAAAATAACCAAAAAATCGCACTCGAGAACCTCTAATAAAAAAAAATCGATATAAAAGCAAAAAAAACATGTTTTTTTTTTTAGAAAATCTTTAAACTTCAATATCTCGAAAACGGTTAAGTTTAGGACATCATGTCATAGAGTCAAATCGGTCAGAAACGACCTAAACTATAACGTCCTTAATTATCTAGGACGACTTTCCCTGTAACCCTGTATATATATATATATATATATATATATATATATATATATATATATATATATATATATATATATATATATATATATATATATATATATGGTAATAAAGTTAACAATCCACAAAACATCAACTACTTATATCACAATATTTTTATAACTCGTTTTTAACAAAGCAGGTCAAAGTAGCGACGCGACGTGAGTTGGACAGATATGACAAGTTTCGTTGAATTTACATCCGCTGGTAAACATTCGTTAAAAAGACATTTTGAAATATAATAAAATTTTAGAAAATATAAATAAAACTGTATTATACGTAATAAATTACCGAATCAATTCCAGTTCAAGCTTCCTGTGATTGGACAGATAAAATTTAATTAAAAGTAAATAAATGGTAAAATTTAATAAATCGAACCAGTTAATTTTAATAGAAAACCACATTTCTCATTTTATAGTCTTTTAATTAATAAAATCATTAGACACAAACGAAGTATACTAACCTAAATAAAAAAGGACAAGAGATGAAACTTGTATGATAGAAAAAGTTGATGTCGCGAAGCATCAGCGTTTACACTATCAGTAGTAGTAAACAGGGATACAGATTTAAGAAATTAGACAAAAAACGAGGAAAGATATACTCTACTGGTAAAATGAATTTAGTGCCTGGGAATGTCCTGGAAATCTAAATGTTTTAATCCCGGTAGAATTGAATACTTTTTAAAAATTTTCATTATCTCAATTATACCAAAAAATATGTTGTATTTTGTTTAATTATGTCGTTTAGCAAGTAATTTTGATGACTAAATTCTAAGCTTAAATTTCTAAACCATGCAGATTGTGCGTGTCTAAATCTGTCGAGCTACAGCAAGCTTTTAACGCTTGTTTTAATTTACAAACAACTTTTGTAAGCGAGCCAACCCAGCAGAGTTTAAGTAGTTAAATAAATTCGAAGCTTTTACCAAAATATTAAAAGGCTTTTAACGAGGGAGTTACATTTTCGATGCAATCTTGCAAACGTCTCCGCTGTTATTGATGTATTTGTATCCTAAATGGCCGTCTTAATGTCTTTTAAAACTTTTAAATGTCGAAAATATTTTAGCTTAATTGCATTAAAAGGATTTTGAGTTGATTTAGCACAGTTTTAAAATTGATATTTTTAGGTTTACATCGTGCAAGTTAAAATTGTATAACATGAAATTCCATTTAAAATAAAATTCGTTATAAAAATATAATACCTATATAAATGTTAATATTATAAATAAAAAGCCATGGAAACAATTATAACAGAAATACTGTAATGAGATTTAATAAATCAAAACCCGTCCCAGATTCACACTTGGGTAATGAACGTGTTCCAGGACGGTCCATTTTGTCTAGCTTTCCCGTACTTTTAATTCTTATAGAGGAACTATTTACAAAGCATTGTGCATACCGCGTAATTGGCCTTTTTCTACCGATCCAGCGATTGGGAAACTTCCCATTTAACCACTGACGTACTGTGATCCAAAAATATACAGCTATAATGGTGGAACAATATACAGGGGTAGATTGAAAAGTCTTGTAAAAAACAAGGTAAATAAAATTTGTTTCGCAAAAGTAAAACATTTATTTCTCAACATAATCTTCATTGTGCGCAATAAATTTAGTCCCGCGTGATTCCAATTTTTTAATTCATCCATAAAAAAATAGAATGTTTCGAACTGCGCACAATACTGGTTTACAGTACGGATAAGCTCATTATTCGACGAAAATATCTGCCGCTCAAGTTAATTTTTGAGGGAGGGAGGAGAAAGACGAAAACTCACTTGGGGCCAAATCTGGGGAAAAGGATTTGTGTGGAAATATTTTCAAGCCTAGCTCGTGTACTCTTGCCATTACAACCGCCGATATATGAGCAAGCGCATTATCTTGAGGAACTATTTCGAAGCCCATCTCGTACACTTTTGCCATTGCGACGGCCGATGTATAAGTAGGCGCCTCTTTTGCTTGCTTCTGCTTCAATTTACTAAGCAAGTGATCCAATAAAGTCGCGTAATAAGAGCCAGTCACTGATTTGCTTTTTTCCAAATATTCAGTCATGATGATACCCTGTAAGTCCTGAAAAATAGGTGTCATCACTTTTCCTGCAATTCGCCAACTCACTGTTTTGACTGCCGTTTTGTCTCCGGGGTATAATGGTGGCTCCACGTTTCTTTTGTCGTCATAAAAGGATGCCAGAAGTCGTTCGGATTACTCTGCAACTTTTCCAAACACAATTTGGAAATGTGCGTTTTTGGTCTGAAATCAACAAACGCGGCACCTACCCTGCTTTTTCATGTTTAGAATTTGATTCGGGATATTATGTATCCATTCATATAAGATGACTACCATTTCACCAATCTTACGAAGCTTAATTCCATTTTAATCATCTTCTATTACGATACCAGAAATTTTATAGACCAGATATCGAAGAAACCTCAATCGGCTGTCCTGAACGTCCAGCATCTGCAGTGCTCGTACGGCCATGTTTCAATTCATTTATTCAGTAATTAATGGTTTTTAGTGTTGATGTAGAGTCCCCATGAACTTCCTTCAATTCAGTTTCTATCTGGACCATAGTCCAGTTTTTTAAATAAAAATGTTTTATCACTGCACGATATTCGGCTTTATCCATTCCTGCGAAATATATAACACCGATCACTTGTGATACCTGCCTACAAACAACTGCACATTGCATCTGTGTGACACTTTGAAAACAATTGTTACAAGAATCATTCTTACCAACAGTCATGCCGCTTGACAAAATTGTCTGCCATTGTGTAGAAATTTACCAGGCTTATCAATCCGTCCGCGTATTCTCCCTTGTTGCTATAGATACATCCTATAAAAGAATCATTAGTTCTTCCTTTAAAAGTTTTCACAAAAAGTATGGTCATATAAATAAAAGTTTTCACAAAAAGTATGGTCATATTAAGAATGCTTTAATTTTTTACTGGCTTAATTTTACCAAGATTTTCTAGTGTGTTTGGAACATAATACTGTAAATTGTGATAATATTGTGTCCTGCAAGATTTTCTGTCGTAAGACCCTTGAATTCTTACATCTGAGGGCATATAAAAAAGTTGGTCTCCCAAATATATTAAAGAATAAAGGGAGAAAATAATTGATGCAGCAGAACAGATGACAGTGACGCTTACTTCGAGATTGACAAAAAGAGAAGTGAGGAATATATCCCTGTATCTGACATTAAAGATCTTCATTTAAACAAAATTTGTAATTAATAACTTTAGCATAATATTTTTGTTTCATTTAGTGGTAGAATACTGCCGACAAATAATGTAGCAAGAAGCAGATAAACGGGCTCATTAATGATACTGATCTTGAAAGATTGAACTATGGAGATGTTCTACCTGTATTCCTACTATTGATTTTTTAAGTAGCTAAATGATTTTTTTTTCTTATTTCGTTGGATAGTTGACGAAACAAGGAAGTTACTACACTAATTTGTACGCTTAATATATTATAAAATTTGTGTAATGAAACGCCATAATTTTGGGAATAGAGCGTAATCTGAGGGAGCTAAATAAATAAATAATAAAATAATATTGAAAGAATGAACGAATGAATGAATAAATAAATAAATAAATACGCTTTTATTTCATAAGACCAAGGTACATGGAATGGAAAGGGTCGGTTCGTTACCACAGAATATACAGATCTTGTGGCAATGAAAGGCAAACAATATTATCATACTACAACAACTAAAATACACAACACATCCTAATTACTCATACTGTAAATTTTTCTATTTCAAAAAAGTTCTGAATACTATAAGGAACAAATTTTATTCATGGTTTCAGTGTCTGCCAGCACACAATGGCGACAATATGTAATTTTTACCCAAATTCATGTTCGGGCCGCAATTTTTAAGGAATCTCAATAATTTTTTTAAATCTCCGTTCTTGATTTCTCTATCAATCTGTCTGAGCGGTTTTTTGATTATTTACCATTTTTATCCAAAAAACACTTTTTATGCCATAAAACGAGTCTCAGTAAAGCAATTTTGAAGAAATCTCAATATTTTTTTTATAATCTTTGTTTTTGATTTCTCTATGTGCCGATTTTTGATTATACAACATATGGGATACTTTAATACTTTATCTCTACGTAGTGTAACGCTAAGAACTAGCAAATTTCAGGGACATCTCGAATTTTGCAGACTAAAAGACATTAATCTTGCCAAATTTTCAATCATACTATAACTTTCTAAACCTTAAGTATATATATATATATATATATATATATATATATATATATATATATATATATATATATATATATATATATATATATCTATATATATATATATATATATATATATATATATATATATATATATATATATATATATCTATATATATATATATATATATATATATATATATATATATATATATATATATATATATATATATATATATATATATATAATTAATAGATATAATTTTGTGTACTAGGTTAAGTTAAATTTGTAATTCGTTGGGGTTAGAAAAAATTCATAAATACAGTTTTCCACAATAGGTTAAGTTGTTTAGTAATAAACAGACATAAATAAGTATATTTTTTCATATGGGTTATGTATGATTTATCATAGGTCTCCGAAACAATTATAAATATATATTTCTACAAAACGTTATATGATATTATGTTTAGATTTCGTGATGTAAATGTCTTAGGTTTAGAAAGCCTCAAAAGATTACTTTTCCTTTTTATATTAGGTTATGTTAGGTTTGGAGTTTGCTATATTAGGTTTTAGGTTTAGAGGTCGCTACATTATGTTATGTTAGGTTTGGTGTTCGCTACATTGGGTTATGTTAAATTTGAAGTTTCTGGTTTAAAAGCCTTAAGTTTAGAAAACTTTAGCTGATCATTTTTTCCTCTTTGCATAGGGTTATGATAGGTTTGATGTTCTTGGTGTACACGGCTAAAACTATAATTACTGAAAAATTAGTTCAAATCATGGTCATCTACACTCACAGATCGATAGAGAAATCAAAAACGAAGATTATAAAAAAGAATTATTGAAATTTAGTAACTTTTGTGCTATTATATTTTTTTTTCTAAAAAGGTATTTTTTGGAAAAAAAGTATATATATATATATATATATATATATATATATATATATATATATATATATATATATATATATATATATATATATATATATATATATATATATATATATATATATATATATATATATATATATTATACTAGCAATTGTTTTTGTTCGTTGTTCGTTCCAAAACAGTTCAATTTAGACATATGGTATGTTAGACTAATAATATCTAGAATTTTTAGTAAGACTCAAAAATAAAATAATAACCAGCCTTTTCTATTTAAAAAAAATTTAATCCTATGTTACTATAGAGGTTTTCACGGATGGTGGAATGTAATACATTAAAATTCCGGGTTTGAATTCGTTCGTCTAACAATGAATTTGCACGACGTTTCGCGAAAATCTCATTTAGCATTTTTAAGTGCTCCCGCTGCTGCTGCTATTCGATACTGTGATCTTGCTGCTGCTGCCGCTCGAAGCTAACTCAGTTACATCACAGTATCGAGTAACAGCAACAGTGGAGGCACTTGAAAATGCCAAATGAGATTTTTGCGAAACGTCGTGCAAATTCATTGTTAGACGAACGGATTGAAACTCGGAAATATATATATATATATATATATATATATATATATATATATATATATATATATATATATTGATAAATTAGTAAAAGTTCTGGTAAATAGTCAAGAATCGGTTCCGATAGATCGACAGAGAACGAAGATTTAAAAAAAATATTGAGAATCCATGAAAATTTCTTGTCCCAAAAAATAAAAGCCAGCGCTTTTCTTGCTGATTTTTGTAAGCGAAATTCCTTAGGGCCAGATAGGCCAACATGTTTCCACTCCTTCAATGATCAACTCAGGATTCATCCATAGTTACCATTTGAACCAAAAAGGTAGATGAATCCTCTTCGAAATGGCTACAAATAACTGTGATGCCGTGACGTTTCAGTAAAATTCATCGATGCTTTAAAATATTTTCATGCACCTAATCCGAACTAACCTGTTATAATTTCTTATTTAAATACTTAATTACATATATGGCATACCTGGATGTATGAACTTTTTCACTCCTTAAGTGTCAGTGTCTGTTGTGATGACTTTCATCGCCTGTCAAATATTTGACAGGAGACTAAGCTTTGTTGACAATTGATGTAGCAAAAATTCAAAATATATTATGATTATTACCTTTATGAAGTCCTTGCTATTATAATAGTTTATAGGTATCTTAAAACTTGCCCTCTGACTTGTCAGGGACCTGTCAAAGATCTTTCTCAACAGCTTGGAAATGTAACTAGAATATCACCAGGGGAACATATCTCATGGTATCTACCTAATGCTGAACGCCTTGTACAGGCAAGAATTGTAAGTGTATTCTTAGCTGACATTTTTTAACGTTCGCATGTCAAATAATTATCAAACCAATTAGACATGAGATAAAAAATGTTTGTATCATCAATTAAACTTTTATAAAAGTTGAAGATAATTTTACTTTTGTACTTCACACAACATGAAATAAATTATTCTCAAATTTTTAGTAGGCTGAACAAATCGCATTTTGTATGCATATATCCTTCATATTATATTTTACTTCAACATACACATACGAGATAAATTTCATTTAATTAATATACCTAGTTTGTGTTAATTAAACTTATTTAATGTAATGCTATTTTCGTTACAATAAGAAGATGCTGAACATACCTCCATTTCATTAGTCTTAGCTTCAATTAACTTTAACAAGTAATAACACAATTCTGCCTTTCGTTAAAATTACCTATTTAGAATCCTTACATTTCCTTTCTAATTTGAGTTTCAAACTGTTCTCATTTAGCAATAATTAAAAGTCGCCAGTAACTTTGAGCTCCTTAATGAATCCTTCTATAACAGCAGCGGGATGACATAACAAAAACGCTTGTTCTGCAAAAGTAGGCATTAATTAAACCTGTATCTAATTATCTCTTAGCTAATTAAATATGTAGCCGCAGCGAATTTTGCTGAATAGCGGGCATCCTTATAAAACTGAAAGTACAAGGCACAGCAATTCCAACTTTGTTCATCCAACTTTCTCCCGGTTCATACCTAATAAAATGATATAATGGAGTACTTCATTGTTTACAGGTTGGATAATATTTTATTTTCAGTAATAAGAGGATTCTCGAAATATCAGTTCAATAAAAATAATGAACATATTTGACGTTGCGTCTTTGTTTGGTTGCTTATTTTAGAATAAGTAAATTGAAAGTTTTTGTTATTTTAAAAAATTTTTTATGTCGGTTTATGAAACAATAGACGATTTTCATAAGTATGAACAACCCGGCGTATGAATGAAAAATATGTAACTAATTCTGTTTTTTCTTTTTCAGGTAAAATTTGGTTTACGGAATTTCATATTAAATTAGTAAGTACTTAATCACAAACTTTTCACGTTCTAATATTAATGATGTTTTTTTATAGGCACAGCAGAGCGTTGCAATGTTTGAGAATCTCAAACAGGAGATTAGTATTTCATCGATGGTTTTAAACTTCGTAAAACATTGATCTAGAGTGTTAAGCTTTATAGTATGAAATAATATTCCGAGCTTTTAAGATGCTTTTCTTGCAATGTCTACGACACCACAAGACATATCTGCTTCTAGTAGTAGTAATCGTAGTTGTGGGGCAGCTGGCTAGCAACAGACCAGAGGGGTTCTTTTTTCCTAACCTCGAAGAAACGTTCCCCAAAAACAACAACCTAACCACCACGATTATCGGGAAACCTCCCAATTATAAAAGTCACAATGTCACTACACACACGCCGATGCCGGTGCCCTCCATTCTGAGCACTGCTGCTCTGAAGATCTCATACCTGACTCTTCCCAACGCCTCGCATGCTTAGACGAAGTAGAGCGGCGTCTCCTCGTCCTTCAGACTGTCTTGGCATGTAGGACCGTCTTCGACGCAAAGCAATACTAGATGTCTCCTTAGGCTACAATGTCTCATGAGAATTGCGACATGGAGATTCAGGTCGCATCTACTTTCAAACAACCACTTGTAGACCACGAAGCAAAACTCTCGAGCATCGATCTGCCGATTTCTTTAGGGTGGTCTCTTGGATATTCCTAAAGCTGGCTTGAGATCCTTGAAGAAAAATTATGGCCATAAGTTAACTCATTCAAGGTATATCTGCACTCTCGCTATCAGTACCGAGTTCGTCCCAGGCCTGGCAACTACTTTAAGGGCCTCCTGGAATTTTTTTTTATGGGTCTAGCACACGTGCTACAGAGAAGTCCCTAAAGCGCTCCAGGAGCGGCATGTGTGCGGAAAAAGCGATTCACGTTGTTCTTGAATCGCTGTAAATTGAACTCAGTGGGAAACACAGCTCTGGGCAAATTATTCCAAAGGTATGAAGTTCTCCATATAAGCGCGACGTGTACTTCTAACATGCACCGCACTGGGAGGAATTAAGCGGGCTACATCCTTCGACCACTTTCCATAAATTACTTGTAGAACAGACTCAAGTCGCCAACCGTTCCTCGATGTTCCAGCGAATCAAGGCCGCCGGTTAGTTCCGGGTCTCCAATCAGATGAACAGCTCTTCTGTGAACAGAATCCAACAAATGCATTCTGTGTTTGGGAGCGGAGCCCCAAACATGGGAGCAGTATTCCATAGTTGGTCGAATTTGAGCCTTGTAAAGAATCAACAGTTGCTGTGGAGTGTAAAGCTTTCTGGTTCGAAATAATATTCTCAACTTTTGAGAAGCTCTTCTTGCTATGCCTGTAACATGTTCATGCCAGGACATATTTGCTTCCAAATTAACGCCTAACAAATTGAGTGACGATGCTAGGGAAATGGAGTGCCCTGACATGACTATGTTGGGTTCAGCAACGTTAACTTTTTTAGAAAAAACTACCGCTTGGATTTTTGTAGCGTTAAATTCCACTTGTTTACTGTCATCCCAAGATACAATTTCTTTCAGGTCTTTGTTAAGTTGAACGACCTCCTGCTGTCTGCGGATATTTGCCTGAGTAGCCGATGTCCGAACGTTCAAAGTGAATGTAGAGATAAGCGTATTGTCATCTGCAAAGCTGTAGATTGGATTCTTGGTCTTTTCCAGCAGATCGTTAATGTGCATGAGAAAGAGAGTAGGAGAAAGTATGGAGCCTTGAGGCACACCGCCGTTAATAGTGAAGGTGTTAGAACGAAATCTGTCGACCGCCACTCGTAAAGAACGCTCTCTGAGGAAACACGAGAGCCACAAACAGAACTTTTCAGACATACCATAAGAGCGTAGCTTAGCCAACAGTCCATCGTGCCAAACACAGTCGAATGCCTTGGATGTGTCAAGAGCAAACGCTCGAAATTCTTCAAAGTATTCAATTGCGTTTTTCCAAACATGTGTTACATAAGTCAGAAGATTTCCTGTTGATCTATGTTTATGAAAGCCATATTGGTGATCGCTAATAATGTTGAATCCCTCAAGATATTTTAGAAGATGCTGATTGATAACCTTCGATATTATTGAAAGCAGTGCGACTGGTATGTCAGTGTAAATATACACCATCCACTCGCGGCACGCACTTACTTTCTCTGTGGTGCATGCCATCAAATTGTCAAAAACCTTTGCCTGGAAAACTATGGTGTATCATCCCAAAGAAAAGCTCTTTTAGACATCTACAGTTTTCAAATAAACACCTGCCTTCGCCGACTCAACTTTGTCCATCTGCGACCCATCCGTGAAGAACACAAGTGTGTCCCGGGGAGGTTGATTTCCTGTTCCTCTCATTGATCTTGGCTGGAAATCATAAGGAAGGAGGACCTGTTGAGCCTCAAATAATCTCCTGCCATCATCGCCCTAAACGAGAGCAGTAATATTTTTTCTTCCGTTTCTAAGTTGTCGGTTAATAGTGACTATGTAAATAGGATAGAGTACATAACGTAGTAAAAACTTAAAAGTTTCGCATTGCTAGTCAGTATAAAATATGAATAAAAAATGATGAAACAAAAGGGTAGCAATGTTTTCGAGCTTGAGAAAAGGGAAAAATATAAATAAAAAAATAAATAAGCTTATTTCATCCCTAGTGGATGTAAACTTCCCCAAGTTGTCTCCAATGGGCTTTGTTGTTTGCTTTTTGCATACATTCGTGTCCCACTAATCTTTTTATGTATATTTCAAGTAAAAATTTGTATCTCTTTTAGTCTATTCCCTTCTACAACTGTGGACTTTATATTGTTATCAGTTTTTAGTACCTGTACTATATTATAGTAAGAAGTTTTCATAAAGTACGCTCTCTTGCCCTCTACATTTATACTAAAATTTTAAATATTTCTGAAGACAGTACAAGTTATAATTTACTATATAATCAGACATAATTTATTCAAAATAAAACAATAGGATAATTATATTTTCAAATTTATAAAAGTATTTACCTTTCACAAAATTAATTAGTGTTTTCTTGAATGTCCTTATTTATTTATTTATTAACCATTTTTACAAACTTAATCTAGGGAATAGAATTTCCTTAATCCCCATTTTTTTTTTTGACGGATTTTTATTCTCTATACTTCTAAAAATTATTAAAAAAAAAAAAAATTAAGAAAATTCTATTCCATTACAAAGTTATAGCGTTAAATGTGACCTGGAGTCGGATTGGAACCGCTACCTGTCTTCGGCTACTGTCTGCAATATTATTCAGTCAATTTTTAATATTTTTTTTATTTTTTTTTATCTTATTTATTTTTTACTTTTTCTACAAAATGCCGAAGTTTTTTTTTTAAATTTTTCTAATAAACAATTTCTTATAAGTAATTAAAAATAAATTTTTTTGTTTGAAAATTGCATACTAAAATTTGAACAAGCGTAAATTTTTTATTTTGGATAAAAAAAAACCCTTCGACAATTTTTAACTACTACGTTATTTTACAAGTTTAATTTTTATTTTTGCAGATTGGATCATTTTAGGTGAAGTTATTCTGTAGACAAGGATGTGCCATAATTTTCATCAGTCATTCATTTAACCTGATAAAACATTTAAAAAAAAATTCTTATAATTTAAAGTACAATAAAAATATATAATCGCCATTCACACAATATATTTTTTTAAAATATGCATACTTTTTGCAGCGCCCAGGTGTATGTCACCCATAAGCAACGAAAATTAACAAAACGAGAAAGGACAGAAAACCAGAGTTAACGTGAATTGTTATTCACATTGTCTGCCCTATACAACATTAATTTTCTTAAGCTTATATATAAATTACGGTTATATAGTCTTTCTTTATAATATAATGTTATTAGTTCAAATAGAGAAATTCATAATTATCTTTAATTTTGCTAAATATTATGGAACCTGTTGAACAGTCAGACTAAATAGGTACTCTGATACGAGCCACCATCTGCTGCAGGTTCAAACAGTATGACGTATAATTCATCATCACCGACAGACAAACTCGAGAGTCTGAAGGACTCTTGTTTTATTAGGGTTTTTGATGAATTGTGGAGAATATACACAAAATAAAATCTTTTATTTAAGCAAGATAAAATTAAATTACCACTTTTAGTATACTTCTAATTTAGTTTTAACACATATAAGAGCCTAAAGAATGTACACTTTCATCTTCACTCGTTGAGGGTCTAGCATCCTTAAGAAATATTTTGATGGTTTGTTTATCGAATATGTATTAGAATTATGGAGCTCTTAGTTTAGAACATCGTTTATAATATCAATATGGTTTGTTCGCATTATATTTTATTATTACCAATCGTTTGTTAGCATTATTGTTAAAAAAGAAAATGATTAAAATAAAAGGAAATTCTTCGAATACTACTAAATTATATTGAAAAGTGTTCCATTCGCTATCAAATTTGTTCGATATTTGATGATCACAAATTATCCTTGAAATTAGGTAGTTTTTTTAATAACACCGCCACAGAAAAAAAAAGTTCATTACCATGAACCAAAATAGCATTTATTTACACTATCAAATAACTAGATAACGTCTGAGAATCATCCATCTTTGCATCTAAAATAAGAAACACGTATAATTCTAAAATATGTGAACCCATAGCAACTTATAAATCTCATGAAAAAATAATAGAATTTTAAGTTAAAAGTGCTGAAAAAATTTAATATGATGAAATTATGTAACTTTGGCAGACTAAACTCAAGTCTCTAATTTATTTAGGTTTATTTTAGTTTTTTTTTAAAAAATAAATATTATTTTACTACATAATTGAAATATGATCAATATCAAAGACGTCAATAATTACATAGCCACACAAAAAAAAAGTTCATTACCACAAACCAAAATACATGGATCTAGTGTATTTTTCGACGCTGAATTCGAATCCGTAGTTTTATCATGTCATTTTTTTTTGGCCAAAATATCCCTTGATGTGGGATAAAACTATAATAATGTAATGACTCTTAATGAAGTTGTGGAAAATGGTAGATATTTGATAGTCTACAGAAGAGAATATGCATTTAAACCATAGCAAGCTATTTCTATTAATAAACCAAAATCCACCCTTATAGGGGGCGAAAAGTACCCCTAAAACTCAAATAACGCAAGTGAGTTTAAATACCATGTACAAAGGACAACTTCTTGTAGGCACTCGTAGTCTCAGGCAGGATGGACAAATACAGCCTGTAGTGCTAGAACTTTTAAGATCCATCAATCCTAGGGGGTAGTTCCCGCCCTCCTCCTAGGGATGATTTTCGACCTTATTAGGGAGATGATCTAGTTGTCTTGAATGTTTGTCACAATGAAATAAAAGTACTTGATCCTTTCCGACTTTCAATAACATCTATGTGCATCCCACATACTCTACCACACTCTACAGGTAGTTTATAGTCGTGTATCGGTGGTTCAAGCGAATCTACTCCATATTTGTTCACCCTGCCTAAAACTACAAAAGCCTGAACTGTTTCATCGTTATTGAAACTTATATGAGATACTTCTGTAGGTGGGGGTGGTTTTTACACGCTATAGGGGTGAGTCTCAACTCTTTAAGAGTAATATCTGGTTGTCACACCAGATTCAGATATTTTGTCCTAAGAGCTACAAACATTTGTCCTTTGAACATGTTGTTTAAACTCAGTGCGTTATTTGAGTTTTAGGGGTACTTTTCACCCCCTATAAGGGTGGATTTTCGTTTAATTAATAGAAATAGCTTGCTGTGGTTTGAATGTATATTCTCTTCTCTATACTAAAAATGGTAGATACCATTTTTCACACTTGACTAAGAGTCATTACATTATTACTATAGTTGTATCACATTTCAAGGGATGTTTTTGGCCAAAAAAAATGACAAGATAAATCTTTTTTTTAACTACGGATTCAAATTCAGCATTGAAAAATACACTAGATTCGTGTATTTTGGTTTGTAGTAATAAACTTTTTTTGTGTGGCTATGTAATTATTGACGTCTTTGATATTGATCATATTTCAATTATGTAGTAAAATAATATTTATTTTTTAAAAATTAAAATAAACCCAAATAAATTAGAGACTTGAGTTGAGTCTGCCAATGTTACCCAAATTTCATCATATTAAATTTTTTCGGCACTTTTAACTCAAAATTCTATTACTTTTTCATGAGATTTATAAGTTGCTATGGGTTCACATATTTTAGAATTAATATGTTTCTTATTTTAGAAGCAAAGATGGATGATTCTCAGACGTTATCTAGTTATTTGATAGTGTAAATAAATGCAGATTTATTCTGCCTCATATTATTTATTGGGGCAATTATTTTTCAGCGTTATTATAACTGAAAATTTGAAAAAATAGAAGGGTAGGAGTAGGTTACGAGGTAAATGGTTCTGAAATTCTTTCTATGAAAGAAAAAATTTGCGACTCTACCTTTACTATCACATATTTAATTAGAATTTTAATACTTTAAAAGAATTTTCCTCTCTTTGTAACTTGATTGGTTGTCTCTGACAACTATTGTAATATCAAGGAATTCAAGAGTTCAAAAATGAATATCGTAAAATATCATCTGAATTTGTTATCCTGTCATCTTTTAATGAGTTAAATCAGTAAAGTATGTTTCCATAAGTTCGTTGAGAATAAAGAAACCGAATACCCTGTACAAAACTAATTAAAATTATTTATAACGAACTTTTGCCAAGTTTTCCAACAAGTCGTTTGCGCAAATGAAAATAATTAATTAACAAAACGTCTAAAACAAATATCCCTCATATGAATGATGGAAGACAACGGATTACGAAGCAAGTCTCCTTAATTATTAATTAAAACCAGGAACTAATTAGGAGAGTGCGTAATAGATTACAAATTTTGTATGCCGAGGAGTTTATTAAACCAAGTCGGTAATTGTACAGGGCGGAGTGACGCTGTAATTATAACCTTATTTCGATTTAGCTAATATTTGATCAAAATAATAGTATATTATTTTACCAGAATTAACTGTTAGCTTCTTGAAACGTCTAATTTAAAATATTTTCGAAAGTTTACTTTGTTTCTTTAAGTGTTAGGGCTCTGTCTGTGTAATTACTACTTTGTTGGAGTGGGTGAGACTGCTAAAACTGTACACAGGAAATGACACACGTATATGTTTGAAAGGGTGTAAGAAGTTGATCTAAGAGTACCAATATTTTCTGTATTATTTAATGTTTTCAGTGATTTTTACATTCCGAAACTTCAGTTGTACATCTTTATCGTTGGTTTTGGATTTTTTAATATTAAAAAGGGAAATAAAAATTGGTAAAATTCTTAAAATATAAGGAGTTCACTTTACCGAACTTACTCACGACGAAAATTGTGCCTAGCAAGTGCATGCGCACAAGGTATGAGTTTTATGTTAGAGATTTTGCTAAAGGGGCAACTGTGAAGATTTTTATACAATTGTTAAAAATCATTTTGCCTCTTAGCCAATAGCGAGTTATTAATAATTATTAATAATAATATAATGAAATGATAATTATGAAACATTAATTTTGGCTTTAAATAATTTTAAAAAAATACCTCTATTGTAGTAAAAAGCCAGCATAGTTTAACGGAACCTTAACAATATGAATAAAATGTTAAACAGGAAATTATGGGTTAAAAATTTACTAATTTCCAATTTGAACCACAATTGGTATTAGGGGTTATACATATAATGTTCATTCCTAGAAATTCAAACTGACGGATCCAATATGGCAGACTAGATCTAATAATGTTTAGTTTCATCCAATTTTGATTACTGATGTGATTTCGGAGTCGTAAATTACGATAATTTAACTGATTTTATAACAAACTAAAAAGTTCCTGGCGATTTTTATTACAATTGGGTGGGAGGGCGGTTGTATTTTATGAACATATACTTTATTTTTAGAAATTCATAATGGAATACCCAATATGGCCGACTAAGAGTTTTACGATTTCTGATTTAATCCGATTTTGACAAAAATTAACATTGGAGATTTGTAACGACTATTAATATATCATTTATTTGTAGAAAATGATAGTGTGGGATCCAATATTGGAGAACGGAAGTTCAGGAATTGCTTATTTTCCCTTTTACTGAGATTATTCCTGATATTGTGGATTACTAATGTGTAATTTATTTGTACAAAAAAATAGTATTGTGATTAGCAAAATTTGAATGATTTCTGAGTTGAAACTGTTTTATTCAAAATTGGTATGAGGGTGTTTTTGAGGACGAATTCTATAAATTGAAAATATATATTACTTAAACACAGTCATAATACGATATATACCAAACAAGGCTATTTTTGTTAGTCATAATGAACACTAATCCATTAATGTTATGAGTGTTTGTGGGCCAAACTTGGTAATCTATTATATCAGTATTAATTAGTTTGGAGTCATATATAATACCCGAGCACATAGAAGTCTTTCTCAAAGTATGAGGAACGAAAGGCGTCCAATTCCAAGTGCCGTTATTCCAGGTGATTTTGACTATCTTTTATTGAAATAATTTGTGATACTAAATGAAGTATGGTTTATTAATGCAGCAAGTACCGCCTATGACAAAACCCATAAAAAACAGATGCTTAGTAGAAAATACACTTGATATTTTAACAGAAAAGTTTTATGACTTTCATTTTATTTGTTGCTTGTGCCGCTAATGTATTTTTGTCAATGAAATAAAGTTCATAAAGATATTAACAAATAACAATACAGGCATTATATTCGTTACTAATAATTTTTCCACAGCAAGAATTTTTAATGTTCATAAAAACTTTTATACTTTCAAGAATTAAATTGTACAATAGTTGGTGATACATTTGTTTATAATTTGTAATGACTTCACTGTTACAATTGCTATAGACAGTACTTGTAACATGATAAAATACATCACTAGATGTCAGTATAAAAAATACCCAAGCTCTGTTCTCCGAACAACTACATTTTTTGTGATATTATAAAAAATACAAATAGAAAACAATTTACTACAAAATAGTTCTAAGCTTATAGCGAAAATACAAATTGACTAATTGTTTTTAGTAAAGAACGAATACTGAGGTAATTTGGAGTGTTTATTAAAACAGTTTATAGTAGTCACTGTACACTCCACAAATTTAACACAAAGTCTACAATTGACGATAATTTTTTTATACGATTTTTTATATGTTGTAAATACAGCTTGATACAATATAGTACTTTTAATTATTCTCCACTCATTACTTAATATTAAAGATTTAAAAAATCATAAAGTATGTTTAAAAAAACCTTACAAGAAATAAAATTACCACTAAATTATAGCAAGTTATCATCAATTAATGTTCATTCAAGCGCAGATAGTAATGATTCGAGCTCTCATAAATTATTTGAAATATTTTAAATAAAAACCTTAGGAAAAAGGTAATTGAATGTGAAGAATAAGTCATAAACAATAAAGAGAAATGCATCATATCCAGTTCGATCAATCAAATTCTTCGGTCAGCTTTTTCTGTTCGTATGAAGCCATCAAGTTAAACGCGTGACGATACTTCATTTATTGCTGCTTTTTTTGGTTTAATTACGATATGACAGCCTAAGTGCCGATGTATGGAATGAAAAGGTTATAATCGTCACAAAATATATTTATTGTGATGTATTGTTTGTAGGGAAAAGCGTTAGCATGAAGAAAACCACAAAATTAAAATACTACTGTGACCTGTTTAATTCAATGTCCATCAAAATAAATTGTACAGGTACAGGGTGTTGATAAAGTTGGAATAATGGAAATAACTTATTAGTGAGATATTCTTTTGAAAAACGCTGCCAGCTTTTTCTTTTTAATAATAATAATAATAATCTTTATTGTCTAACAGATATACCATTTACAAGACAAGCATAAATAACATAATACAAAGGAGATAGAGATAAAAAAGAAAAGTAAAGTACTAGTATAGAACAAAAGAGACAGATAACATAAAAAACACATATAAAAATTAAATATAGCTGGAAAATTAAAATTAAAATGATACACTTGGAATAAATACCTATACATGCAACAATTTATTTTTTAAGCGTTTGTTAAATTGCGCAAATGACAGGTTGTTCATGTCAATGTCGTTGTACTGTTGAAAACGCTCATACCTTGAAACAGTGGTGTTTTGATGAGAAAATTAGTTAATGCAGTAGGTAAATAGAAAATAGGAGAGGTTCTGACCAATCTATTAGGAACGTGAAAGTTTACTTGAAATAATAAGTGTATATATATATATATATATATATATATATATATATATATATATATATATATATATATATATATATATATATATATATATACTTCAGTTTGTTTCTTAACTAATTTGGGCGAAAATTGATTTCGGTAAAATTACATATTCTGTCAAATTGGCGAGAGTTCATTACAATAAACGTTTCGACTACATTTGGCCTTCATCAGTATTATTTACTTATCCTACAAACAATTACAATCTAAAAAATATTTTATTATATTAAGAATGCTATTACTAAATTACATTTGCGTTTGTAATAGTTATTTTCTGAAAACTAACCTAAAAAGAGTATATTTCATCATATATATATATATATATATATATATATATATATATATATATATATATATATATATATATATATATATATATATATATATATATATATATATATATATATATATATATATATATATATATATATATATATATATATATATATATATATATATATATATATATATATATATATATAATATATATATATATATATATATATATATATATATATATATATATATATACCTACTACTTCCATCTGTACTGCTAGCCTCATATATGTATGTATATATATATATATATATATATATATATATATATATATATAGTATTTTTTATTTTATATAATTTTATTTATTTTTATATTTATTATATTATTTATTTTTTATTAATTTTTTTTTTTTTATTTATATTTTTTTATTTTTTATTATATATTTATATTTATAAATTTAATTATTTTATATTTTATTTATTTTATTTTTTTATTTTTTTTATATATAATTATTTTATATATATACACCTACTACCCCATCAATGAAAACATTGCCTAAACATTTAATTTCTATGAAAATTAAATCAAATTATTATGGAATTAATTCATATATTCAAAATGACAAAAATTAATTTAACGTTTACTCGAAATAGCTTGCTTTTATACAAGCCCTCAAACGCAGAACGCACTTGATCCAATGGGAAATTGTCCACCGCTTTTGTTAAAGCTCGCTTTAAAGAGTCAAGATTGGCATCTTGTCTTTTAGAGCAAACCATACCGTCTAAGAGAGACCATAGTTTTATAAAAAAAGGATTTAGAAGAGGACTTGGAGAAGGCCAATCTTCTATATTAATAAATGAAGCCATATTTTTTTGAAGCCATGCTTGTGTTGTTCTAGCTTTGTGTTCTGGTGCAGAATCTTACTGGAAGACCCAATGCTTATGTTTGAAAAGAATATGGTTTAGAGGTTTCACAACGTTCTCTAAAATAGTGACTTGATATATTTTAGTTCAAGTTTTCAAATCTTTTTCACAAAAATGAATACTGGTAACCTCATCAAAGCTGACTCCTTACCAAACCATAACTGATGTTGGATGATGATCCTTCTGAATTTTTGGAACAAGTTCAGACGCTTCCATAGAAAATATGGCATAAATTCTATCATTTTGTTTATTGAAAGATTATTCTACAGTGACAATTTTTTCGTCGGTAAACAAATTTTTTCTGTTTGTCATTAACGTATTCCTTCAACAAACTTTTAGATGGTGCTTTGTTGGAAGCCTAGATATTTGTATGTTTCTTTGTCGTGCATGTTATCGAGTGTTTCGTTTTTGATGGTTTCTATCTCATGATGGCCCTTCCATTGGCCTTTGTTGATGTGGAGCACTTTGCATTTATTTATACCAAATTCCATGTTGATATCTAAGGTGAATATTTCTGTGATTTTGAGAAGTTCTCTTAGCTGTGTTTTTGTGGCAGCGTAGAATTTTATGTCATCCATATATAGGAGGGTTTATTTTATGTTGATTCACTTTTTGGTGTCTGATGTGGAAGCCATGCTCTGTTCTGTTTAGTGTATTTGAGAGTGGATTGAGACAGAGTCAAAACCATAGAGAGCTGAGCGAGTCTCTCTGAAATATACCCCGTCTGATGTACAGCTTTTCTGTTTAGATGCGTTCAGTTTGTGTTTCTAGGCGTATTTTGGTTTTCTATGTTTTCGTAATTTGCGCGAGAAATTGCCTGAGGTTTTGGTTGATTTTGAAGATTTCTAGGGCTCTGATTAACCAGCTGTGGAGTATGGAGTCGAAGGCTTTTTTATAGTCTATGTAACCGATGTGAAGGTTTCTGTGTTATTTTCTGGCTTGTCCCATAATCACGCTCTCTATGATCAGCTGCTCTTTGCATCCTCGGCTATTTTTCCTGCACCCCTTCTGCTCTTCTTTGAGAATATTGTTGTCTGTTAGGTGTTGTCCTATTTTCTTGGAAATTGTGGCTGTGATGATCTTGTATAGGGTTGGAAGACAGGTGATAGGTCGGTAGTTTGATGGATTTGTGGTGTCTGAGCTTTTGGGTTTGACGTACGTTATTCCTTCTGTAACGAAAGTGGGGAATGTGTGCGGTAGAAGAATGGCTTAATTGATTTGGTGTGTGAGTGCTTCTTGTGTGGTTGTAAACTGTTTGTACTAGAAGTTTTGTATATTGTCTATTCCCGGGAATTTAAAGTTGTGTGGGTGTTTGATTGTTTCTGTAATTTCTTGTGTAGTTAATGTGGAATTTTCTTGTTCTGTTACATGTTTATGTTTTGTTCTTCGGCTTTGATTCAAGGGGTGTTGTTATTGTATAGTTTGGGTTCTGACCAGATACTTTTCCAATAATCTGTGAGTTCTTGTTTGTTTGGTAGTTTAGTCACTGCTGTCTGTTAATTGTACATAGTTTATTGGTAGAACTGTTTTTCGCTTCTTCGGAAGAGGTTGTTGGTGTCTTTCCTCTCGTTTGATTCTTTGTATCTATGGAGTCTTGCGGCATATAGAGATATTTTTTGTTTCAGAGTATCAAGGATTTCTGGCAGTGTTCTGTTAGGACATTTGGATTTGATCTTGTCTACACCCCGTGTGACACGTTTGGACGCGTTCCCGTTTATAACCTGGGTAGGGTTATTATAAATTTATTTATATATATTTATAAAATATATATAATATTAATAAAATATAAAATCCTTATTATTATAAATTATAATTAATTATAAATAATTAATACTTAATAGAAATTAAATTAAATTTTATTTTATGACAGCGCTTTTTAATCGTTTTAAAAACATCGAGTCTGTAGTACATTTTATTTTGTTGTTATTTTATAATGCTTCCAATATTTCATCAGGAACTCCCTCTGCACCGATTCACCAGCTTATTCCGAAAATAATCCAAGTCTACAATCATTTCCTAAAAATTGTAAAGGGGCAACAATGTATTGAAACAAAACGTGAACTTTTAATGTTTCCGAAACATTTTTTGCTGCGAATGCTTTTTTCAACTCATTAATATATGTTTGCAAGTCAGGATTAATTTTCTTTGAGGAAAAACAACTATTAACCACTTTATCCATTGCTTTCAAAGCATTTACAAAAGGAAGTATTTGCAAAACTCCTATTTCTCTTGAATAAATATCTGCATCCAGCAGTTTATCGGGTTCTTTCAAGAACCTACGACAAGCGTTGCTTTCAAAAATTTCTCCCTGATTTTTTTGGAGAAGATAATTAAAGTTTTTTTCTCGACCAACAAGAGATACAACTCCATTCCAAAAAACATTATTAACAAATCCCTGTAGCAAGTGTAATTCCGGAATCGGACATTTCTCAAGAACGTAGGCGCTATCGTTTTCTTTAAAAACGGGGGTGTTAATCGTGCTATGACAATTCTTTGAAAGTTGTTTATCGCAACTTTGGAACAATATAAATTATAGTCATTTTTTAAGTCACCGTATGTCTTAAGGCTAATGTCATTCGTCTTATTAGTGGTTTCTAACTCATTAAGATTTCTGAGATTTCTTGGTGATATTGAGCAGTAAGGGCATGAACATATAGCTGTAGCCATTTGTTGACCATTAATAACAAGTAAAATGTTAAAGTCAGCTATAAATTTAAATGAAATATTATTAGTACTAATGAGATCACATGTAATGTTTAATCACCACACAAAATTCTTTTTCGTCCATTTCTTGAATATCGCTCGACTTCCTTGATTCACACGAATGCCAAACACAAAGAAATAGACCAATATGGCTGAAACTTGGTGTGTGTTCATTCAAGAGATGCTACTAACTAAACATGACCTCGATACGCGCCGGTGGTGCCATCTCTCGGACTTTGCACGGACTTTTCAAACCAGCCTCGTAAGTTGGATCAAGGCAAAAAAACTAAACTCTTCGTAATGAAATTTTCAACAAATCCTCGTTAATTTTAAGCCGCTCAAGAGCTTACATAACCTACAAAATTTAAAAAAAAGAGGCAAAAACTTTTTTTTTTCATTTTATTGTGCAGGTCGACTAAGTGAACCGATCGGCTTGAAACTTTTATAAAATATGCCTTTTGTTATAGCAAAAATACCCTGAAATTTTGGTACAAAAATATTGAACCCAGTGGGTACAATTGAATCTGTTATTTGAACTTTGAATTGCATGCCATTTTACGCCATTTGGTCTAAATTGTATCTCCTTTTTTTCAAAATTTATGTCTCGACGCCAACTTTTCGATGCGATTAAAAAAAAATTCACTTAGTCGACCTGCACAATAAAATGAAAAAAAAAACAGTTTCTTCCCTGTTTTTTTTTTCAATTTTGTAGGTTACGTACGCACTTGAGCGACCTAAAACCAACGAAGATTTGTTAGAAATTTCTCTACGAAGAGTTTGGTTCGATCCGACTTATATAACCGGAGTTATTCAAATTTTAAGCTCAAAAAAACGCGTTTTGAAAACTTAAATTGTTAATAAACAAAGGAGCAAGTTTCTCAAGGTCCAAAACTCAGGACAATACTCCTGGTGATATCCCAGAGAGGATAAAATCATAATATTGCTATATCTAGACTGTACAATTTTAACTGCTTGTTTTACTGCGCTAAAATTATTTTACCGAGATATTTATGAAACAAACCGATGTCGACCTTTTTTACAACTTCTTTCTCTATATAATACTAATTATATAGAAGTAGCTGAAAAAGAAAGAGAAAAAAGGGAAAATTACATTTAATCATCGTTTCTTTTATATTTTTTATCCTTAATTAAATATTAAGAATAGTTTCCGCATCGGCACGGGGAGTTACAATTAAATCGCGTCGAATTAGTTTAGTAATCGAATCTAAATCATTAATTTTAATTGGCTTAGTCTGCCGACAAAGTTTGCGAATCATTATTGTAATTTGCTAAGTAATTAGACGAGTACAATTATGTAAGTCGAACGAAAATGCTCGCTGCAGGTAATGAAACTTTTCGACGGTAAATTCAAATTAAAAGTTGCTTTTAGCAGGTTTACCTACTTCATTAAACTAATGAATGATGTTAAATATACACTTTAGTAGTTCAGATATTTATGATAACAATAGAGATGGTTTAATATGAGAGATCAGTTAGTATATTAGCGTAATTTAAAATTTCAAAAAAATTAAAACTTGGTACAGTTACTCACTCCTACGATAAAGGATGAGTTGTTCTCTACTAAAGCATAACTTACGTAATATAATCATTACCTCCTGAATGAAATGATACCTCATAGTGAGGTATTAATCACAAAAGAAGTTGCACATAAAAAAAGCCTTAGAGATCTGAGCCTGTTGTAAATATTAAGAAAACGCATGTCAGATGATTTCCTAATTTTTATGGTACGTAAAAATACTGTTGATTAGCTAATATAAATTTCCAAGTTTTGACAACACTAATGAATTGGCTATTTTAAATTTTATAAATTACTTTTCTAGCATAAAAGTATTTTTAAGGTCTGTTTTTGCTTGTATTAGAAGTCAATGTAAAATTTCTGAGGGAATAGATTTTTAACCTGTTAATATCCAAAAAGATTTCATATTGATGTATATTAAAATTTGATTTCGCTAGTAAATATCATTATATCAAAACTATTATCCTGTCAAGAGGCAGCTTTAAAACAGTTTAAGTTCATAAATATCGAATGTATTGACAAAAACAGGTAGTTACATATAATCCGACACCACAACTTAAACAGTATTTTGTTAAGGAAAAAGTCAGTCAGAAATTATGTTCTATAAGTTTCTAAAGAATTTGCTTCACAACGAAAATGCAAGTAAAATACATTATTTTTAGAACCTTGTTTATCGATTATTTAACCTTTATATAGTACGAAATAAAAAAAATCGGAAAAGTGATTTATCCAGTACTTCTCTTATGTACAGGAAGTTCTAAAGTAAATAAATTATACTTTTTGACACCAGGCAGAAGTTAATCACAGTATCATAAGTCGACATTTTCAATCATATGTGTTTTATGGTAAGATATTAATAGCAAAAACAAGTTCAGTATATATATATATATATATATATATATATATATATATATATATATATATATATATATATATATATAGCCTCTAGAAGCGGGGCCTTTTTTATAGCCTTACGTTGGAGCGCTATTTTGTAACATCTCGTTGCGGCGTTATTTTGTATAGCCCCAACTTTCTTTATTTTTAATAAATATTTTATTTATTAAATAGAAGCCACACACACCACAATTGTACAACAGATGTTCCTCAAAAATTAAAGTTGGCCAGACACTCTCCGAACAATTTGACGTATCAAACAAGGATGTAGCTTGTCTCCAACCATTTTTAAAATATATCTAGCACATGTACTGAGAAACTGGCGAAGAAAGTGTTCAAAAATGGAAATGCCTATCAATGACAATCTTACACTATACACATTACACTTCGCAGACGACCAGATAGTAATAGCTCAGGACAAGGAAGACCTAGAATACATGACCCGAAAGTTAATCGAAGAATATGGAAAATGGGAACTTGAGATAAACAAAACCAAAACGAAATACATGTGCGTGGGAGGAGAGCCGAAAGAGTTGGAAGTTGAAAATAACATCAAAATTGAAGGCTGTGAGGAATATACGTACTTAGGGGTAAAAATAACAATTGAAGGAAGATGTGAGAAAGAAATTGAATCAGCAAAGGAAGGAAAGTAATAGGAGCATTAAATTCTGTGCTTAGGTCTAAGGATATACTGGATAATAGGAAAAGGATACTATATAACACTATCCTTAAAAGCATAATGCTATACGGTTCAGAGATGTGGCAACTGAGTGAAAGGCAAATAAGAAAAATTCTTGTCAACAGAAATGGACTTCTGGCGAAGATCGGCCCGAATCTCTCGCTTAGACAAAATTAGAAACGAGAGAATAAGAGACAAGATGAAAGCAAATAAGACCATCATTTAGGAAATTCAAGAAAAATAACTACGTTGGTATGCCCACGTACAACGTATGGCCGACCAGAGAATATCGAAGCAAGTAATGCATTGGACACCTGGGGACCGACAAAAAACGAGGCCGACCTAAGTATACCTGGAACCAAGGAATAGAGAGGACCATGTCCGAAAGAAACCTGCAGCCAGGAGACTGGAACGATAGACGAGAATGGCAACTGGGAACCGTAGGACGTCGCAGAACGCTATGAAGCGGATTTATATATATATATATATATATATATATATATATATATATATATATATATATATACATATATATATATATATATATATATATATATATATATATATATATATATATATATATATATATATATATATATATATATATATATAGAAGCCGTTATTTGCCCCTTTTGTATGTCTTTATTTGTGAGAATGGATTGAGTGGATATTAATACTGATAGAGCAAAAATTTAGATATAAGCTAGCTCTTTTTTTTTTTACTGGTAGAGTACATGTAGATCGAGGTAATTTTTGTACGCGTTTTGAAAATAGTCTCTATAGTTGTTTAAAATTTGGTTGTACTGTTTTTGGACACCATTCATTTTAGAATAAAAAGAATGCTCAGCTCAAAAAATGAAAAAATACTGAAGAGTTAAGTAGTTGTTGAAAGAAATTTTAATATGGTACAACCGTTGCGTCTTGAAAGATAAAGCCGGTAGTTCAGTGAAACACTAGACATTTAAATAAGAAAGGGTTTATTAGCAAAATAAAAATTACTCTCTTAAAAATTACTTCTACTAAATAAAAACCCCTTAAGCTAGAAGAGTGTACACTATTACATAAAGTCTTTAAATCACGATTACTAAGTTTTTAATAAAAGGCTTGATAAAACACTATATTAAAAGTTTGTGAAATTAACTCCGCGAGTTACACGTGTTGAGTAGTCGTCGGAAACGCACTTGTAGACAGGAAGTGAGATATTTACACTGGTGTGCTTATGACTTACGGATTGGTTTCTCCTCGTGGGTTTTCCATAAGTTACTTGGCCTCTCCTGGTGAAATTCTCATAAAAATATTGTCTCAGCCATTACCATCCTAGTTTCATTTGGGTAGCTAAACACTTTTGACCCGAAATGCCTGAGGATGAGTAAGATTTTTCAAGAAAGGAAAAAGGCCTTAAACTTTAGAGCTAGAAACAGTTACTGTACTACTACATCACTGAGAAAAAAAAACACTCTCTGGTGTGTTGGAGAAGAAAGCCACTACGGCCTAGTGCTTCATGGTCGGAAAAGCCACTACTGCTTCATGGTGGAAAAAATCTGTTAAAAATTCCAAATGGCCGTTTATATATCTTTCGCTCCTTCTTCAAAGTGACGTCGTTAAAACGGCTCACTTCCGGGCGCAAAATTAATGCAAACTAAATAAGTCAAGTCGGCAACACGCGTTACACACTGCCGGTTCAAATTAAACTGCTCAAAAATTTAAAACACTGTTTTAAGCTACGCTGCTCAAAAATTGAAATCACTGCAATAAATATAAAAATGTAATAAAATATAAATTATAGGGAGAAAAACAGTTTCGTAACATGATCTTAAAATCTAAGAAAAAAAGAATGTTACAATATATATATATATATATATATATATATATATTATATATATATATATATATATATATATATATATATATATATATATATATATATATATATATATATATATATATATATATATGTATATATAAATAACTGAAAATACTTATTACAATTTTCGACTCCTCGGCTCCTGCAACTCTGAGAAGGGCTATAACACGATATATGCGAAGGAACCTCTCTAACACTCTCCTCTGCCCCTTTATTTATAATTTAGCTATTTATTCCGTTAAAATCTCTTAAGAAAATTTAATCCAAAAAAGTTAAATATGCCAAGTCTGATTATTCTCTAGTTAAAGCAGTCAGATACAAGTATTACTTCATTTAAATGAATGGCAGTTTTCAAGCGGATTGCCATTTTTTTATCAACAAATAATAGACTTAAACAAATTAATTAAATAATTTTATCATGTTAGGACTTGTATTAGAACTTTCCTTTTAGTGTGGCCTACCTCGCCATGTATTACTTGTTATAAGATATTTGGTATCGATATTAGTACTTTAAGGTTACTTCAAAGAAAAAATTTCGAAAGATCTCTATTTATTTATTATATTTACTTTTTTTATACAATTTGTTTTATTTAACCAAATTTTAATTTCACTTCTTTACTTAAAATTGATGACGGCGGGTAGAGGGAGATTTCAAAAAAAGAACCCTCCCGTTAGTAAAATTTTATCACCTTCTCGAATTGATAAGTAACGTTATATTGATAATTTTGAGATTTATCTGTTGTTATTGAATACACCAATAACTATGTATATATTGAGAAAAAATTTTATCTTTAGTAATAATATTTGATATTATACCCTAACCTTATTTATTTGCTTTTATACATTTTTGTTTTTGCGTCAAATTTAGTTCCTCTTGTGTTATATTATGCAAAATACTAATTTTAAATAACTTATAAATGATTACCCTAAGTTTTTAAACGGTATATTTTGTCTGTTATAAGAATTTAACGGATAATGTTCCAGAAAATATATTATACATCCTGTAAATGGGAAAACTTTAAGCCACCATTGAAACATTAGTTCAAGAAATTGAGGCTACAAGTAGAAAGTAAGTATTGATTAAATGTAATAATAATAATAATAACAGTGATAATATTTTATTGCCACATATATTCATCGAACATTGTCAATATCCGCAAATACAATTGTAATATAATAATGAAAAGTAACTAATTACAAAATTGAATCAGATAAATCACCTAAAATATCTCTGCTATTACACAAATAATATTACAATAAGTTACACTTAACATGTAAGGAATACACTTTAAAATTCCATGACCAAACTAACCAATAATATAAAATTATATTATTAACCTAAAGAATAGAATTCCTTATCGATAAAAAAAACGTCTTCACGTTGCTTATAAAAGAACATAGGTTTCATATATTTCTCAGATGTTCTAGAAATGCATTAAAGGCTTTTATACAACCAGTTAAAGGTTTGTTTCGAAACAAGGACGTGTGATGAAATAGTGCATCATAGAAGTAAGTTATTTTGACCCTCGTGCTAATATTATCGGAGATATCTCTGTTTCTAAAGAACAGGCTGTTGTCGGTTTACACAAAAACACAACAGACATATAGCAAAAAGGAAGATACCATTACAATGTTCAAACATCTACCTTAAGGTTTATTGTATTTCATAAGTAAATGGGCAGGGAGACTTTGTTAAAGTTTTTCGTTGAGAATAATGTATGAACTTTTGCTTTGGACACTCATAAAATATTTGCAGAGCGTACAAATGCACTTGCTGTCGAGTGTTACCAAGCGATGCTTTTTGAAATAATAGATAAGAAATCTTTTTTTTATTATAGCTCAATATTATTTTTACTTGATGTGCGCATTATCTATTATTATTTTGATTTGTTATTAGATGACTTGTACCTTAAACTTGAAAATCTATCATTGTTGAAGGAAATCGTGTGATATGCAACACCACAGAAATCGTGCCTGCATTTTAACTATTTCGTACATTAATCTGCTGTCAGATAGGATATATATATATATATATATATATATATATATATATATATATATATATATATATATATATATATATATGGGGTGTGTGAATTAATTTTGAGAGTTTTTTTCGGTAAAAATATCGCTTCAATGTAAAAAAAAATGGTTACAAGTTGAACATTCAAATTATTGTTCATCGCTAGCCACTACTTTCTCCCATTTTTGTAGCAGCATATGACTACCACGTTGAAAAAATAATTCGTCTTTTGAAGCTATTCACGACTCGACCCATTTTTTGGTATCCTCAAAAGAATGGAAGCTCTGTTCAGACAGGCAGTGCGTCATCGATCGGAACAAGTGATGATAATCAGAAGAAGCAGTGTCTGCTGAGTACGGCTTATGAGGTAAGATATCCTATCCAAGGGCTTCTAGCGTTTCCTTGACGGGTTTTGCACATGTGGCTGAGCGTTTCAGGTTGAAAAATCACTTGGTCGTGTCTTTTGACATATTATGGTCCTTTTTCCTTCAACGCTCAGCTCAGTTGCATCAATTGTTGTTGATAACGTTCCCCAGTAATAGTTTCGTTGAGTTGGAGCAGCTTATAATACAGTACACCCAGCTAATCCTACCAGATACACAGCATAAGCTTGGAGCCATGATGATGTTTTACCGGGCTTCACTCCTGATTTTTTGCACTATGGATTATCATATCGTATCCATTTTTCATCACTAGTTACAAAGCGATACAAAAAACCTTTCCGATTATGCCGTTGAAGCAGTTGTTCACAGACGAAAAATCGTCTTTCAACGTCTCTAGATTTCAATTCATACAGCACCCAATTTCCTTGCTTTTGAGTCGTTCTCAGTACATGTAAGTGTTTGAAAATGGTTGTACGATCAACTTCTAATGATTCTGCAAGTTCTTTTTCTGCCTCCAATTCTGCATTTTTACTTTTTTAGCTGGCCTGGACGTTCTTTGGCTTCCCTGTCGAAATCACCACTTTTAAAGTATCGAAACCAGAATTTACATATTTTTATTAATAGAATATAATCACCATAGGTTTCTAGCAGCAATCGATGGCTTTCAGCATCGCTTTTCTTTGAATTAAACAAGAAAAGTGACGCTTCCCGCAAATGGTGTTTTATTGGCACGTAATTCCACGTCTATAATGCTCTAAAAAACATGTTGTTTACACTTCGGCAAAATAACATATACTAAAAATTAAAGTCTGATGATGGTGCTTCACCATGAATACAGTAACAGTATGCCCCGATGCGATATAATAAAAGTTACGTCCTCTCTTCGAAATCTCTCAAAATTAATTTACGCTCCTTATATATATATATATATATATATATATATATATATATATATATATATATATATATATATATATTTACCACCTTTTCTCCTTCAGTTGCGTTTCAACTGACGTTCCAGGCAAACACTGATTATTATTCACTATCAAAATTTATGTAAATATCCACAGACCGTAGGAAGTTATACAACTTGGAAGAAAATATATCTTAGGTTAACGTTAACCAAGTAAAGCATAACACCCCAAAAACCCGGAGAGCATCCAAAGTTAACATTATCGAACCTGATACAGTATTGGGATACTCAATCCCCAGTGGCGACCTGTGGCTCTGTGGCGTAGTTCCTTGCTTACGGTACAGAAGGTTGAGGGTTCAATCCCGCAGGTCGGTATACTTATTTATTAATTTATTTAAGTATGTTTGGCCTGGCCACTTACATAGTTAGTAGTTGTTAGCAAAAATGCAATAACGCCCATGGCAGCACTACCGCGTTGTCTAAAAAGTGCTGTGAAATACAAACAAATGTATATTTCGGCACTTGGACAACGTTGACGGGTATTACGACATCCTCGTCGATATCCCTAGGGTATGAAAAAGGCTCAGGCGAGAAGGTGAAAAAAAAAAACATTGCAGTGCCCATAAGAAAACTTAACTTTGGCTTACTTAACTGTTAACTAATATAGCATGGCAAAATTAGAATGCCAATAATTTTTATTTACAAAGTGTGACAAAGTAAACACAATTTATAAGAAAAATTCACTTGAAAACATAAAAATATTTGTTCAATTAATCCAAGAAGTCATATGGGATAGCACGTGGAAATTCCCCAGTATCTATATTAGCTGTTCCATATCACTGGTCAATATGTTAAGTATCAAAACGGGAAAAACAATCATGTGATATTGCCCATACATTTATAAAATATAATGAACAAATACCTATTTTAAAATATTATTAACGTTTCGTACCATACATATTTATTTCAAAAACTCTTTCATAGAACAGGTGGTTTTACCGAGAGTTTCTTCTTTTTAAAGAATGAAAAAGAAATGCTGCATCATGGATAATAGTTAGTTTTTGTACTCGATACATTCACTGATTTAGTTAAATGTAATAAACGTTTTGTGAAAGAAATATCGAGACAAATCGTTTTTATGTGTCTAAATTGGTCTCTAATAAATTTAATTTGGGTAAACCAATGTTATTTCGTCAGCGTTAATTATATTTTGTTCGTTAGTGCCTACAACTTACAAATAGAAAATTGTTCTAAATTATTAATAAACTATTCCCCCAATGGCTAATAGGAAACGTCCTGTAGATATACAGGATAGGTGCGAATAAGGCTTGGCCCAAATAAGCACCCACGGATCATCAGATGACATGGCCTAGAGAAGCAGTTAGGTTAAGGCTGTTTAGTCAGACTTGATTCCAGGCATCCACAGGCGGCAATCACATATTGATTTAACTGACTATGGTACTGCGGTGCAGAAAGCAAGGAGAAACTGCTACATTATTTTTCTCAAGAATAACCACTTCTGATCAAGCGTCCCTTAAATGGGGCAGGAGTGCGGAAAATCTTCAGGTGGAATATTAAAATTTCACAACGTGTAGCGACGTGGAACATCAGAACTCTCTTTAAAGTTGGTAAACTTTCAACGGTAATACTCGAAATGGAAAGGTTACAAATACAAATTTTGGGTCTATCAGAAGTCGGATGGTCAAATACAGGTTACTGTATAAAAAATAACATGGTTCTATATTACTCAGGATTGGACACGGGAGAACACAGCAACGGTGTCGGCATCATCATACTGAAAGAACTCCAACAATTTGTTACTAACTTCGTCCTTTATAATGAACGAATGATGTTCCTACAACTAAAGGCTCATCCATTAAACATCAATTTGATTCCGGTATAGGCCCTACATGTGACAGCAGTGACAATTTTATTGAGAAGTTTTATTCAGACGGAATAATTATCAAAAAACATTATGAACCATGAAGTCACTATAATCACGGGAGATTTCAATACGAAGGTGGGGCAAGGAAAAATTAATAATGCAATGTGCAATTTCAAACTTGGGTTGAGAAATGAAAGAAGAGATAGATTGATCCAGTATTGTCAGGAAAAGATCTTGTAATTACTAATACATTTTATGATTTACCACCGAGGAGATTATCCACATGGACTTCACCTAGAGATAGTGAAAATGATATATTTAAAAACCAAATAGATTTCATAGCAGTCAATATAAGGGTCAGGGATGGAGTATATAATGTAAAAACTTACTCTAGTGCAGATGGAGACACCGATCACCACTTATTGTTAGGCAAAATTAATATTAAGCTCAGAAAATGAAAAAGAAAACCAAAACTCCCAAAACTCAGTTATAAAAATATAAAAAATGACTACCATATACAAAAAATAAACACAGACATAAACCAGAGGCTTAGTGAAGTACCTCAAGAAAAACTATTCTTAAACCTAAATGAACAGAATGAAAATTCTGCTTCTTCATAATATTTCAAGTAAACAAGAAAGAGCAAAGTTGAAATAAAAGGCAATTTTGTTTGTGCAAATTATGTCCTAGATATTTACTTTTAAAAATTTGTATCTATTCTGGTAGATAATAGAAATTATTATTGAAATTATCATTCAAATTAGAAAATATTAGTCTTAGCATTAGATTAAAAGGGATAATTCTAGAACTAAAAATGTCTACTTACTTAAATCTGTGTGGGACTTTTCACTAGAAATTAAATGTTGAATAGAGAAGACTAGGACAACAATTATCAAAATGAAGTCAATTCTCTATTCCAGAGGCCCTAGTTTATGTCTAAAATAAGGATAATCAGGTGCCATGTTTTGTCAACCCTTTTGTATGGCTCAGAAGCGTCGACAATGTCAGACACCACAGGGAAGAAAATTAAGGCATTTGAGATACTAGATCTATAAGTTAAGACTAAGAATTCTCTGAACATATTATATTACAAACAAAGAAGTTATCCACAGAATTTGCCATGGACCCCAATTCATGTTAACGATCAAGAAAAAAAAGTATCTCGCCCATATCAGGAGAAACGAAAAATATCGGTTATTACAAAAGATCATCCAGAGAAAAGTTGCTGGCAAGGAACATCATCAAGGGAAAAGTTGTTGACCAGGGGAGGTCCTGGCAGAAGAAGAATATCCGGGCTCGCAAACTTGATAAAATGGCTAACAAAATCAGGATCGCTATGATGATCGCCAACATCCGGAACGGATAGGCATTAGAAGAAAAAGAAGAATTAAATCTGAATAAATTGACTAGTGTTACAATAAGGCAATAATATTTTATTTTTGTCTATTTAATCATAACTGAAAATTAATTTTTTAGTCTTGCACTGCATAGCATCATAACATCAATTTACTGATGATTCCGTTAGCTCTAACTCCCAACTACCAAATTAAACCAGTTTTTAAACTTTTTAGTGAATCAGGAAGATAGTGGTAAAATTCAGAATAATTTTTTTCTTAACTTTAGCACTTATTTTTTTACTTAACATTTTTTACATAAGAAATAGAAAATACAAAAAATAAAATGAAAAACAACAGATAATTAGTTAACTTCTTGTTTTTAGTGTTCCGTACGGAACACTTATGTGATCACTTCGGTGTCCGTTTATCTATCCATCTGTCACCCCCGATTTTTCTCCGGAACCATTTTTCATAGAAAGTTGAAATTGAAAGGCCAATCAGAGCCGTATAGTTTTGAAAGTTAAATTTTGACTGGTTTGTGGGATGCAAGCAGAAGTGAAGAAAAAATTTTACCAGGTCATCGAGTGGGGTATCAAACCAGAGCTGGTGAAAATAAGAGTTCAAAAATATATATGATGTAATACTGGCGCAAATTTTTCTTCATCATATTTTCAAACAATTGCTATCCGAAAAGTACTGATCAAAGAATTTTGAAAAAATTCTGGAATATTCTTCATAAAGTGGAGATTGAATGAAAATTATCACGAGTGCGATACTTTTGATAATTTGTCTGGTATATAAAAAAGACATATTTTTCAAGGTCATCAGTTTTCAACAGCTATCGGAAATAAACTTTGTTGAACACTCATTTAGGCTGTGTTTTATGAAGTCACTAATCATTTTATAACTCCATAACAATTTTTTTTTGTTTTAAAGGCAATCACTGTACGAAACACTAATTGCGCAAGTCTGGCATTTTTTTTTATCAAATTACTATATAGTAAGTCAATCAATAACAAACAGAGAAGAGGTGGCAGGAAAGGGAACGTCTTTCAGTGGACTGTGTATTGTAAAACTAATAAGTAATTTTTTGAAGATATGAATTTTTAAACAAAAATAATATTACATTTATAAAGTTTATTGAATTATATATAAGGTGTGTTTCTAATATTCACGAGAAGAATATATTGGTTATAATGTGGAAGGTTAGACTTTCTTAAATTTTTGCTCAAAATTTGCCAATAAAACATTCTCAAACAGGCCCGTCATAAGGGGGTGTATAGGTCGTGCATCCCATGTGGCGGTACATCCAGGGGGAGGCAATTACAGAGATCTCGTCATGTTTTGTACAAATTACAGCAGGGAAAATAGGATGGGGATGGGGGCGGCTATAGAGAATTTCTGGGGGGGGAGAGGCGGCATAGTATTTTTTGGGCGCGGCCGCTCAGGTGAATAGCGGCGGGCCTGCTCAAACCCTTTATCTTATTTATATCACATTATTCTTTAAATTGCGAATATATATTTTGTTGTTTCTACCATATTTTGTGGTGTACTGATAAACTTATCTTCACTCCCAATAATATCTTACTCATTTTCATAGTTACGATCGCGAATTACTTTGATTTAAACAAAAACTGGAGCTATGTTTTGCAATTAATTAACTGTTTCTTATAATATTTATATTAAACCTGCAGTTTTAATAAAGATTTAATTTTTGACTATTAGATATGAAAATAACTATTAAATTATTCGACTCGAATAATCCCATTAGAGATACAATCCACATTATATGATAGATTATTATAAAATAGTACTGTTACAATGAATCGTTCAAATCCAGAAAGGACATATAATATACTCGTATATGGATACAATTATCTACAATTATATTACAGAATTTCCAATTGTTTCAATTTTAGTTATATCGTAAATTAAACCGAATGACACAATCTCTTAAAGATTAAAAAATACTTCCTCTGCTACATTTATTACCATATATGTGGATAAATAGGCCTGTATTTTTTGTGCTTCTCGAAATAAATTAGGTTTATCAACAATTGTAGATGATTTTTAATTTGGAGCGCAATTAAACTTCACAACCAATAATTTTTAAATCACTCGGTGTAATAAAAGAAAGAGTTCCAATATGTGTAGCAATTTTTATATAGGTGGGGTATAAAGACCTGCCAGAGGTATGTTTTAACTATAAAATTTTAATGAAGTATGAATTAGTAATAAACTGGAACATAGTAAATGATGCAGTTTCTATTTTCTAAAAAACAAAGAAAAATAGCCCAATAAATATACATCTTTCTATAGTGTACGTTTATCAGACACAGATCTGAATGTCTTATTTTCATATAGGTACCATTTCTATCTTCCCACATGCTGTGTGGTATATCTTTTATCTCAACCGTTTATCTTGATTCATTTATAATTGGGGATAATTCCTTATTGCCTTTAGATGGATGGAGTGCTATTCAGAATGAAAGAGTCTTAAATGATACATGAGTTGATCTATGAGATGGTATTTACAAGAAATGCGGTTTGGAATTAAGTAGAAGAAATATTACACGTTTTTAATAGCATTCTTTGCACATAGATCAATCGTAATGTCGTAGATGCACTCTTTGTGATTGTCCGATATTAGTTAACTAGTTAGGCATTAAAATGAAAAAAAGCTGACAAATAATATTCCAGTTTTTAATTTTGACACATTTTAATATTGATACTTTGTGATTTGGATTGATTGGGATAAGAAAAGCAAATACTTTTTGATCCTAATGCAGATATGAAAGATTATTGCCAACTGATAAATTTATTCGTAATTATCTACATCAAAATCTTTAAGTTAGTACAGATAATGCACAGTCGAAACTTCAAAAATTAGGATAGAAAGTATACCATTGAAATTTTCACATATGTTTGCAGTATATCTGTTATCTCAATCATTAATCTTGATTTATTTATAATCGAAGGTACTTCCTTATTACCTATATATGTACAGAGGGCTATTAAGAATGAAACAGAGTTATAAATGACGAGTCTCCGAATATAAATGCTAGTTCACGTAATAAGTTGTCGCTTTTCTACATTTTCACATCAATGAAACTCCCATAAAACAGTGAAAATATTATTTTATGTAAAATTTTATTTTGGTAGCGATTAGTAGCTTCAATGCAAGAAATATTTAATTTGATGCTCAATAACCATAATTGAGATTTATAAATAACACAGGACCACAAAAATATTTTTTCATGTAGACTAGACCAGGTCTCTTATATATTTTCGGGGTCGCTGGAAACGAATTCAGTTTTAGTTTTGCCCTATCACCTCTCATTTTGTTCCTAACCTCAAAAAAAAAGGTTGTGAATACATGTATAAACACAAAACTCGGGGGAAACGTGGATTTTATGTATCAGATGATCAAAACTATATGCCCGTGAATTAGTAGGATATCATGAACCCAAAACCATCCAACCCCAAAACCCCATAAGCCCAAAACACCATGAACGAAAGCATGAAGGCATGTATAACGACGGAACTCGAGGGAAATGTAGATCTGTTGAATCACATAACAAAACAAGTAAGGCAAACCATTAGACTCACATAACCCCGTAACCTCATAACGCTCTAACCCCCGCGTTATGGGGGTTATGGCGTTATGAGCCATAACCCTCATTTAGGCATGTACCGCTTTGGGAGGAATTAAGCGGGCTACATCCTTCGAACACTTTCCATGAAAATACTTGTAGAACAGACTCAAGTCTGTTCTACAAGTCTCCAATCAGACAAACAGCTCTTCTCTGAACAGAATCCAATAAATGCAGTGTGTGTTTGGGAGCAGAGCCCCAAACATGGGAGCAGTATTCCATAGTTGGTCGAATTTGAGCTTTGTAAAGAATTTAGAGTTGTTGTGGAGTGTAAAGCTTTCTGGTTCGAAATAATATTTTATAATAGGTCGTTCATGTATCGAGGGGTCACAGAAAAAAATATATAAATGTTTTATTGTAAACATTCTAAAACCTTCCTGGTGGGTTATTTTTCTTCTAGCCTCTATGTAGCTCTTAATTTAACTTTAGTTTTATCTCGGTGATAGACTTTGGCGTGTGCAAATTAGTTTAGGTTAGTTCAGGTTAGATGTGTGTCTTATATTCAAGGGCGTCACTCACTTTTTTTTGAATTTTAATATGAAGCTTAACGATAAAACCCAGTAATCTTCTGCTGCTAGCTCTACCTACTACTCTATTAATAAATAAGATTTAGTGTAAATATGAGGTATATAACCTACCTGGTCGTGGTTATTTTATTTCTAGCTTCTATATTATTGTTAATTTGATTTCATTTTTACACCAGAAATAAGATCATGACATGGGTAAGTTACTTTGAGGGTACGTTTGCTTTATATCCAAGGACGCCACGTATTTTTTTCTGAACCTTGATACGCTGGTTACGGATAAAATACAAGAAACTATTCACTGAAATTTTTTTTAAAACTAGATATATTTTCCCTCTTTAACAGAATTTATTACTTTATGTACTGACTAATAAGTAAGAAAATGTCATGTTTATCAGATATAATATAATTATTGGAAAGAAAAATACTTCATATCATCAGTTCATAAAAAAAGTTTTTTTTGAAAAGCCTTATAAGCCTTTGACTTTTCATATTTCTGAGCATTTATTGCTTCAGCGCGATTCTACACCAATTGATCACATATTTGTGGTCATAAATTCTTGATTATTCATCACGACGAGATGTCAATTATGCTGTTCCTGAAAAAAATGGTCTAGAAGGGGTACATACAAGAGGATCTGCGACAGACACGACAAAATAGATGACCTTAACTTTAACTCGATTTCCGGTTTAGCCCTAATGGGGTATGGGGTCGTATTCCGGTTTGACCCTAACATGGTTCCTCTAAAACAATTGTATATCGAAATTAGTCGTGAAAAAATTCAAAATGGCTTACAACTACTAACGTTGTTAAGCCAAGATTTTTAGCACAACCAGACAGAATGGTTACTAGTTGCAATAAGAACTTAATGTAGACTAAATTGTTACAAGTTCATACAATACCAGACTATAAATTTACCTGGAAACTGACTTCTTGTCTCTCTCTTTTCGGAAAAATGGAATCCTTTCCGCTCCTCATTATAATAAAAGAAAATGAATCACTCATGATATTTCTTTCTGGATGATTTTTACGGAACCAGTTTACAAAAAAGTATCTTCGGTGATTTTATTGGCAGTTATCCTAAACATTAGAAAGAACTTTTCCAACGACAATCGAACATACATCAGAGTTTTCTTCTTTTAACCTTTCTATTTCTCTAAAGTAAGTCCCTTGCCTTGATCTGATATCATTGAAATTTCTCGATCTGTCAAATTCTATATCGACTTCGCTTTGTTTAGAAAGCAGTGGATTGATTTATGTGATTATAAGTATAAATTTTGCCTTCTAATATCCGAGTATATAGAAGCAATACAGGTAAGATGATAGTTAAACAAATATATCATATATTTTTATTTATATAGAGCATAATCGTTGCCAGTATTGGATTTTTTTCGTAATTCATTCAAATATTTCTGAGCAAACTATTAAGTATTTTTATAATTCTGTAATAATGATTTCTTATTTCTCAGAGATGACAGTTGATTATTAAAACAACTAGGGAGCATATTACAAGTTTTTATAATATTCTCTGCACAGGGTTTACTTGTAGAATCGTAAAAGTATTCTTTATGGTTATCTAATTGGTTCTTATATAAAGCTTTGTAGATAATTTCCAAGCAATTATCTCCTTAATAAAAATTTGTTAAAAAAAATTAAAATGATTTCATTTATTCATTCATTCTTTGATCATTATTAAATTTAAGTTTATACTACTCTGCTAGCTGATACTGTACAGCATCTAGACATTTACTTTATAATTCTATAAATCAACGATTATCTATATTATCGTTTCGATAAAAGAAACCGACTTCTCGCAGGATAGCAAACGGCTTAACAAATCAAAATAAAATTTATTAAACAGGAGGAGAGAAAAAATGACAATCAAATTATTGTTACCAATTTAAGCAAATCAAAAATACCCGAAAAACTTCGAAAGGAACCGAAATATTGTTGATGGTATACAAAACAGCTTTCGTATGTATTATTACCCTAGAAAATAGAACTCTATAAGTAAACTTGTAACTGCCCCCCACAGTTGTTATACATCAGTATGAACTTTTGTATGTTAAGTTTAATTCTAGTTATTACTGTGGTTAAGTTTTTACCGGATATTGTGTGAAATCTATTTCGTGATTGGGGTTGATATTCTGTATAGTCCGTTCACCCTATTTAATGTGAATTATCAAAATATGTGATGAACTGCATATTATAGCCTGTTCCAAAATATAAGATCCCCCCTTTTAAGTGGGCAATATAAAAATTCTGACCTTTTGTTTATGATAGGTTGCAGATATGGACCTAAGAATTTTATTCATTAATGCAAATAAATAAAATTATATGTGTTTTTGGAGATATTTATTTATAGATGCATGTAAAAACAAATGGATAAGAAGTACAAATATACAGTTTGAATGAATGGGGTTTACAAGAGGGGACATAATGTATAAATAAAAATATATTTTAACTTAATTCGGTTTCACTATCACTGTCATCAGCTGAGGTAATTATCAGTGGCTTAATATTATTTACATAAATATATGGATCTTCAACTTTAACAACGTACTGAATGGAATTCTTCCAGCTTTCACAAGGTATATCATTTATAACTTTTTTTACTAATTCAACCACTGACACGCTTAAAATAGGAGAAACATTTTGTGCCCTTATTTTTGATTTAACTTGATGCGAAATATGTTAAATTGGATTAAACACACAATAATACGGAGGAAACCGCAAAACGGTGTGTCCCATTTTCTCAGCCATACTATCAAAAATATATTTCTTTTTCAATTGATAGTCTTTCAAAATTTCCAAAAGAACACTTGTTTATAACTAAAGTCAAAATAAATGTCATTTTCTAACATATATTCCTGTATTTCCGATTAGGTGTTGACTGCATTAGGAATCTTATTTAGTAGGCGACTATCGTAACTAGCATTGTCCATAACTTTGACACTCTGTTCGGGAACAGGTGGCGAAAGGGAATTTTGAAATCAATTTTCAAAAAGTTCTGTGGTTCTGCAGATAATAGTAGACAATTTGAAACCCAGCCCTTTTCAGATTGAGCATGCAAAATGGTTATTCGTTTACCTTTATTTGAAGGTGCGTCAGTCTGACATTTTGTACTGCTGTCAACTCACCCTTTTTGCACAGTGTCATGGGTATCGAACCATTTTTCGTCAAGGTAAATTATTGGCCAATTCTCTGATCGATACTTTTTAATTTCTTGTAAATAAGTATGTCGCAAGATCCGTAATCTTTGACTCCATCACTATTTGCCTCTTGTTGATTTTTCGAAATATGAATCCCATTCTCAAGAGAATTCTGTGAAGGGTTGTTCGGCCACAATATATATTAGTCCCGCCCTGCACCAGTCTTAATTTTATTTTGTCTAATATCGGCACCAACTCCTCGTCATACATAGAATATATTTTTCTCCTGATGACGTCTTTTTCACAATCGTCTACATGACTCATTTGAAAATCTTTCCGGTTTTTTCTGTTCCTGAGGGATGGTTTTCCTACAATACCCTTAATCGTAGAAATTGGGGTTTTTGTTAGTTCACTGGTTTCTTGCAAACCACTTTGTTTATTCAAATTTTTTTTCCAAACTGTAACCAAACCTTTTTTCTATTTGTTTAGCGTCAAGTGATAAATGTTTTCTCTTGCGATAGCCACTATTGCAATTTTACCACGGACGCCACATAATTAAAATAGAACCGTTACGTTGTAAGTTGTAAGTAAAACTAAAAATAAAAATAATAAAAAGTATCTTTCGAATCTTAATGGGAACCTGTGGTCATTAGGCCTATATTATCAAATACCTAAAGGGCTCCAAACCGGGTTGCCAGGTAGTAAATATATAGGTAAAAATAGATCTAATATGATTGAAGGTGCAAGTGAGGGCGGTATACAAAGCAGGTAAAATAAAAATACGTTTATCGTAACACCTGGCAACTATGCACAAAACCGTAATAGGGTCGTTTATTGCCCCATTGAAAAAGCAAAATGCAGGATCTTATATCTTGGGGTTTATTTTAACTGTGTGTAACTTTTAATACTTTAATGCTCTCCATATAGAGAGATTATCATTTTTACTTTTTTTTTACTGTATGATATTAATCTTCTAAATTTGTTAATAGAAGGAGTCTAAAAATTACGACGCGAAATAATTTTAACACAACTTAAAGCTAAAAATCTTAATTTCTTGCTTGATTAAGATTGAAAACATTTCCGTGTTATATTCCATTGTTCTCTTAAATGCTAGAAAATATTTGATTATTATGTCGCGCCATTGATTAACATAAAGATTTTTTTTCTTTCAAGTTGTATAATAAACCATAATGTTTATAATACACCGATAAGTAATGAGGAAACTGACAAAATTATTTAACTACAGATATTATTGATTGTTTTTACTACAATTGTGTGCTTTTGAAATACAGCTACACAATGAAAGAAATATGGATATTTTTCTGTGGAAATTGTCACAAAATTAAATCGTAATATTTGTTAAAAAAGTGCAGCCTAATATATATATATATATATATATATATATATATATATATATATATATATATATATATATACATAGTCCAGCGTGTTGGTAGACATCCCCTTGTTCTCCTCCCAGTATACGGTCTCCAATGAAGGATGATGTTGTTCCATCTTTAGTGGTGATTGTTTCACCAGCATCTGTCATTCCTGTTGTTCGTCTAATCCATTCATTGGTCCTCCTCTCTTTCAAAGTAACATCAATCATTTGCCTTTCCATAGCTCTTTGTGTAACTGCTATTTTTTTTAGGGTTTGCTTTGTCCAAGTTCAAGTCTGACATCCGTACGTAAGCACTGGAAGAATATATTTATCGAATACTTTCGATCTAAGCTTTAAGGCAATGTTCTTATTCTTAAGTATATGTGATAATTTTCCGAATGTAGTCCATTCCAGCCTTCTATGTATTTCACTTGTTTGATTTTCTTTTTCCAGTTGTATTTGATACAGATAAATGTATTTTTCGGCATTTTCAATTTGGTAGTTGTTAATTATTATTGTGGTTGTTGTTATTATGGTTTAGTCCTGTTCAGATTCATTTACTTGATGTTCTAATTCTCGTAACATATGCTGCAAATCGCCTGGATTTTCGGTTATGATGACTACATCATCAGCGAATCTTAAGTTATTCAGTCTGCTTCCGTTTATTTTAATACCCTTGTCTTGTCATTGTAAATGTTTGAATACCTTTTCTAATGTTGAACTGAATAATTTTTGGTGAAATGACGTCTCCTTGTCTAATTCCTCTGAGAATATTAGTTTTTTTCTGTGTCTGTGTGCAGTTTAATAGTTGAAGTTGCCTTTTCATACATATTCTTTATTATTTCTATGTACCTGTCGTCAATTCGTGTCTTTTTCCAACTATTTATAATTGCCCAATGCTCGATGGTATCAAATACTTTATAGAAATCGACAAAAGGAAAACAGATGTCCAAGTTGTATTCAACTGACTTTTCTATTAATATTCTCATTGTTAAAAGATGGTCACAAGTGCTAAAATTTTTCCTAATTTTCTAATATATGTATATATATATATATATATATATATATATATATATATATATATATATATATATATATATATATATATATATATGTGTATATATATATATATATATATATATATATATGTATATATATATATATATATATATATATATATATATATATATATATGTATATATATATATATATATATATATATATATATATATATATATATATATATATATATATATGTATATATATATATATATATATATATATATATATATATATATATATATATATATATATATATATGTATATCTGCTTCACATGGCAGTTAAAATAATTTGCAGTTGCTACTTGCTTGTAGAGAGCATCCGGAGTCACTTGTTTCTAAGGTGCGCTATGAAAATGGACTAGCAAATATTACGCAATATTGTACTATGATATGTACACAAAAGGAAAACAGATGTCCAAGTATTCAACTGACTTTTTTTATTAATATTCTCATTGTTAAAAGATGGTCACAAGTGCTAAAATTTTTCCTAATTTTCTATTATATGTATATATATATATATATATATATATATATATATATATATATATATATATATATATATATATATATATATATATCTGCTTCACATGGCAGTTAAAATAATTTGCAGTTGCTACTTGCTTATAGAGAGCATCCGGAGTCAGTTGTTTCTAAGGTGCGCTATGAAAATGGACTAGCAAATATTACGCAATATTGTGCTATGATATGTTGTGCAAGGCTTTGTAAATCCCTTATTTTCACTCATGAAAAGTTGCTAGGAGCTTATATAGAACATTCAAAATTAATAAAGTACAAGTATTCAGATAATACAAGGCATTTTTAGAAGATGAACCTCGTACGGCAAGTCTCGTAAACTTAAAAACCGAAGACAGCTACAGTGCCAGTGAGCACTCAGGTTATGCAGTTACATTTGAATCGGTTTACCGATCATCAGATTTTAGCAAACGATTTTGTTATAACAAAAGTATGCGCTAAGATTTGTTCAAAGAATCTCACTATTGAGCAGAAGCCGAGTGCTTTATTCATCTATACAGCCTGGAGAGGAAGTCAGAATGCTTTAATTGCCTAAAAATAAGTGACGAATGATTTTTAGGTATAACCTCGAGGTAAAACTCCAAAGTTTTGAGTGTCACATTGCAAATTCGCCTTCTCCAGGAAAGTGCAGGTGAAAAAATTGAAAATTAAATCGGTTTTCATGTTTTTTACGGTAAGAGGATTATCTATATTTGGGCTTCCAGCACAAACTTTCATTTAGACTTTCTATTAGAAAGTCCTTGAATGCCTAAAGAATAAGGGTCGTATGTGTATGATTTTACAGTGCATCCACTTAGATGTTGCACCACGATAAAGCTCCATGTCATACAGCACTCTCTATTTTGTGGTTCCTCAGCCATCTTATTTGCAGGATCTCAATTCCTACTATATCTTTTTATTTCTCTGGCTCAAAAACCATTTGAGAGGTCACAATTTTTTCAGTAATATTCAGAATAGCCTAAACGATAAGCTGAATAACATTTCAGCAAAACCCTTCCAGTAGTGCTCTGAAAAACTACTTTAAGGGGATATAACCTTGATTGCTAAAAAAAAACTTAATCTAATTAGAAACATTTTAGAATGAAAAAAAATACCTTAACCTTAGACCTTGGTCTAATTTAATAATTAGGGGTTAAACTGACAAAGGCGCCAAATGAACTAACTTTATGATACTGGACAGTATAAGCCCAGACAATTCGCTATTAATTATTATAAATTAATAAAAGGGAAAAATTATTTGAATATTCTAAAAACTATTAATTTTTCTGTCTATTCCAAGCTCTCATTTACAGATTTTCATTTTAAATTTTCTGATAAAAATGTTTTTTGGTTACATTTACCACATAAAACATATCTACTTGTTAAAAATGAAAGTCTACTGGATAACTACAAGTTCTAAGTTTCCTAACAACTACATCGGCTTTAAGTTTTAGACTTTAATGAATCTGGTTGTTAACCTTTGTCCGTCCATTTACTTCTGAATATAGAAAATATGACATTACTTATAGTTTTTTTATACCGTTTTTAGTTCCTGAATTATTTTGCAAAATCAGTAGTTGATCATTTGCATTAGTATCTAATCCAAATAGGTATTTAATGGCATCATAACACTTCTTTTAAGTAAAGAATAAGTAAGTATATCTTCAGTTGGCCTTTCCAAATATTTGATTGTATGATTTAAACCAAACTGATAACTTGATTTAAACTACTTAGTTATTCTAGTTATACCTTTTCTAGTCCATAAAATTCTCCATAAATACGAAAATTTTCTAAATTTTTGACATTCTATGTGTGCGATTGCTGCCAAAAAAAAATCATCTGCACACAGACGCTCATCACTGTGACATTTTTAACCATTTTCAGAAACTCCTAAACTTACCACTAGAATTTTTCTAATAAAGATTACACTACATATTTTTCAAAATTGTTACTAAAATTAGAGATTTTTATTATAGACTGAGAGATACGGGAAAAAAAAGTGGCGTGGGCAGTAGCAACTTGCCGCTTTGACAGGTTTATCTAGCTCAAAAACTGTACACCTTTCAGATATTTTGGACCGTCGCTACTAACCCATTATCCAATAAGGCCCAATTCGAATATGCCATTTTTGGCGTGAACGGTAGCACTGTAGGCGTGGTACAGGATCATTAGCCAGTTCAGTAGGACTTGCGTTCAGTGATTGGTAGGAGTCGATGTTAACCTGGGGGCCCGAGGGGCTCTTTTTTCTGGACTCCAAAAAAAAGGCGTAAATGGTAGTAGCTCAAATTTCGTTTCATTTATTTCGTTTTGGCGAGAATATAGCAGAAACAAGGTTGGCAGAAGTTCCCCGTGGGCGTTTTCTCTGAAATCGGCACTTTTAGGGGCATTTTTTGGCCCTAAAAGAGTCGATTTCAGAGAAAACGCCCTCGTGCGACTCCTGCCAACCTTATTTCTGCTATATTTTTGTTAAAACGAAATAAATGAAATAAAATTTGAGGTGCTACTCCTGCCAATCATTGCGCATAAGTCCTACTGAACTGGCTAATGGTACTGTACCACGCCTACGGTGCAACCGTTCACGCCAAAAATAGCATATTCCAATTAGGCCGTACAGGATAATGGACCAGTAGCGACGGCCCAAAATATCTAAAAGGTGAACAGTTTCTGCGCCAGATGAACCTGTCAAAGAGACAAGTTTCTACTACCCATGCCACTTTTTTTCCCGTAGTTCTTGGTCTATTACGTTGAGACTTAGGGATCTTTGGCATAATGCGGTGTGTGGCCTACAACAGTTACCACCACTACACCAAAAACTTTCTTTTTGAACTCAACGCGCATTTCGTTAACCATGTTAACATCATCTGTTGCCGACTGGCTCAATCAATCATCGCTCCTGATGATGCTATCATGGTTAGCGAAACGCGCTTTGAGTACAAAAAGAAAATTTCTGGTATATTGGTGATAGCCAACCATATGCTATCTCGTATACTACCATTTAAATATGCCTAAAAATTCTTACGTTTTACATATTTCTTAAGCTTGTGCTAGAACATGAGATTACAGATACATTAAATAAACTTCCCAATAAAAAACCTCTCATAAATTTGGATATAGGTTTTGACACCTTTCTCGACCGACTACAGAGAACTAACTAAACTAAAAGTCTAGAAAACTGAAGGCTGATTTCCTTACTTAGTTGCTCTTCCAATTTCTTCGAAAATGTCTTATTTAATAGAATTTACACTTCTTAAAACAAATATAAGCTACTGGCTTTCGTTAGAGGATCTGGAGGGCCCCTGCTTGGACTTTGTTCAGTTAGTAACTAATAAAATGAAAATATTATGTTATCGAAACAGTATTGAACCTTTTTCTCGTTAGATAGATTTAGTGTCACATATTTCAGGTAATATAAGGAACATCAGGCCATACTTAGCGTCAGTTGACAGCTGATTTTTGACAGTAGTAGAAGTGCAAAAATTGTTGGAATTTCTTTATTCAGACTTAATTTAGAGCGCCGCATAGATGATGCGCAGGCCTAAAAAGAAAGTTGTACTATTTCTGATTAAGATCCATCATCAAGAGCCACAGTCAATAGATGGTTCAGTCGTTTTCATATTGGAAATTTCGATGTCAAAGATGCTTCTCGCACTGGTTGACCAGTGACAGAAACAGTTGATAGAAGTTAGGCAAAAGTTGAAGAGAACCGGCATGTTAGTAGTCATTATGTCGCCAAAGGACTAAACATCCATCACAAAACAGTTTCCAATGATTAAAAAAGCTGGCTATAAAAAGCAGCTCGATATTTAGGTGGCACATGATTTGATGCTAAAACATTTACTGGATCGAATTTCCATTTGCGAATCTCTACAAAAACGTAACGAAATGCAGCTATTTCTGAAGCGATTGATTACGGGGGTTAAAAACTAGGTCACGTACGATAATAATGTGTAAAAAAAGAGCGTGATCAAAAAAGGACGAAGCTCCACAAACGGTGGCAAAGCGTGGATTGGCGCCAAAAATGGATGCTGTGTGTTTGGTGGAATTGGAGGGGAATCGTGCATCATCAGCTGTTGTAGCCTTGCCAAACGATTAATTCTGTACTTTATAAAATCAGCCGGAACTAGTAAACATAAAAGGGTGTCGTCTTCCACTATGGCAACGTCAGACCACACCCATCTTTGATGACGCGGCAAAAATTGAGGGAGCACGGCTGGGAAGTTTTAATGCATCCACCGTATAATTCGGTCTTTGCACTCTCATATTACCATATGTTTTGGTCTGTGTAGAACTGTCTGAATGGTATTAAGTTAGTTTGAAAAGAGGCCTGTGAGAACCACCTTTTTTAGTCCAGAAACCACAGAAATTTTACATTGACGTGATTATGGCGTTGCCAGAGAGATCATCGAATAAAATGGCGCTCCAGGATCGGCATGTGTGCGGAAAAAAAGCGATTCACGTTGTTCTTGAATCGCTGTAAATTGTACACGGTGGGAAACACAGCAAATTATTCCAAAGGGATCATGTTCTCCATATAAAAGACTGCTTGAAAAGCGATGTACGGGGAGTAACAAGCTGAACCTCATACGGATGTGAAGTATTAGCGCGACGTGTATTTCTAACATGCACCGCTTTGGGAGGAATTAAGTGGGCTACTTCCTTCTAACACTTTCTATGAAAATACTTGTAGAACAAACTCAAGTCGCCAACCGTTCTTCGATGATTCAGCGAATCAAGGCCGCCGGTCAGTTCCGGGTTTCCGATCAGACGAACGGCTCTTCTCTGAACAGAATCCAACAAATGCAGTGTGTGTTTGGGAGCGGAGCCCCAGACATGGGTGCAGTATTCCATAGTTGGTCGAATTTGAGCTTTGTAAAGAATTAACAGTTGTTGTGAAGTGTAAAGCTTTCTGGTTCGAAATAATATTCCCAACTTTTGAGAAGCTCTCCTTGCTATGCCTGCAACATGTTCATGCCAGGACATATTTGCTCCCAAATTAACGCCCAACAAATTGAGTGATAATGCTAGGGGAAAGGAGTGCCCCGACATGTCCATGTCGGGTTCAGCTACGTTAACTTTTTCAAAAAAAACTGCCGCCTGGGTTTTTGTAGCGTTAAATTCCACTTGGTTACTGTCACCCCAAGATAGAATTTCTTCCAGGTCTTTGTTAAGTTGAACGACCTCCTACTGTCTGCGGATATTGACCTGATTAACCGATGTCCGAACGTTCAAAGTGAATGAAGAGATAAGCGTACTGTCATCTGCAAAGCTGTAGATTGAGTTCCCGGTCTTTTCCAGCAGATCGTTAATGTAAATAAGAAAAAGAGTAGGAGACAGCATAGAACCCTGGGGCACACCGGCGTTAATAGTGAAGGTGTTAGAAAGAAATCCGTCGATCACCACTCGTAAAGAACGCTCTCTGAGGAAACATGAGAGCCACAAACAGAACTTCTTAGACATACCATAAGAACGTAACTTAGCCAACAGTCCATCGTGCCAAACGCGTTCGAATGCCTTGGATATGTCAAGAGCAACCGCTCAAGACTCTCTAAAGTGTTCAATTGCGTTGTTCCAAACATGTGTTACATAAGTCAGAAGATCTCCTGTTGATCTATGTTTGCGAAAGCCATATTGGTGATCGCTAACAAGATATTTTAGAAGATGCTGATTGATAACCTTTTTCATGACTTTCGATATTACTAAAAGCATTGCGACTGGTCGGTAGTTATTTGTCAAGGTCTTCTTGCCTTTTTTAGGTATCGGCTGAAATGTGGCACATTTCCAACAGGAAGGAAATATTCCCTTTCTAAAGGATAGGTTGAAAAGTCTACAGAAAACTGGTGTTAGTTCCCTCGCACATAGTTAGTTCCCTTGTTATAGCTTGCTGTTGTCTAATCTGGTAAGCTTTCCTCAAATAGGTATTGATAGTTATCGATCTTGAAAGAAATAAGTATCCAATATTTGTGCTAAAATCAATACACAGTGTTACATGATAAATTTCAATTACATATATGGTGTGATACAGTAGTAAATCTGTACTATGCTATTGTATATTTCGCTTTAGCATACAATGTTGTTCTTTGGGGTCGAACGTTGTTATTAAAAGGGTTTTTATCGCACAGGATTATCAGAATTATATTTGGATTGGACTAAAACCTTTTGTAGAAATTAAATTCTTTCTATGCATTCTATTTATTTTCCTATCTTATTAGCATCTTTTGTCAAAAATAATCATAGACGCAAACTCAATAATTCTTATCACTACTAAGACATAAGTCTGTTATTTTTTGTTAATAAAACCTAATTTAGAACTTCATAAAAGATAGCTCATGAACCCGAGGAGCAAAATTTTTAATTTGTTGCACATATCAATAAAAAACTATTGTATTTACAAATAAGTGTAAAAACGGCGAAAGTGCAAGTCAGACTTGCATCATAACTGATTTGTGGAAAGATGAAAAATCGTACAGAAATATAGAATAAATTGTTAAAAAGTCGCATGCTACTTTTCAGTACATTGTAAATCAGTATAAATTAACGGGTTGCTATAGAATTTGACCACGCTCTGGTCGTCCCAAGAAACTGACTCCACGTGACGAGGGCAGTATTGTTAGATAAATAATTATAGATCCCAAGAAAAGTGCACAAAAATTAAAAGAAGAAGTTCGAGAACTATTTTCGAAAAATGTTTGCTCACAAACAGTGAGAAATTGTTTACATAGGGCAGGCTATAAGGGGTATGTAGCCAGGAAGAAGCCGTTAATTTCGGAAGCTAATCGCAAAAAGCTTTTGCTAAGGGATGCGTTACTAAACCTCCTGAATTTTGGGAATCCGTAATCTTTAGTGATGAAACTAAAATTAACCTTTTTGGGTCTGATGGTAGAACTAAAGTTTGAAGAAAGAAGAATACCGCATTCGATATTAAAAACATTTGTTCCACGGTGAGACAAAGGGGTGGCAGTGTTCTGCTTTGGGGATGCATGTCCGCTGGAAGGCTTGGAAATTTATATTTTATTAATGGTACTATGGATCAGCATGTTTATCTGAATATTTTGAGAGACAATTTAAGAGAAAGTGTCCAAGAATTAGCACTCGAAAGAAGATACGTTTTCCAACAAGACAATGATCCGAAACATACCGCAAACTTGGTGCGAGAGTGGATAATCCATAATGTGCTACATCAGTTTCATATGGTACACCTCCGCAATCACAAGATGTTAACCCCATTGAGCATGTATGGGAGAAACTTAAACGGCGCGTTCGCAAACATAATGTTTCAAATACAGTAGAATTAAAAGACAGAATATTGAATGAATGGGAGAACATGCCAGCAGAAGTTACTAGAAAGCTAGTTGCAAGCATGACAAAAAGGTTACAAGAGATTATCAAGGCCAACGGCGGTCCCACTAAATATTAGTTTAAACGAAGTTGTTATTTTCCGTTAAACTCCGTCAAACTATTATGGGTATTGCTAAGTGCATGGAGCCTTTTTTGATATTAATTTTATTTACATTTTTATAACAATGAGTTAACTTCTAAATAAAATGTTTTTAATACTAATCCTCGTTGGTTAAGTTTCAAATATTAATTTAAACATGTTTTCTCATAGTTCCAATTAATTAGTTAAACATGACAGAAAAATAATATAAAAAGCGGGTGGTGTATGAAGACTTTTTGGACTGACTATATATATATATATATATATATATATATATATATATATATATATATATATATATATATATATATATATATATATGTATATATATGTATATATATAATATTTTCTTATATACATCAATTTTCATTGAAACCAAAATTATAAAAAAATCGTAAATAACAAAGCCAGTTTTAAATTTCCAAAAAAAAATTCTAGAAACGTCCTATAAATCTCTTGGGATCTCCTGGGCAACAAAATATCTTAAATTTTTAGCTGGGAACGTACAAACTATTATTTCATGAGATATGTAAGGTATATTTGAGGATATAAATATGATATAAAAAATAGCGATGATGCAAAACATAAATAAAATCATTCCCTTCCCTTAAGTTTTCACGCTTTAACCGCCCCCTGAAAAATGACGTCTCTATTATCATTATTATTAATGATTCTTCCAAATGGACAACATTTTTACCTATAATCTTGTTTTAGAGTTTTAAATATAAAAACATCTAAAATTAGATTTGTTGAAATCGTGTATTTAATATAATTGCATATATATATATATATATATATATATATATATATATATATATATATATATATATATATATATATATATATACATATATATATATATATATATATATATATATATATATATATATATATATATATATATATATATATATATACTATATACATATACATATATATATATATATATATATATATATATATATATATATATATATATATATATATATATATATATATATATATGTATATATATACATGGTGGTGCTTGGATAAAGTCACTTTTTACCTTCAGAAAGGGCTTATTTTAGAACTACGTGTTTGCAAGGAAAGTACTCTTCCGACTTTTTTTTATTTATATTGTGTAACATTGATGTTATTTAAAACATTTCTTAAGAATGTTGTGGCTTTATGCAATTTATTTAATATACGCTATATAAAAGTTCAGAAGCTTGTGCGTAACATGTTTTCATATATAACTTTTACGTCATTCCTAATAATTTATATTTGTATTTTAGAAACTACTGACAGACTACATAACCTTGTCGACATCATAGACATTTATTACTTTTTAAAATTATGGCTACTGTCTCGTATTGTAATTTATTAACATTTTTTTCATTAAAATTGTTTTTTACACACATTCCGTATTTAAAACTGAAAAGGTGTATGATTCATGCCGCAATATGACCCGAAAAATAACTGTTTCCTTCTTTATTTAAAACCAGTCACCATAAAAACTTAAAGATATGTTGGGTAGATAATGGGAGTATTCTTTATTTACCAGTTAATCTACCGGTTGGCTTGCTATCTTTGTCTAGGTAATGCGTTTAGAAACAAACAGTTACAGCGAGTGCATTAACGACTGAAAAATGAATGCGTCTTAAGTTATGGGAGAATATTTTTAGGAACAGCGTTAAATTTATCTTTGTTGGTGCGTGTAAAAAATTTAAGAAAATAATTATATAGCTACGCTAGTTGGTTTAAAAAATTGCTGTTTTAACGCTATTGTTAAATTGTTTTGATGTTTCCGCTTTATTTATATCTAGTAATACCTAGTAATTTTGTCAAGTTTCTTTGTGGTTATTTAGTAGTCATTTTAATAGCTTTTAAATATTTTATGAATGCTAAACTCCAAACGTTTTAAAATAGTGTGTTATTTACAGGTGAATAGAGAGATTTCGCAACGCTTATTTTTCACATGCCTTCGTCTCTATAGTTATCTCAAGCATGCGCAGTATTAACGCGAAGAAATTACACTTTCACACTACAGAAGAAGCGCAATTAGATAAGGTAAAAGTAAGGTTAGGTTAGTATTATATCTTCTATAAACTAAGGGGATTTTTTCATTGATTTCATGGTTAAGCGCACCGGTTGTTAGTATCTGATGAGTCAACACAAGTTTCTAAATTCAAGTTGTCTCTAGCATGTTTCTATCACTTCCATTAATATTCCCAAGTTAATACGTATGTGCTATAAATACAATTTTATTTGATATAAGCACTACACAACAGTTATCCTCATTGCATTCCAACACTTTATTTTTTCACTCGACATTTGTTACACTAACCATGTTAGCATCATCAGGAGCGATTAGTAAGTCGACAGTTGGTCATCACTCTTGATGATCCCAACATAATCTGATCACTAATTAACTGTTGTCAGTGATGTTTGTAATAAAATACTATAATTTCAATTTTACTGTACTATAA
>CM032447.1:111676139-111678054 GCA_019049505.1 Pachyrhynchus sulphureomaculatus
CTATGTCTCATATTATTAAAGAAGACCTAAGACGAGGCGCTTATAAGAGACACACTGTTCATTTGCTAATGGAAGATTTAAAGTGAAAACTATGACAAAAATCTAAAAGTTTGTTGAAGGAATACGCTAATGACAAACAGAAAAATTTTATTTACCGACGAAAAAATTTCACTGTGGAACAATCTTTCAATAAGCAAAATGATAAGATTTATGCCGAATCTTCTAAGGAAGCATCTGAACTTGTTCCAAAAGTTCAGAGGGGTCATCATCTAGCATCAGTTATGGTTTGCTGGGGAGTCAGCTTTGACGAGATTACCAGTATTCATTTTTATGGAAAAGGTGTGAAAACTTCGACTAAAATATATCTATTTTAGAGAACGTTCTAAAACTCTTAAACCATACTCTTTTCGAAAATAAGCATTGAGTTTTCCAGCAAGATTCTGTATCAGGACACAAAGTATCAACAAGCATGGCTTTGGTTATTACTACAGAAGATTGGTCTTTTGCAAGTCTTAATCTGAATTCTTTAGATTATAAACTATGATCCTTCTTAGAGGTTTGCTCTAAAAGACATGCCAATCTTGACTCTTTAAAACGAGCTTTAACAAAAGCGGTGGACAATTTTCCGTTGGCTTAAGTGCGTACTGCCATAGACGAATGACCAAATCGTTTGAGGGCTTGTGTAAAAGCAAGAGGGGGACATTTTGAGTAAATGTTAAATTAATTTGGTCATTATGAATATATGAATTAATTTCATAATTTGTTTTCATTTTTATAGAAATTAAATGTTTAGGCAATGTTTTCATTGTAGCAATATTTATGAGAATACTAGGTATAATGTGACCTAATGCTGCATGTATCATGATCATTAGGTCACGTCAGTAATTTGAGTCTAATTTCGCTTTCCAACTGCGGTTCTGTAGGCCTCTTTTTCGATATAAATCTCGATAATATTTTTGATTTATTTTATCTTAATGATTAACACAAATTATGCATATTTATAAATGATAATTTATGTTGACATAATAAACTTGCCAAGTGCGGCAGTTTGTTCATGCCTTTCGTGTGAGTTCATGCGCGTACCTTGATAAATTTATGAGGGAATTTAATAGGAGGTGGTCCGTAAAATTACGAACGATTATATAATTTTTCCTTCCAGAGGCTGCATCACGTTTTAGTCGGGTTTAGCACGCAACAGTTCATTTACAGAGTGAAAATAGTTTTTTGAGGTATTATTATGACTTTAAAATGGTTCTTAAAGTTTTAGGGGAGATATCACAAGTAAAAGATAAGAATAGTATTACTACCTAATGTAATTAGCAGTCAAACATGTCTTTTTATTGATAAGGCTACTAACTAGCAGAGGCAATCATTACAGTATCATTCCTTATTAAGGAACTACTCTTAAGAAATGCACCCATAATATTTAATTGAATAATAATCAATGAATAACGCTTTTTTCAGCATGTCTGAATGTTGCATATTATAAATATATTTTTTTCTATTAGCCATTGTTACTGTGGCATTTATAATTTGTTCTTCTCCAAGTGCTATCTTCATTACGAAGGTTGACAATCGTCAGTGCTGTATCTATTCTTGGGATTGTGTTGTAAATTGTTGGTTTATTTCGTAAGTTCCGTAACCATGAATGTGTGCTTCTTCCTACACTTATCTGTCCTTGAATTTTTGTCTGTATGATCAGCTGCAGCAAATCGTACTTCTCTTTCCTCACAGCGTATCCTCAGTACTCTAGGTTTCATTTCTTCACTATTAAAAATATTTTTTTTCTTTCTTCATTCTTCTTGTGACCTTTGTGAAAATTGTTTATAGTTAGGCTTAAATACTTGTGTCTATGAATTTCTTTAGTATAAAGTTTTATTATTTATATGTGCTCATTATTTTGTGTTGATTTTAT
>CM032447.1:111678154-111733154 GCA_019049505.1 Pachyrhynchus sulphureomaculatus
CAGAAAAACTCAAAACTAGTACTTACCTGCCTCATTCGTTAAAAATATGTAATTTTCCAAAAACTAGTTTAATTTGGCAATTAGGGGAATTAAATTTACAAAAAGGCACTAGTAATGCAACTAAAGTGATGAGTCTGCAATACAAGACCGAAAAATTCGATTTTATTTGTGATTAACCCGATAAAAATGAAAGATTTACGCAAATATGCCGAAAACTATTCAATTTTCTTCTTGTTCCATTCTGTAACGTAGCGAATAGATGTCGTCTGTTTCTAAAAAAATCAATATGGATTTTTAAGAATTACTAACCTTCAAACGCTAGGTAATCAAAATTTCATGAGATTTTGGCGATTAATTTACCACTAACAGTTGTGTTTTAGCGCACCACTACTTTTTAATATTATTCAAAAGAATGGAAAAAACAATCGAATTTCGGTGTGTTGGATTAAAGACTGTTTTTATGGATGGGAGGAAAAAAAATGCCGTTCAGGCAAAACAGTGTTTTGATAAGGTGTTACGGGCACTCTACCCCGGAAAATCACTCATCATTAACTGGTATGCCTGAATTTAAACGCGGTAGTATAGACCCAAATGATGCGAAATCCTCTGGGCCCAAATCAGGTGGTTACACGGAACGACATTAAAAAAAATACCAACAAAAATTGTTTTGGATGGACCGTAAAGTGAAATTGCGTGAGATAGCTGTCACGCTAAAGACATCACACAGAAAGAGCCTCGTTGGTCATATTTTGCATGAAACATTTGGGGCATGAAAAGCTTCTGTTCGAAATGGGTACCGCTTTTTTTGCTCACCGGGGATCCAAAAACAACAACGGGATGATGATTCTTGCGCGAGGTTTGGTCCTGTATATAAGCCGCAATAACAAGGATTTTTTCATACGATATTGGTGACAATGGATGACACATGGATCCACCATATACACCGGAATTAAATGGGCAGTCAGCTGAGTGGACAAGCAGCCGGTGAGAGTCGCCCCAAACGACCAAAGGACAAACAGTCGAGGGGACCCCCCCCCCCCCCACCCCCCCAGGGAAAGGTTTTGGCCTCTTATTTTTATTGGGGGGGATGTATATGGAATAGTTTTCACCTACTAAGCTGAAAAGAGACAAACCAATCAATAGCGAATATTACATATAAGTTAGTGTTGGCGTTTTTGAAGGGCGGAAATCGTTTAAAGAAACGCCCAAAGTGAACAAAGAAAAAACGTTGCTCTCTCATCACAAACCAATGCACCGTATCACAAGTCAATGGTTTGTGCTTGCGTGCGATGGTAAAATTGAACGAATTGAAGTTCGAATTGCTTCCTCATCCACGGTATTTTCCAGATTTGGCCCCCAGTGGCTATTATCTATATTCTCAGACCTCAAAAAATGTTCGGCGGAAAAGAGATTTGGCTCCAATGAAGAAGTTATCGCCGAAACTGAGGCCTATTTTGAAGGCTAAGATAAATCTTTCTATAAAGAAAGGAATAGAAATATTAGAAACGAGTTGGACTAATTATATCGCTATTAAAGGAGACTATATTGATGAATAAAAGTCGAATATTGCAAAAAAGAGAGTGTTTATAACCAGTAACTAGACCAAAAAACATCTTATCCTCTTCTCTCTATGGGATGTAAAAAAAAAGAGTTCCTTAGACAATAAGACTTTTTATCGGGTGAAACATTTAAAGAGTCCCTGCATGAAAAAGTTTTTTGTGAAAATCTCCATCCTCAGTAATCGATTTTTCAATTCGGTTTAAGCTTTTAGAGTTCCATTGTTTTTTCCCCGATTATCGATTAGCGCTCCCCTCTAAAAACAGCTGCTTGATTTTGAACAAGCCTTAAAATTTTTTGGTGTGTTTTTTTTAAATTCTTAAAAAAAAATTTACAAATAACCCAAAATTATTATAATAATAAATTATAAATGTTAATCGTGCATTTTTGGGGATACTAATATAACAATTTCCATAAATGAAAATAAATTTAGAATTTAGTGAATTGTAAATTAAATAATAACAGCATGAATTTATTTATTGATCAGAATTAAGATAGTGTGGGAGTGTATTTTAATTATAGATCCTTGTATGCAAATTGAAGTTAACGTATGGCGTTACAGAAAGTGGGTTAAATTATAATCAATTAAAAGCGTGTAATACCTTCATATCTTAATTTTCTCGCCTAATAATTTTTACGACTCTTATCTCAAAAACATTCTACTATCTCTTCTTGCACTAATTAATTTCGAAACTAATTTTATCACAGTAATTTGTGGCGACAAACATTGTACTAAATTATAAAAAAATATGTTAATTTATCAAAAAATATACTATTTTACTAAAATACTTTAACTTTAAGCCTCACCTTATTTTACAATTAAGGGTTTATGTTGAAATATGCAACGGTAAACCAACTTAAATATTGTATTATTACAGAACCGGAAAATAATTTTAATTTAATCGCAAAATTATAATAGTTTATAATAGTGAAAACTGACGATCTTTGAAATTTTTGTTTTTTATATACCACATAAATTATTAAAAGTAATGCAACTCGTTGAATAATTTTCGTTCAATCTACACCCTATAGAGAATATTCCAGAATTTTTTCAAAATTTTTTGTTCAGTAATTTTCAAGATAAGGTGGGGGACAGCGTTTTTTCGCACTTTTTTGAAAATAATATAAAGAGAATTGTGCGCAAGTATTACATTATATTATGTTTTTTGGAACTCGTCTTTTTATAAGCTTTCATTTGACACCCCACTCGATGACCCGGTAAAAAATAAATTTCACTTCCGATTTCATCACCCAAAACTAACCTCTTAAGTCAGAATTTAACTTTCAAAAATACACAGATCTAATGAGGCCGTCAATTCCTATATTAGTGCCACAATTGCAACTTTCTATGTCAAAAAGGACACACACACAAGTGATCTTATAAGTGTTCCATATGGAACACAAAAAAGAAAAATTTGACTAATTTAACAGAGGATGACAAATAACCTATATTTACCACGAAAAAGTAACATTTCAAAATGTTTAAAAACTAAATTACCCAGTAATGAATTTAAAAAATGCTCCCAAATCTCTCTCTGTTCAAATCTCTATCCCGTTCCTTAAAAAAAAAAGAGAGAGATAGTAAAAATAATAGCAGGAAATTTTATGATGCTGGAGATGAAAAAAAAAATGAAGATACAGTTGTGGTACGAATCGCCCAATACATAATAGTTAAATAAAACTCCAAACTCAAAATTACCTATGGAGTTATGCAAAGTGCTAACCACGATGCCGATCACCATCTGTTGATTAATGCATTCTCTTGAGGAAAACAACAATAATAATAAGAACAAATAACGGAAATATCAGCAACCACAACATACAAAAACTTTGAAAATATACATTGCTACTAAATCTTTTACAGAAACCTAGTATACAGGAAACTCCATAAAACAAGAATATAAGCCTTTGTGGTAGCGATGATGTAAAGGCTAATATGTCAATGATTACACATAGAGCTACATTTGAAGTTTTGGATCAACTAGCAGTAAATAACAATGACGACAAATCTGCTTGGTTTATTGAAATCTTGTGCCAGATAAAGTTCAATTATATAAAACTTTTTAACAACAAATTAAGAACAGAAATGTACACATTGAGAATTTCAGTGCTGCTAAAGTTGGAGTGCCTAAGACTAGTATGGAGGACAATAAGAAATATGACAAATAATAATCACGATAATAACAATTTTTTAATAGACAGACGAATGAAAAAGACAGTATCAAATTTTCTTAGTTTAAAAGCAGTCCTGAGTGTGCTTAGTAACTAAAATCAACCATTTTACTTTAGAATAAATAATAAAGAATACCAGGAAAATGATGGATACATCAGCTTAATAAAAAAAACATCAAATCATTTTATTAAATGTGTATTTAAACTAATAACACAAAAGAAGTAGACGATATCGGATATTCGCTTTTTATACGAGAAAGATGGCATAAAAGATCCTAAAAATTACCTTGGGTTAAATATAAGTGGCTCACTAAGCAGATTTAAGAGGATATTGCAAAAAACTGGAAAGAATTAAAGAGGTTTTATATTAATAGTCTGTCCCCAATACAAGAGCGGAAACGTCATTGCAGTTGATGGTAAAATTTATCGATCTACTGAAAACTTATTACACAATGCCAAGAAATAAACCTGGAGAGGTGTTTATAGAAACTGGTTGTGTTGCTTGAACCATACCATTCAAAACCAAAATACTACTATTATTAACAAAATATTAGCTTAACAAAGCCACTATCAATAACTGACGACTTTAGGCAAGCTTTTAGTTTGCCTTCAGTGTTTTTAATTTATATACAGAATGAGTATTACACGAATGAAAGCCTAGCTGTCAAGGATTAGGTATTCCAATCTAAAAATTATCATTTACGTATAGCTGTGCTAATGACCAAGTAGTTCTGATACAGGAATACAACAATGGAAGTCTGCAGGTTAGGACACACAAAAAAATAAATATAATATTTGGTTAAAGAGTCAGAAACTAAATTTGAAGTTCTAGGATAAAGACTACCAATAACATAAATTTAAGTATTTGAGGAGAGTTGTTTACAGGGGCAGTATAGGCAGACAAGACATATGTCAAGGAGTTTAAAATACAAAAAAAATTATTGGAACGCTGAACATTGAAAACTAAGAGAGAAATTGAGAGACGATGGTGACTACGGTATTATCGTATGGAAATGAGGTACGACAATAAAGTAGAATAAAAAGATTAAGCTATGGTGGTATGTAGTACGAAAGTAATTACAATTGGAATAAAGGCAATAGAAACAATCATGGTTTAAAAGATTCGGTGCATTAGGTGCTACAGGTAGTCGTAAAAGAGGATCCTTAGATAAATACGGGAATAAGATTATTCAACAATCCAATGACGAAAAGAGATCTAGAGGAAAAAAAAACGGTTTATGATAAAGAAGTTTGTATATTTGAATATACTTTTACATATTTTGTGAGCTAAACATTTTTTCTCAAAAAGAAAAATTTATTTCTTAACATAATCTCCATTGAGCTCAATACATTTGATGCAGGATAATATGTACCCGTTCATAATAGATGCATTTCAGCAATCTCACGAAGCTTGATGCGAAAATCACAATGCCATCAATCTTATCGATTTATTTCTTGTTCAGAAACCTTAGTCAGGCATCTTAACATGTAGTATCTCCAATGCTCGTACAGTTACTTTTAAATTCATTTATCTAGTAATAAATAGTACGAAGTGCTGGTGCAGAGTCCCTATAAACTTGTTTTAGTTCAGTTGCACGATACTCTGTTTCATCTATTTCTACGAAACGTATAACACACTTGTGATAGCTGCCTCTAAACAACTAGGAGTTGCCTCTGTTTTGAAACAAGCGTTACAAAAATCACGATTACAGGCCACTTAACAAAATTTGCTGCCATAGTAGAAATTTACCAGACTTATCAATCCATCAAATATATATATATATATATATATATATATATATATATATATATATATATATATATATATATATATATATTATATATGTGTATATATATATATATATATATATATATATATATATATATATATTTATATTATATATAGATATGGATACGTATTTGTTAATTTTCAGGAAAAGTGTATGTTCCTAAAGCTAACGTGTATAAAGCGTTTTAGTGAAAACGAAGGACCCAATAAATACTGCACGCCTCTGTACTCAGACAGAACAAAAAGGGGTGGGGAAAATGACTACTAGCAACCACTCCAAAACGTTTTACCTAAATGGGCTTTCATTAAGTGAGGAATGCTTTGTGCATATGTGATGTCAGCGCTGATTGTGTACAGTCCCGGACATTGTCCAGCCACCAAGCTCCTGCTGTAGATAATTTAATGCTCTATATAGTGTATTTAATTACTTGGGCGTCGTTTGATCTAGCCCGGAAACCGGATGCCGCGGCTTGCATTAGACCTTATAACTTTCTGCAAAACTCGGAACAGTTGAATATACTAGGTGTTAATTAATTTAGTGCTCTGTATATATAGAAAAAAGGAGAAAGAAAAATAAAGATTTTTACAGGCTGTTTAAAACTGCACATTATTATGTTCAATATATATATATATATATATATATATATATATATATATATATATATATATATATATATATATATATATACATTTATGATTGGAAAAATTAGTAGATATATACCTAATGCGAGAAGCTCTTTTTTAAATCTGCTTGAAAAATAGCCTAATCGCAGCAAATGGTACGCAGTGACGGTCCTCATTCAGAAAAAAGGGGTCATAATCGATCTTGAAAATTAAGGACCAATCAGTTGGTTTTTTCCATTTGTATAAGTGGTTCACCAAAATCATAACAAAACGCCTAGAGCGAAAACTAGATTTTTATCACCCACACAAACATGCTGGCTTTAGAAGTGGATATGATGCTAACGATCTATTACAGACCATCAAAATCCTTATAGAGAAATGCATAGAATACAACAAATCGTATTAGTATTTGTGGATTTTAAAAAAGCTTTTGACACCGTGGAGTCTGCCCTACAGCAAATGAGATATACTCAATTAATTAAATTCACTTATAATAACGCAATAGCCAGTGTAAGACTCCATAAATCCACAAGTAAATACCGAGTTAAATGTGGAATCAGACAAGGTGATACGATCTCCCCTAAACTTTTTACGACGATATGAAAATATGCTTTTAAGGAATTTAATTGAGATGGATAAGGCATAAACATCGATGGCGAATAACTAAATCACCTGCGCTTTGCTGATGATATTGTCAGAACAGCCGACAATCTAGATGATGACCAACAAATTGCAAACAGCATCAGCAAATATTGGTATAAATATTAACTTTCAGAAAAGCAAGTTTATGACTAATCTAGTTGCGACCAGTAATATGAAATTTAAAGAACGCGACGCAAATTACAAATATTTGGGTCATCAATTACAAATTGGCAAAGATAACCAAACCCGTGAGATACAACGTCGTGAGGGTTAGAGATGGACGGCTTTTGGGAAGCTGAGAGATACGCTGCAAAGTAATTTGCCAATGTGCTTAAAAAAGAAAGTTTATGAACAGTGCGTTGTTCCGGTAATCACATATGGTACCGAGACACTCACATTAACAAAACAGTCAGCAAGCAAACTGAGAGTATCGGAACGGGCAATGGAGAGAGTTATGCTGGGTATCACAAAAAAGGATAGAATAACTAACATAACTATCAGACAATGAACAAAAGTAATAGATATTATCTAAAATATTACGCAATCTAAATAGAGATGGGCAGGCCATATAGTCCGAGAGGATGATAACCGATAATATAGAAGACTAATAGAATAGAGACCAAGACAAGATTAAAGGAACTGAGGTAGACCAGTAACAAGATGGAGCAATGACATCAAAAGAGTGGCCGGAAATTTGATTAACACCGCTCAGGACAGAGATCAGTGAAAGTTCTTAGAGGAGGCCTATATCCAGCAGTGGATGAGGACAGGTGACGGATGAATACACAGTGTTGGCAAATGAATATAGTTATCTGTTGTCTAGAAATCTACAAAAACTAGTTTAAATATTCTCTAACAGGAGATAGAGCAAGGGCAGGATACATGGAGAAAGTGCAAAAGTAAATTTATATTTACGAGAAAATATCTGTCAACAAGATATTATATCAATGTTCACCCAGTCTAACTTTAACTTCTAACCTAACAAAAAACAGGAAAAAGGATTTAATAAGTACGACCCTCGCAAGCCCACAGTTCTAACATAAATATTGAATTTGACTTTCTCACACTAAACAATAATTTGATCATATGCATAATCATAAGCATTACAGATATTTAGACATTCTAAACAAAAATGAAAAAGAGTAACTTAAAAGTGATCAGTGATTTGTGTAAATAATAAAAAAATAACCCGCCAAGTGCAAGTCGGAATTGCGCAATTAGTGTTCCCTACGTTGATTGCTTTTGAAATAAAAATTTTCGTTACGGAAGGTATAAAATGATCAATGGCTTCACAAAACACACACCAAATGAGTTTTCAACAAAGTTTGTTTCCGATCTTTGTTAAAAACTGATGACCTTGAAATTTTTATTTTTTTATATATGAGATAGATTATTAAAAGTAATACACCCGTAATAATTTTCCTTCGATCTACACCCTGTGGAGAATATTCCAAAATTTTTTCAAAATTTACCTTACTTTTCGAGAGAAGGGAGGGACCTAGATTTTTGGAATTTTTTAAAAAATACTACAAAGAAAAGTGTGTGCAAGTAATACATTATAAATATTTTTGAACTCAGAACACTCGATAACTGTTTTTTTTTCACTTCCGATTTCACCCCCTTAAAAGTAACCCTTTAAGTCAAAATTTAACTTTCAAAACTACACGGCTTTGATGGGGCCATCAATTCCTATATTAGTACCAAATTTCAACTTGCTCATTCAAATAGTTTTGGAGAAAGTCGGGTATAACAGACGGACAGACAGATATCGAAGTGATCTTATAAATGTTCCGTATGGAACACTAAAAAACGTAAACAAAAAACACAACACACTTGTAAATAATGTAGATAAACCTATGTAACAAATAAACCTATGTAAAATATATTACATAGACTAAGATAAATAGTAAACTATGTAAATAGAAAGAATGCGACACAATAAGTACGAGAGAGAGAGAGAGAATGAGAGGTGGATGTAAGGAAGGAATATAATAAAACCTTGAAAAGCTAGTAGTACCTGATAAAATCACACAAAAATTTTTCCCAACAAACCATAAGAATAAATCCTAACTCAACTACTCTAAGCAAATCCTCCAAAAACAACAACTAATTAACAAAAGTCATTTGGAAACGACTGAAAAAAAATAGAATATACACAAGGTTTAATTACTAAGGCAGACCACCAGCCGCCCTAGGACCTAATCATGAATGAGTGCACTAATTCTTAAGGACACTGTATTTATAATAATTAGAAATATAAGAAACCTTGTAACTAAACTTTGAACAATAAAGAGATCTTGAAACTGAAACTGAGCCATTCTCTTTGGATGAATTCGAGATAAAATATTTTTTAATACTTAATATTCAAGTATAATTATGGCTACGGAAACAGTATAGTATATTTCTTGATACCTCTCTGTCTACGCCTCATTCCTTCTCACTTTATTCTGGAAACGATATTGCTTTTTTCAACACAATCCCACAGCATATGTTGAAGTCGGTTTGAGGATTTGTTTATACATAAGTAATTGATTACTACATATATAAATAGAATGGAATTTCCTCCAACGAGCCAACATGTTTTTAATATTTCATACCAAGTTCCCGTCTTTTCTTTATAACACCAACTTTCCAGCAAAGCTTTGTATCTAAGTAATGCTCAGACATTAATATCTTCATACGAGATCTGAGTATTATTTAAGCTAGTTGGCAAATATTGATGTGTTGACTTTACTTTATGAAGTTAAATGCGTCACTTTTTGGTCGAACTGTTTATCTTATTAATAGACGTCTGTAGTTTTCATGCTGCATCTTTGTGACTATTTTCTACAGCCACAACCACAGTATCATCTGCAAAAATTCAATGGTATTATAATCTAGCCGAAAATATTACTTGCGTATATCAGGAAAATGACCGGGCCCAGTACACTCCCTCGTGGGACTGCTGCACTGATTTTCTTTAGGCTAAAATAAGCTTCTTGTTTAATTTTAAAGTATTTCTCTGATAAATATGACTACAGAATTATTGTGTGTTCTCGTGGAAAGAACTTAGTCATTTTATATTTTACTCCTTTGTACCAAGCTTTATGTATTTAACCAATTGATGAGATAATATAAACAAAGAATGTTGAGCAATATGATTTCTGTTGTTTTTCAAATTGAAGTGAAAAGGACGTACATTCAAAGCAACCCTTCTAAACCCCTGTCCTATCCCTTTAGGTTTATGTTTGATAATCAATAATTAATTATCTTTACTACCAGTAAAACTGTCATATTATTAAAACTCCATAAAGTTTATCGACCCCTTTCTATAACCCCATATGACCTAAGAACTATAGGTTCCTTTCCTACTTCAAATATTATATGTAGCGAAATTTCAAAACAATATCTTATTTTGTTTGAGAATTATAGTGGAAACTACGACTATATTTTTTGTGAGCTAAGCACCCTGAAAAGTAAAGAAATGCAAGAATGCGACAAAAGTAAAAAATTCGAACGTATGTATTTTAATATTTCCCACATACAAACGTTTTAGTGATGAATATAACAAAATCTTTGACAAACTTTGATCCAAAAGCCATTTAAATGTAACTTGTTGTTCCTGTAAATTGTTAATTAATTAATTCATTAATATTGCTTTACTTCTAAGGGAGGTAGGTTTATTATTTATTTTTTATATTTTTCTTTTTAAATAATTTCTTGACATTGAGCAACGCACATATATAGTTTACACATTCCTCGACGTTTATCAGACTTGTTCGTTGGGATCGTTTCTTCGCCCGCCTTTCTCTTCTTTATTGCTGCAACTTGACGAGAACGCATTTTCAAAATTTACTCAGTTGGTTCTGAATTTTGTACTAACGTTTTTTTCTTTTATAATAGCAGTATAATTCAATTTAAAAATAAATGATATACTGAATAATTACATCTAATTCATATTATATTTCATTGTACTGAGTGTAAGTTTATTAAAATCGTATACAAGAATACTACTGTAGTCTAAATTGGAAATATAGATTCCTTTGCATTGCTTAGCTACTTTGAAAATATTATAGCTTAGTTATGGAGTAGCTTAATTGCCTACATGTGTCAGTAGCTTATTGCTTTTAGCTATCTGCTTTTTTTCAGTAGCTCACCTCGCTCTGTAACCTCTTTGTACTTTAACTTCTTTTAGAAAAAAAAATCTCCTGCATCTATGGCTTTTGGATGTCTTGGTATACTATCAGACACGGTAAAGAAAATCTCTTTTGCAAATAAATAATTAAGATAAGATAATAATTGAAAATCTTCTTTGTGTAAGCTCAAAAGGTCTTGGAACTTTGAGGTTAGCCCTAGAAAATAAGTTGCTTCAGGAATTTTTGCTGCAAGCGAACGACTAAAATGAAATCGAAAATGTAAGGAATTATTTTTTGCACGGAAGATATTATTATACTATATTATTGCTTATAGTATTTATATTATCACTGAAGTAGTGAAGGGCACTATTATATAGGTCAGTCAAAGTTTTGAAAGCGACACCTATGGAAAATCACTTGAACCAAATATTGAACACCATTTCGAAGCTTCATCTGTTATATGAACACACCTTAAATTTCAAGTCGATCTGTCAAGTCACTTACTGTTTATCAGCTGGTTAAAGTTGTCTTGTTTGAGTATTTTTTAAAAATGGAAAAAATGGAATATCATACATTAATAAAATTCTTTGTTTTGAAAGGTTTATCGGCAACTGGAGTCCATGCAAAGTTAGTGAAAGTGCTAAAGGAGTCTGCTCCTTCATTTCTAGCTGTTGATAGATGGACTGTAGAGTTTAAACATGGTTGTACACGCGTCAATGATCCATGTTCGGAACGTTCAAAAACTGCAACAACTGAAGAATCTGTTGTGCAAGTTCACGATATGGTAATGGAAGACCGTCGATTAACCTTGGATGATTTAGCGGAGGCTATAGGCATCTCACATGGATCAGTACATGAGATTTTAAACTAATATTTTAGGTATGAAAAAGCTATTCACAAGATGCTGATGATTTGCTAACATCGTAACAAAAACGCACTAGAGAGAAATTTTCTAAACAACATTTGGCTCGTTTCAGAAAGAATAAAATTGATTTTCTGCGTCGATTTATAACAATGGACTTGGGTTTACCAGTATAATCTTGAACTGCAACAATAAACCACAGTGGACTGAGCCTAGTAATTCAGCTCCAAAGTGTCCCAAAAAATGTATAACTTCAGTTTTGTTAATTAATTACCTTCAAACCTGTAAAACAATCACAGGAGAGTATTACTGCAACCTTCTGGACCAGCTGAATGAGAAAATTCGTGAGAAAAGGCCCGGTTTGCAGAAGGAAAAAATAATCTTTCATCATGACAATGTACCTGCTCACAGAGGTACTTTGACAACGGCAAAACTGGTCGTATTACAGTACAAATTGATGGAACATCCACCCTATTCCCCAGATATAGCTCCTTCCGACTTCCATCTGTTCCCAAACCTCAAAAAATGTCTTCGTGGGAAACATATTTCAACAAATGATGAGGTGATAGCATCCGTAGATGGGAAAACCACTTCAGAGATGGGCTAAATAAATTGGAAAATCGCTGGAAAAAATATATTGAGTTTAAGGGAGATCATTAATTCATCTTGTTTCATTTCCGCTTTCAAAACTTATTGACTGACCAGTAGATACTACTTTGTCTTTCAAAAAATATATTAAAAGTCGCTTTAAAATGACTTTATATCCACGTTCAACCATTCTGTCTTTAACAACCACTAATTACCTCAATAAAAATTTGACGTGCTCTTATATTTCAGACATAAAAACCTTTTAATGTCAAACATGCCCATAAAAACCTTTACAAGCCTTAGAATACAAGAGCTATTCAAACATAGCTTGGTATTTACGTAAATTATTAAATTAATATAAATGTTTCGGTACTTGATGTTGAATTTATAGAACATGCTATGTTGCTAATTAACGAATACAAGCCAATGGTAAAGTAAAGCATACTTGTCTAAATTAGTCAGTGTAGCTTTATTAATTATGAATTTTGTGGAGCTCTCTTTACAAATATACAAAATACAAATATTATTTTCAGGAGGCTGGATGGTTTTATGTTATTTCTAATTTTAATTTATGGTTTAGTATATTCTGAAATCTATTAAAAAATAAGAACTTTGAATAATATGGTACTTTGGAGTTTCATTTACTATCTAACTTGTGCGAACTATAAGCGCAGGTTTAATGAATAAATTATAATAAGTTAATATATCATTACGAAAATTTGTAAGATAACAATATCCATTACATATTGCATTGCATATTGATTTCATATCTTTTTCAACTTCGTCCGATGCCTATCTTCCATAAGTTTCCGTAATTTCACTGGCCTTCTCGAAAATGTCTTTAACTCATCGCCCTGATAGTACCTTCATTCCTGCCTTCCAAGCTTCCTGCGATTTTGTGGTACTTGTTCTACATATTCCTATTTTCTCTATTCACAACTCATTTTCGTACAATTCTAATTGTTTTATTTCGATATCCGTCATCCACTCACATTTCTTTTTGATCTTCTTCATTTCGAATTTTGTCCTTTTTAAATATTCCCAATAATCATCTTAATAGAGCCATTTCCGTGGACTCGAGGTTTATTTGGTTGTTTTCCTTTAGCCCCCATATTTCTGCGTGAATCAATCTATTTTTAATAAATTCGGAATCGAGTAACCCTCTATTGCGAATAGGATGTTTGTTTGTTCTACCGTTATAGTTAGGTATTTTATTTTTGCATGTTGAGTTCTAGTTCCTTTGTATTCTTACTGTCCCTTTGATCTACTTGGTCATCAGCGAACTGGAAGGTATATAAACATGTCTCTCCTAAATCAGTGCCAATGTTTTTACATGAGCTAATGCAAGGCATATTTTAAAGAGTGTAGGTAATACATAAAATCTCTGTCTTAAACCTTCACTTAATAAAAATCCATGTGACATTCTGTAGTATTTTTAATATTTACAGTCGGTCAAGTAAGAACGTGTCCGCGATAATTCATTTTTTGTAGATGCGATTCTAGCGATTCAACAAAAGATCGGTAGAGGAAACTACTGCCTACAACGCATTTTAGTAAAAGTATCAGTCGATTCCGAACTTTCGTCGAAATCACGTAAAATCCAAAATGAGTCACTTGTTTGCGCATCGGTTCGGGGCAGTTTTTCTTTGTTCCCATTCAAAGGGACCTAAAATGATACATTCCGTGGCCGCTAAATATATTTAAAAGTCGGTATTGTTTGTGAAGAAATAGCAAAATCATTTTATCGAGACGAGAAATGTCGACGACTTGCAAAGTCACTCCGAAAGTCGAAAAACGAATCGTGTCTTTGTTTTCATGGGACATGAAATTGGCGCAGCATCAAGGAGCTCAAAATTAAGAAAATCTGGTGTTCCATGAGACCATTCGACAACATCTTCGTGCTCATGATGTTAAATTCAGAAGCACGTTAAAGAAATCTTTGCTGGGCGAAAATCACATCGCGAAGCGATTCATTTGCTCCCACGATAAGATATTGGAGTGGCCCTCACAATCGCCGGACGCCAACCTTATTGAAAAAGTTTCATCCCTTGTAAAGAGAAATCTCTGAGGACTTTGACTCAGTTGTCTTTCGAGATTCGAAAAATTTGCAGAGTATGCAGAAAATCTCATCGACAGTATGCCTTCAAGATGCCAGGCGATTATTGATGCAGGAGGCGATTGGACAACTTACTAAGGTAATTGCGCCGTTGTTAGCACACCAAAAAATACATTGATGGCAAAAAGATTCTGGAAACGCATTTTTTCAGGAATACGAGCGGTCACGTTCTTACTTGACAGACTGTACCTAAAATACAAGTCTTTAACAGCTCTTAAGATTATTTATTGTAGCTAATATTAATTCTTAGTAACACTTTCCAAAACTTCCTTACAGGAAATATGTCACAGGTTTATGGTGCATGAACACAAGATGAATTTCTTAGTTAGCGTTTAACTTTTTTTGGACAAAAACGTTATCTACACATGTCCTGCCCACTCGGAACCCAGATTGTTTTTCTCCCATTTACATCCTATATTGCATCTCAGTTAGGTATATAAGAATTGTTCCATATAGAGGAGTTATGGTAGTATTTACTGATATACCTATGTATTTAAAGCAATTAAATCTATTTCCCTTTTCGGCTGTAGACCAGATGTATGCAACTTTCCATTCGTTTGGTATGAGAACGCCACGTTGGTCGTTCAAACAATTTTGTTGTACCTTATTCGATTAATTCTACAGCTTAGCTTTTCTTGATAAAAACTGAAATATTTTCGTATGGTAAATAACTAAAACTACATTGGTCCCATTTAAGCCACAGGAAGCCATTCCATCTGTTTTTTAACTTGTTGATTAAACAATGTAGTTCCGTGGGACTAGTTAAATAGAGTATGGTAAACTTGTTTATTTTCAATATTTATTATAGATAGTTCTTTACAGATAAATCACTGTCTTTAAAGTCTCTCAAGCAAGAACGTGTCCGCGATATTTCATTTTTGGTAGATGCGTTTCTAGCGATTCAAAAAAAAATCGGAAGAGGGAACTTTTGTTTACTACGCATTTTAGCAAAAGTATCAGTTGATTCTAAACATTCGTCGAAATCAGGTAAAATCCAAAATGAGTCACTTGTTTGCACGTCTGTTCGCGGCCGCTAAATATATTAAAAAGTCGATATCGTTTGTAAAGACTTGGGAAAAATGTCGACGACTTGCCAAAACGTGACTTAGTCAGCAAAGCCACTCCGAAAGTCGAACGAATCGTGTCCTTATTTTTACTAGACCCAGCGTCGTCCCATGAGACCATTCGACAACATCTTCGTGCTCATGATGTCAAAAAGTAATGATGATGGATAAAACATGTGAATTATATAAAGAAGCTTTCCATTTGCAATTAATTCTTGATGAACTTGACACTCATAATAATTTTTTGAAAATCTTCAGCAAATCCTAGTTAAGTACATAATGATAAACACACATTAAAGTTCCCCTGTTTTTTAGAATGTTTGGATTTTCGTATATTCCCTCCTGCATTTTCTAAGCGTTTAATCTCGTTGAAAGTATAAGAAACGTAACCGTGAAGTAATACCTGGATTTTTTACTCGATCCACAACTATAGCACCAAGTTCATGGCGGATTTCATCAAAAAGATATGCAATTCCATTATATATGAAACTTTTATGTTTACTAGGTTGATCATCTCTGTTTACTTTTCCTTAAACGTAAAAAAAACTTTGACCAGGTAAAGTGTGAAGGTGAGTGAGTTTGTATTCGAATGTTTATCTCATCATTATTATTAAATTTATTTCTTCTACTTCTTTCGTTACAATTTTATAGTTTCTCGTACACCTTAAGAATGCTATGAATTTTCTAAGATTTACTCTAAAGACTTCTTAGGAAACTGAAAGTTGTCTAACACGTAGGCTGAAAAGTTTTTGGTCTAGCTACTTACAACACATTTTTTTTTTTGCAAAATTCGACTTTATTCATCAAATCCTTCAAGAGCGATACAATCAGTCCAACGCTTCTATAACTTTTCTATACCGTTCTTGTAGAAGGATTTGTCTTTGCCTTCAAAATAGGCTTCAGTTTTGGCGATAACTTCTTCATTGGAGCCAAATATCTTTCCCGCGAGCATTTTTTTGAGGTCTGCAAGTAGATAATAGTCACTGGGGCCAAATCTGGAAAATACGGTAAATAAGGAAGATACTCGATCTTCAATTGAATGAAATTTTGCCATCGTAACCATTGACTTGTGACACGGTGCATTGTCTTGATGAAAAAGTACTGTTTTCCTGTTCATTTGGGGCCGTTTTTTTGCGATTTCTGCCTTCAAACGCACCAATAAATTTATATAATATTCGCTATTGATGGTTTTTCCTTTTTCAGCATAGTGGATAAAAATTATTCAATGCGCTTCCCAAAATACAGAGGCCAAAACCTTCCAGCCCACTCTTGTATCTTTAATCGCTTCGAGCAGCTTTCACTGGCTACTGTCCACTCAGATAACTGCCGATTTAATTCCGGTGTGTAGTGGTGGATCCATGTTTCATCTATTGTCACATATCGCATGAAAAATCCTTTACATTGCGCTTAAACAGGTCCAAACAGCGCTCCGAATTGTGTTGTTGTTTTTGTCCACTGTGAGCGAACGCGGTACCCATTTCGAACAGAGCTTTCTCATGCCCACATGTTCATGCAAAACATGACCAACATGTCCTTTTGATATCTTTATGGTGTCAGCTATCTCACTCAATTTCACTTTACGGTCATCCAAAACAGTTTTGTGGATTTCTTTGATGTTTTCCGGTGTAACCACCTCATTTGAGCGTCCAGAGCGTTCAGCATGATTTGTGTCTGTACGATCGCATTTAAATTCATCATACCAGTAAATAATGAGTGATTTTCCAGGAGCAAAGTCCCTGTAACACTTAACAAGCGATTGCTTTGCTTGAACGGTATTTTTTCCCATCAAAAACAGTGTTTAATCAACACACGAAATTATTGTTATAATTGAAAATCAAAAAGTAGCGTCACTGAAACCACTGTAACTTGTAAACTAATTGTGGAAATGTCATGAAATTTTGATATGTATCGTTTCGATTTTTTGAAAAGAGAGACATCTATGTATCAGACCAAAAACTTTTCATTCTATGTGTTATTTGTATGTGTTAACTGTTTCAGCTTCCTGATATTACTGATCTTTATGTTTTGATCACTTGAAAAAAATTTACTGGTTAAGTATTGTAAAGAAATACTATTTTTATTTTCTCTGTAAATGCAGTCTTCCTCTTACCACTTCTTGTCCAAAACTAAGTGAATTGCCATCTTGATCTGTTATTTTAATTACAATTTCAATACCATATCGAGTATTGATTGGTAAGTAAATAACATTGGACATTTTTTCAATACTTTTCATACCGGGTAATGATGATGGATAAAACATGTGAATTATATAAAGAAGTTTTCCATTCGTATATGAATTTGTTACTAAATTACATTCTACATAGACACTGTCTACTTTAAAAATATCTACAGAAACAGTCTGACATACTATTTGATTTTTCAGAAGTTTTTTTTTAAATCCTAGCAACCTACCTATACGAGGTGGTTTACTAAAATCCATTTCTAAATTACTTTTAATTTCATCTTAATCTATAAACTTAGACTATTTAATGTTGCCCAGATTTCAAGGGAGTCAAACGCTTTCTTGTAATCCACAAAGGCCACCCAAATCTTAAAATTATATTCGTTTGACTTTTCTATTAAGGTTCTTAATATTTGAAGCCTTTTCTAAATCCAACTTGTTCTCTATGCATCTATGCGTCCAATTTCTTTATGAGTCTCGCAGTTATTATTTTCATAAATAACTTGTACATTATGGATAGTAGGCTGATTGGTCCAAAGTTGATTAAGATAGACTTATCTCCTTTTTTGAAAAGCAGGACTACCACAGCATTATCCCAGTCTCGAGGTAAATCGTACATATTGAGACACTTATTATATAATATATCTAGCATTCGTAATATGAACTCTCCACCCTGTCGCAATATTTCGACAATTATGCCGTCTTGACCTGCTGCTCTTCTTCTTACCATTTTGTTATAATTAGCCTTAATAGACAGAAATTATTTTTAATTCTCAGTTCCCTGTTTTTCCTTTGAACGGTGTTCAACTTGTTCTACCAAATAATTATTAATATCTTTTATGTTATAAAAACCTGCAAGAATAGTCATAATGAAATGTATTTTTCGTATTATCAATATTTGGTATTGAATTAACATATATCTCTCAAAATTTACAAATCTTAAAACATATTCTTCACGTTCTTTTAAAATAATTGATTGGTAAATTTTAGCGGATAAAGAAAAGTCTCTAGCAGATAAAGTAAAAGTGTAGTGGTCACTGCGTGAAAATTAAACAATAAATAATGTTTCATATTTAATTTCATTTATTATATAAAAATGATATACATAAATGTCCACAATTTACAGAATTACATGACTGATAAGAATCACAATTAAAAATAATATATCTTCTAATATTCCATTCCATTTGAATTAACATAATTAAGTTGGAAGTCAAAATAATTAACTTGATAACCATTTTTTTATAAGTTGTCCAATAAGTGCCCATATTGTCACTATTCTCCATCTTAATAATACTAATGTATTTTTTTAGATAATTTATCTTTCATGAAAATACCTCTAAAATTTTTAATTTCCAACTGATTCTCATATTTTTTAAAATGTAGCTTTAAGGGTAGTTTTTTTGAAAACTCTGGAAGTCGTAAAAAAAGACCTACTCCTTTTTTATGTGGCTGTACACAGATACCTTTTCTCAATATTAATTTTTTTAATGTGTTGTTGAGACTCTTTCAATTATTGTGATACTGCTTCTGCATCATTTTCGGCAATTATATTATTTTTTCAAAAATTTCAAAAAAGTACGTAAAGAAATATGAAAAAGGTGAGCTCAAAAAATATTTTTACTTTGCTGCTTGTTTTTGCAACAGTACTAGGTAAATAACTTTACAATTTTTATCCTTCCTTGGTGAAAGTAAGTATTGTATTCAACAAAAATTACGTTCCAAGGTACTTTTCACACACATTTCAATGCCCTAGATCAGGTGAAACCGTTTCCCATTTTCGTCAGTCTATCTGTCAGCCTCTCTGCTCCCATTGTTCAGGTAATACTGTATTATATGTTTATTGCATAACATAATTTAAATAACATTTTTAAAAAATTTTAAGCAAGATATTAAAAATTGATAACTTTCTATCTTGTTTTAGGGAAAGAGTATTTTCGAAGCAAATACGAAAATTTATTTATTCTTTATTTCATTTAAACAAATAGTAATATCAAAATAAGTTAACATTTCGAGAAAAGCATATTTTTGACTAAAATTTTTATATTCCAATTTTAATATAGCCAATAATACCGTAGAATCCGAGCGTAAAAGGGTCAGGGTTTTTTCAATTTTCCCGACGACTGAATTAAATTCTACACCTACACACGTGCGCCCGTGTATGTCCAGCTCAGTTTTCAATTTCATCTTCTTGCCAGACCAGGCCGGCGGGCCGCATAAACAGTAAAGAAAGCTATCCATCTTAGATCCCTATTTCCAATATTGAGGATTCTACAGAAATTGCTATTTACAGGGTGAATCCCAAACGGGATATAAAAAACCTGCTAGCTTATATTTAATAAAAGTTATATTAAAACAAAACAAATAAAATTTCATTTGGAATGGAGTATTGTGCAGTAACGGACTAGCTTAACAATTTAAAATATTTTTAAAAAGTTTTGTGTTAAAATTTTTACAACTGTTGTTTATGCATTGTATTTTAATATTATAAAATCTTCATTATGTAATGAAATTTTAATTTCTGTCAAACCTTTTCCCATTTCCTGTAATTTTACGATAAAAATATAATGTTTTTAAACAGTTTATCTTAAATTCTTATTAATAGGTCGACATTGGCGATTTTGCAGACATGTTAGGGTCGAACCGCTGCACTGGTAATTTTATATATATGCACATTGCGTCAGAAGTTATTATGTTTATTAATTATGTAACTATATTGTTCGATAACAAAATATATACAATACTACTATTTGTAAAACAGAAACGCTGCAATTATATAAAGGTGTCCTATGTAGAGGGAAAACGCCACTAGTGCAATGCGACTGATTTTCGAAGCGTCTACAGTGGTCAAATTTTACACGTTGTCGCGTGACTTGGGTCAGCTACAAGTAGGTTTTGAAAAAGTCCCAGTTGCAAAAAAAAAAAAATGTAAATGTAATTATATAGTAGAATTAACTTGTGCAGTGCAAAATTGTAAAATTATATAAAATATTAGCTGTATTCCTATCTCAAAGTTTCCAATTGTTTTTTCTCCACTTTCTCTTACATTATAGAGCTACAGGTGAGAGACAAAGGAGTCTGATCATAATACACTCTGACAAAAGCTGAATTTTGGTCAACAAAATCCAAAATATATTTCTACGTCCCATATACAGAAGTAGCATATATAATTTATTAATCTAATACCGTTGTACTGTTTGTATATATATATATATATATATATATATATATATATATATATATATATATATATATATATTTAGTGTTCCGTACGGAACACTTATAAGATCACTTCGGTGTCTGTCCGTTTGTCCGTCTGTCCGTCTGTCCGTCCGTCTGTCACACCCGATTTTCTCCGAAAACTATTTGTCATAGAAAGTTGAAATTTGGTAGTAATATAGGAATTGATGGCCTCATCAGAGCCTTGTAGTTTTGAAAGTTAAATTTTGACTTAAGGGGTTAGTTTTGGGGGGTGAAATCGGAAGTGAAAAAAAAATTTTTTACTAGGTAATCGAGTGTGGTGTCAAATGAAAGCTTGTGAAAACACGAGTAAAATATATATATATATATATATATATATAATGTAATACTAGCGCGCACTTTTCTTTGTATTATTTTTAAAAAATCGCGAAAAAATCGCTGTCCACCCGCCTTATCTCAGAAAGTACTTATCAAAAAATTTTGAAAAAATTCTGGAATATTCTCCACGGGGTGTAGACTGAACGAAAATTATTACGAGTGCATTACCTGTAATAATTTATCTGGTATATAAAAAAAAAACAGAAATTTCAAGGTCATCAATTTTCAGTAAAGTTTGGAAATAAACTTTGTTAAAACTTATTTGGGGTGTGTTTTGTGAAGTCACTGATCATTTTATATCACCGTAACATAAATTTTGACTTAAGGGATTCGTTTTGAGGGGAGAAATCGGAAGTGAAAAAAAAATTTTTTTTACTATGTCATCGAGGGTGGTGTCAAATGAAAGCTTGTGAAAACCCGTGTAAAAAATATATATATAATGTAATACTTGCGCACACTTTTCTTCGTATTACTTTTAAAAAATCGTGAAAAATCGCTGTCCCCTACCTTATCTCGAAAAGTACTGATCAAAAAATTTTGAAAAAAACCTGGAATATTCTCCACGAGGTATAGATTAAACGAAAATTATCATTACCTTTAATAATTTATCTGGTATATAAAAAAACCAAAATTTCAAGGCCACCAGTTTTCAGTAAAGATTGAAAATAAACTTTGTTGAAAACTCATTTGGGGTGTGTTTTGTGAAGTCACTGATCATTTTATACCACCCTAACAAGATTTTTTATTTTAAAAACAATCAACGTACGGAACACTAATTGTGCAAGTTCAACTTGCACTTGACCGGTTTTTTTTTTGAATATTTTCAACAAAAATAAAATAGCATACATTTTTTAAGGATTGCCAAAACAACAATAACTATCTTTACATTGGCATTTTCCAGAGAACCCAAAGACAAGCAACTTGCGTAAGCAGCTTCACATTGGCCACGTAAGCCTGAGAAGGTTCGGCTTTCATATCGACCGGAATTTTCAAGTCAAGCCGGTTAGACTTGACCTGAGCCAGCTTGAAATCAGCTGTATACAACATAAATTAAAACGCGCTTCAAGCTTAGGCACAGCAGAATTTCGAGCGTCAACGTAAATACATGGGATAAACGTGTTTTCTGTCAAGGCGATTTTTTTCTTGGTCTTCCTCTGTGGATGAGTGACTAAACTTTCTTATAGCAAGTTATACCAGAATATTCTATATTCGCATAGAGCAACCTCTTCTAATGAAATGACATTTATATTGTATTTTTAGTTCCTAGGTAAAATTTTCATTCTAAAATGAATAGTAAATCTTCTAACTTCGCTTCTAGGAAGTTAAGTTTTTAAACTTGGATTATCAAAAATATCAAACAGGTTAAGCTTCGAACAACTTTTCTTGGAAGAAATTTACCATAGTTTTGATCCAGCATATATTTTTCCATTTCAAGAAAAACAATTTACGAGGCTGGTTTGAAAAGTCCGTGCAAAAATAAAAACTACTTATGTGTTTGGGGTAAACCTTTTTTATTTTTCGGCATAGTCTCCTTTTAGGCTTATACACTTCGTCCAACGATGTTCTAGTTTGTTGATCCCTTCCGAATAATAGGATTTGTCTAAGTCTGCAAAATATCCATTAGTGTCTGCAATCACCTCCTCGTTTGAATAAAATCTTTGTCCCGCCAGCCATTTCTTCAAATTGGGGAACAAATAGTAGTCCGAGGGAGCCAAGTCTGGAGAATAGGGGGGATGTGAAACGAGTTGGAATCCTATTTCCATTAATTTTGCGACCACAACTGCTGAGGTGTGTGCTGGTGCGTTGTCGTGATGGAAAAGGACTTTCTTGTGGGCCAATCGCGGGCGTTTTTCTTGCAGCTCGGTTTTCAAACGGTCCAATAACGATGAATAATATTCACCTGTAATAGTTTTACCCTTTTCCAGATAGTCGATGAGGATTATCCCTTGCGAATCCCAAAAGACAGTCGCCATAACCTTTCCGGCCGAAGGAACGGTCTTCGCCTTTTTTGGTGCAGATTCCCCCTTGGTAACCCATTGTTTAGATTGTTGTTTGGTCTCAGGAGTATAGTAATGTATCCATGTTTCATCCACAGTGACAAAACGACCCTTAAAGTCCTCCGGATTCTTCTGGAACAGCTGCAAACCATCCTTGCAACACTCCACACGATTCCGTTTTTGGTCAAGCGTGAGCAATCGCGGCACCCATCTTGCGGATAGCTTTCTCATGTCCAAATGTTTATACAAAATATTTTGTACCCGTTCAGTCGAGATGCCCACAGCACTGGCAATCTCACGCACCTTAACTCTTCTGTCATCCATCACCATATCATGGATTTGATCAATGATTTCTGGAGTCGTAACCTCCACAGGCCGTCCAGAACGTTCAGCATCACTTGTGCCCATATGGCCAGTCCGAAAATTTTGAAACCACTTATAAACTGTTCTAATCGAAGGTGCAGAGTCACCATAATGTTTATCAAGCTTCTCTTTAGTCTCCTGAGGCGTTTTGCCTTTCATAAAGTAATGTTTAATCACCACACGAAATTCTTTTTCGTCCATTTCTTGAAAATCACTCGACTTCCTTGATTCACACGAATGCCAAACACAAAGAAATAGACCAATATGGCTGAAACTTGGTGTGCGTTCATTCAAGAGATGCTACTAACTAAACATGACCTCGATACGCGCCGGTGGTGCCATCTCTCGGACTTTGCTCGGACTTTTCAAACCAGCCTCGTATATAAAGACCAGCAAATTATTCTCTTCTTTTCAAAGCAATGAAATTTTTGCACGTATAAATTTTATCACTAGGTACAATTTATAAGTACAGGATGAGTCAACGATAGAGTAAACTTCATTATCGCATTTGTTTCGGGAATGACGAAAAAATGTTAAATACAATAGTACAATGTTAAGGTGCACAGTTTAAAATTATTTTTGAGTATACGGGTAATTGAAGTATGATCTCTTTCATATGGAACTACACCAAGAACTTCAAGACTGTGATTTTGAACGACGAGTAAACTTTTGAGCAATAGAGGCCGATCCAAATTTTTTATCCGAAATAATGTTTTCTGATGAAGCTACTTTTCGCAGTAATGGATCAGTTAACAGCCATAATATGCACTGTTATTTCACGGATAATCCATTTTCGGTCCGGGAAGTTCAAAACCAAAACCATTGGTCGCTTAATGTATGGTGTCGAATATTAAATTTTCGTTTAACGGGCCTAAATATCTAAATTTTTTGCAAAACGAATTACCCCAGCTTCTTGAAGAAGTTGATGACTTTGAAAGGAAACAAATGTGGATTCAACAAGATGGAGCTCCTATTCATAACTACCAGGAAGTTCGGGAACTTTTAAACGATCGTTACCCGTAATGTCTTGTTTGTTGATTTAAAAAAGGCCTACGACAGCGTGCCCCTAATGAGATTGTGGGAAACACTAGAACAGAGTAATGTAAGCACCGAAATAATTAAAGCCGTAAAATCCTTATACCAAGACGCAAGAAGTAGTGTGAAAACCAAATATGATATAACAACAGGGTTCCAGGTCACAAAGGGTCTCAAACAGGGCTGCTGTATATCCCCAACGCTATTTAAAATCTATTTGGAGAGTGCACTGAAGAACTGGAAAAGGAAATGCAGCAGTATGGGATTACCACTGGATGACGATACTATATTGTACACGCTGTCATTCGCAGACGACCAGGTAGTAGTCGCTCAGGACATCGATGATATGGAATACATGACACGAAAACTTATGGAGGAATATGAAAAATGGGGCCTAGAAGTCAATATTAAAAAGACCGAGTACATGTGCGTCGGAGGACAACAGCAGGACTTGAAACTGGCCACAGGACACACCAGCAAACACTGTGCCAGTTATAAGTATTTGGGAACGAGAATATCTGGGGACGGAACACTGGAAGAAGCAATATTCGAGAGGAATATCCAAGGAAGAAAAGCGATTGCAATGCTTAATAGTATACTATGGGACAAAAACATAACCATTGAAAATAAGAAGATAATTTACAACTCAATAGTGAAAAGTATAATAACTTACAGCTCCCAGGTGTGGCCATTGAAGGAAAGAACAGAAAAAATACTAAAAGCTACAGAAATGGATTTCTGGAGACGAGCAGCCGGAAAATCCAGAAAAGACCGCATACCAAATGACACGATACGACGAGCTTTAGAAATAAAGCACCATATAGTGGACGAAATCAGAACCCAACAGTTGGTATGGTACGGACATGTACAGAGAATGTCACAAGACCGACTACCTAAAAAGATTTTAAATTGGAACCCTCATGGAAAAAGAAAGCGAGGAAGACCACGCCAAAGCTGGAGAGCAGGAATCAACAAGGAAGTACTAGAGAGAGATCTGGAGGAGGAGGGATGGAGAAACCGGGAGGAGTGGAAATTAGGCGTCGGAAGACGGAAGACGTTATAAAACCGATTGATATATATACCCGTAAAAATGTTAGGGATGGATTTATTCAGTGGCCTCCTCGATCATGTGACTTAACACCTTTAGACTTCTTTTTGTGGGGCTACATTAAAGATCGTGTTTATCTGAATCCCCTTACAACACCAGTAGATACGGAAAATAGGATACGGGATGCGTGAAGGACAATAACGCCCTTTATGCTAAGGAAAGTGAAGGAAAATATAGTAAAACGACTAAACATGTGTATTCAAGTAGACGGGCATATTTTTGAACATTTATTACTTTATAATAGTTAATAATTAAATAAGTTAAATTATATTAATATTATTATTAACTATTTGTTTATGTTTTCACAATAGCGTAAGTGAATTAAAAACGAGGGTAAAAATTGAAACATTCAAAATAAATCGAAAACTATAGAAATAGGTATACGACATACTTAATAAAAGTTGGAGGATTTTGTAAAATCTATCAGAAAAAATAATAATATACAGGGTGTGCCGTTTAAAAACTTTGAGATTTCTTTACATATATATTTTTTTTTCATCTCTATGAAACGCTCGTACCAATTATGAGTATTCCAGCTTCAGAAACAATGGACCTACTGGCAATTTTTTACAAAACTGAAAACTAGTATTTTTTTTTAAAGAAATATTAGAAAGACTACTAGGTTTAGGTATATAACATTATTAATAAAAAATTTATAAAATTTTGCGCAGAATTTAAAAATAAATTAGAAAATAGATTGTTCCATTTAAAAAAAAAACATGTTGTATCGGCCACACTTTTTTAAAGTTTCCCTGTATACTCAAAAATAATTTTAAACTGTGCACCTTAACATTCCCTAAAACTATTGTATTTAATATTTTGTTGTCATTCCCGAAACAAATGAGATAATGAACTTTACTCAATCATTGACTCACCCTGTACAACAGTCATTTCCACACTTGATACTCGTAATATAATAAAAAAACTCAGTACTTATTAGAACTAACAATTATAGAGAACATTTATTGATTACAGAAAACTAAAACGATACAAATACATTATATTTATATGGTGTAGTGTATGTAAATAAATTATAGATTACATTAGGTCTGCTTGACCTATACCTAGAACCCTATCAGATCATAGCAATTTTTATTATTCATCTAGTAGACGTAAATAAACGTTTACTAACCCAACCGTGATAATTTTAAAAATAAATACTTTAATATAGCATTTTTGACCAATAATATTCAAGCTCGTAAGTTTTGCAGCTACGCAGGCCTCCCCCGCCACATTGCTCGGTACGCCTGCCCCGTTCGCGTCGTCACTACCGCTCCGATTTCCCACACTTAAATTTTCATGTAGGACACAGCGTAATATTATTATAAAAAAGTGTTTGTTTTAACTAATTTCCACATACAATTTTCTATAACATTATCAAAACGTTGATTTCGGCAGTTCTGAGTTCTAAAATTTCGTCTTTTTAGTGAGTTCTACCTACATTACTTTAAAGAGCAAATGCATTCATTGGTTTCGTCCCTTTTGTTAGTGAGTAGAATGTTCTAATACTCCACAAAAATGTTATATTTCGGCTTATTTCCTTGCGGAATGTTCAATAATTTTATAGAAACAGTGTGTAGTGTGCCTATTTTTGTTTCTTCAAATAGAATCTTTCAAAATTTTGTGAAAATTCTTTATTTCAATTGTCAAGAGTATTGATCGCTTCTAATTTTCCAATATAATATTTCATTTTCTTTTAAAAAATCTATATTTCGATTGTCCCCCAACTCTTCAGTTATCTTCAAATAAAATCAATATTTGACTAATATTGTTATTTTATACTTGCTTACTTATCACCTTGCTTGGCGTCTACAGATTTGTCAATAAGAATTCTGTATCTGGAACAGCGCTCGGCAAGTGCCTTCAGATTTGCAGTGTTGTTGATTTGCTGATTTCGATTTTCAGGTAATAAGTTGATCTCTGTCATCATTAAATGACGCCAGGTGGCCCTGGGTCGTTCTTTTTTGCTGCTTCCTTGCGGATTGTAGAGCAGTGATCGGTAACAAATTTCATCGGGAACCTTTCTTAGGGTGTGACCGATCCAGCCATATTTCCTCCTACGTATTTCGAGGTTTATATCACTACAATCAGTTCTGGCCCATATATCATTGTTGTAGATAATGTTAAACCCAAACACACGCAAAATTCGGATGAGGCAGCGGTTGATAAATACTTATAATGTTCTCTTAATAACTTCCGTAATAAGCCAGGTCCCCCAAACATACAGAAAGACAGAGATCACACAGGACTTGAAGATGTTGATTTTGGTTCTGACATTATACATTGTTCGGCTCCAGATTTTCCAAGTAAGGTAAATGCACAACTTGCTTTTCTTATCCTGGTCTCCATATATTTCAAGGTACCGCCACCTCCATCAATCCTGCTCCCCAGGTATTGAAACCCCCGGCACTCGTCCAACTGGTTGACCGCTGACAGTCAGAGATGAATTTGACTCCGGATTAATGTGCATTTCCTTGGCCTTAGCGATGTTTATTTGAAACCCAACTTTAGCTGACTAAATCGTCCATTTTAGCTCGCATGTCGCGGAATCTGTGCTACAGCTCACATTTATCATCAGCATAATCCAGAGACTCCTAGCGTTGGCTAAACATGAGTGAATTACACACGATTCCCCTCAGCCGGGTATTTGTTGCTCTCCACGCCACTACATCTATGACGATGAGAAAAAGCAGACACCCTTGTCGCACTCCAGATATCGTCTCGAAAGAAGTGGGTGTCATTCCATTGTGTAACACTGAGCATTGGAACACCCCAAAATTTTTACCGATAATGGATATGATTTTTTTTTTGGCACACCTAAGTTTTTCAATTCAGCCCAGATACATTCTAGATCAACAGAGTCGAAAGCTTTCTCGTAGTCGATAGAGTGGGGAAGGCGGTTCGACTGTCTAATGATTATCTGTAGAGTATTGATTTGATCAATGCAGGATCGACCAGTTCTAAAGCCAGCCTGTTCGGGTCATAGCTTCCTGTCTATATATTTTCGCATTTTCTGAAAGATAATCCACATTAGAATCTTCAAGCACACACAAAGGATTGTACTGCCGCTCCAGTTGTTGCAGTCGATTAAATCTCCTTTTTTCGGTATTTTTTCGATCAAGCCCTGTAGCTAGTCTGATGGGAAGGACTCCTGCTCCCAAACTTGAAGGATCACTGGATCAAGGTACTAGGTAGTTAGAGATGCATCTACTTTAAGGACTTCCGCTAGGATACAGTCAAGACCCGCTGCTTCTCCACTTTTCATAGCTTTAATAGCGTCAGTGACCTCTGTTGGTGAAGATGGGGTAGTACGTATGGGAATTGGGTCGACATTCCCAATAAGAGTCACACTGACACCATCGCTTTGAAGATTGAGCACCTCATGGAAATGTTCTCTCTGCCGCGTTATAGCGTTTTTGTGCTTCTTTTCGCATCTTGAGAGATCTCGTTGAGTTGATTTCGTTTCTCAATTCTTCACACTTGTCTATCAACGATCCAGGTTTCCGGAGGTATAAAATTTTATTGTTGCTTTATATCTCATCAAAAAATTTTAAGATGTTATGGAAAATTTGTAAGTCCGCGTGAAACCGCCCAGATTATTTATTAAAACTCTTTAGAATTCCCGGTGTTTTATGGAAAATATTACTAATTTACAATATAACTACTTCTGTCTCAACATACATAAACAACCACTTACAATATCTAATATATTATATCTTACTTTATTTAGTATAAGATTTATTTGATAATATTTTACTTCGGTTTTAAGGTTTTAAAGTCGCAGGCTTAGATTTCAAATTAAAAAGGATTTAGAGATGTGAACATTTTAAAGATGCCTTAACTATTAATTAATGACATGTTTGTGCATTGTACTTAAATCAATTCGGAAAATACCACCTTGTCGAGTAAAACCATAATATTTTAAGTGAAATTTGATATAATTAAAAGTGTCGTCATTATTTTTAAGCTTTTTTGGCAGATACCGATGAATATGGTAGTTAGTATTGTATGTGATATAATCAGTATCCTCGACATTTACCATTTAAATGGCACAGTCTAAATATAGGTGTACCACTCATCTTCAGTCCTTTATTAAACCTATTGCATACGTAGAACAGTAAAATATAAATTATAGATCCCTATTTTTTAAGCAATTGATACTTACAGGGAAAAACCACTAGAGATAGAAAAAAAACATTGGGTTTATTTTTAACAAATGTAAAACAAATTGAGTACTACCAGGACTTAAAGAAAGCCTCTGATCAAGTAAAACTAGAAGACGTATATTTTCTTTACGAGTACTACGTAGCGCTCATCATCAAACCATAGAAAATTTTTACCAAAAAAAAAAAACGTCATCATAACCAGAAAAACGGTGAACTCACAGAACTTATGCCGGTAGAAAGAGGAATTATCCACCTCTTTTCAAGGTTATACTGAATGAGATTAGACAACTTCATAAACTGAGGGGTTATAGAATGGGAGATAAGGAAATTTAAATACTAAATAAAGGATGCTATGCTGATAGCAGGGAAGGGGCGAACGAACTTTAATATTTAATTTTTCTAATTTAACAAAACAACAAAAAAATGGAATAGCAGCAAAACCATAATATTACCTAAATATATCGAGTTTTCTAATATTGGGACAGACGTGAGAAATTAAGCAGCAAAGCGCTGAAAAAAAAAAGGAACTTAAGCTTAAATGGGCAAAGGAACATCAAAGTACTTAAAATAAAATAACAAATTTACAGTACCACAACTAGAGCTACACTAACGTAGACAGGGAAAACTCAATCCGAAACATCAAAAACAAATACTTCAAATAATAGAAACGAAAATGGTGTGGAAAGAGCAGGAAAAACATCCTTGTATTGGGAGAGAAGTGAGAACTTTAGGTCAATATGCAAAATAGATAATATAAATGACAGGATGATAAACAGAAACATAGAATGAAACAAGCACAACACTAGAATGACTGAAGAAAGAATAATTAAAGTCCTAAGCGACAGGTTACCAGTAGAAAAGAGAAGCATGGGTAGACTCCGAAAAAGTTGGAATGACAACTTTTCCGATGTAAGAACGACGAAGATGGTAATAAAATGCCTATATAAAGAAGGAAGAAGAAGAACAATTACTGGAATAATATTTCTCACAATGGACAATGACAAACATTGACATCTAATTGTATATCATGTGTTAGAAAGAATATCTTGAGTTGAAGAAGATAAGCCCGCCATACTGGATAAAAACAATAAATAACCAATTTTCTAATTGCAGCAGAACCAAATTACGTTGGAAATAAACAGTGAATTAACTGAATAAACTAAACCTATGTCCGATTAAATCGAATTAATGGCACTCTAAATATGTATATAGTTGTATATTAATCATTTGTAACCAAATTGTACAAACTAAAACGAGATTCCAGCTGTTGATCAGTTATCAATTATTTAAAAGGGTTCTCTGGTATAAATTAAATTTAGTTGCCGATAATCATACTAATTTTGCTATTATTCCCGACAATATAATTTTACTGTTAACGTCATAATAATTATCTATCAATTTGGAAATTATTCACATCCTCTTTGACAGTTAATGGTTAAAATTAATTTCATTATTGGATATGCGGTTAATGTTAGTTTACAATTAAATAGATTTAGAAATAATCTGGACAAATTCTTTATCATCCTGAAATGGTATTTACTATTTACACTAGTATTATACGTTTGTTATTTATGTCTGTTTGGATGAAAAGTGAAAGATATCCCATTAAAAGTTTCATCGTAAAATAATAATAAAAAAATTAATTGGTAAACGAAAAAAAAACTTATTATTTATCAATCTACAGCTGATTGTACAATTTGTTTCTTTTTATACATTTTTCTTAATTCTACTGAATCTTTTTTTTTTTCTCTAAGATAGGCTGTGTTATATGAACAGAGCATTTCATAGGCATCTTCAATTTGTAAAAGAATTATTGTCTTTTGGTAACCTCAAGGATTCGCCAATTTCCTTAAAGTTCTTTCAATCATACCCCGTGTGACTTATTGCCTGCAATAATATCTAAAGTCCAAGGTTACCAAATTGAAATATTTTCAATGAGGTTGCAAATACCTGGACCACCATTAAATTTACTTGGTGTAACGATTTTGTCTGACATACCTGGCAACCCTGCTTCGAATATATTATTATATTATTAATATATTATGTGAATTGTCTCACAAAACAGACAGTAAAAAAAAGAAAAATACAGCCCAACATCAATTTGTCTCTACTACTTAGTATATATCACTACTACACCAAACATTTTATTTTTGCACTCGACGCGCGTTTCGCTAACCATATTAGCTTCATCAGGAGCGATAATTGACTAAAGCTAAACTACAAATCTACCCTATTTATACTTAGCCTAACCCTTGAATTACTCAAGCGGAACTAATGGCATAGGCGAGGCCATCAGTTCCGGTCAAGTAACCAGTAGAGGGGACTATAAGGAATAGACCCTCTGTCTTGATATCTATAGGAAAGACACAGTAACAGATAGATATATTCCTGATGATTCATTTCATTGCAAACAACACAAATTACCCTCATTACATTTTTTAGTTCATCGTTTGGTCACTTTTCCTCTGAATAGAGTAAACTTCAATAATGAAAGGAATCGTATTAGCAATATAACTAGAGTTATTGGTTATGACGATGACTTAGTAAACAAGCTAATAAATAGACATAAGTTCAGGTTAAATATTCAGAATTCCACCTTTTTTACACGCGAAGAAAATAACTCCAAGTATGAATTTAATAAGGTAGGCCTCACCTTAGTCTATAAGTCATCAAACAATCTGAGGAATATCTTAGGAAATCCCAAAGATAAGGTTCCTAATTGTGAGAAAAGTGGAATTTATGAAATTAGTTGTAATGATTGTGACAACAAGTATGTTGGCCAAACTAAAAGGTTAAAGAAGATTTAGCACACTTAAAATATAGTAGAACAGAAAAGTCTAGAATTGCCGAACATGCCCTTGAAGCTGATCATATTGTAACATTAGAGAATCTAAAATTAATTAAAAATGTATCTGATAGGAGATTGTTAACCGCATACGAAAGTATGGAAATTATAAAATATAAAAGTAGTTTAAATAAAGACAGAGGGCCTATTCCTTATAGTCCCCTCTACTGGTTACTTGACCGGAACTGATAGCCTCGCCTATGCCATTAGTTCCGCTTGAATAATACAAGGATTAGGCTAAGTACAAATAGGGTTAATTTGTAGTTTAGCTTTAGCCAATCATCGCTCCTGATGAAGCTAACATGGTTAGCGAAACGCGCATTGAATGCAAAAATAAAGTGTTTGGTGTAGTGATAATATATACTAAATAGTGTCATTGTGCCAAAGATTCCACATTCCCAACTTAATTTGTATCTAGTTCGGTATCACCGTCATTGTCAAACTGTAAATTTATTATAGTTGATTGAATGTACGGAAATGTAGAAGTTTTTAAATTTAATTACATGATTTATATAATTTTTACAACTTTCCACTGGAATTTCATTTGCAACTTACTTTATTAAATGTATAACTGTTGAACTTAAAGATAGCGTTATTGTTGACTTAATCTGGTTCCATATATTTTCTATGGCGTTAATGATCCAGTAATATGCTGGAAATCTTAAAACATTTTGACCATATTATCACAAACATATTTATTGTTATTGCGTTATCGGAGTATCCCGGCCAAATTAGATTATCTTCGAAATACTATATATGTCATTTGATAACATAAATTCTTGTATTAAAGATTTTGTGGCAGCTGTGGTAGCATTGTCAAAGACGCTATCACTGTTTTCTGTAATATTTTTTAAAGGACATTCTTTAAACCAGTTTTTAAAAAGCCTAGCGGTAGTATATTGACAATAATCTAAATTCGAAACTTTAATAGACAGGAGTAGATAATGTGGGATCCATCCGTTCTCTCAACCAGCGTGTATTAATATGATCCTCTTCCTTTTGTTTGAAGGAGCGTTAATCTGACATTTGTCTCTTGAATTACTACACCCTTCGTAGTATCGTGAATGTCGAATCAAGTTTCGTCTAGGTGAACGAGGAGTTCATTTTCGTCTTTATGTCTTCTGATAGATTGCAAAGATTCAAACCTTTATTTTCTTGATCTTTGGAATTCCATTATAGTTTTTCTTCTGTTAATTAACCGATATTTAAAACCTATCTTAAGCAGGACAGTGTAAAGGTTAAATCTGTCGCATATGTACTGGTTTCATCGGTATTTAAACGTAATATTAAACAATCCAATATAGGGGCCCAGTTTTCTGGGAACATTTGATAGATGTTTCTTCCAATAAGGGCTTTTTTACTTTCAACTAAACACTTTGCCTTACTTACATCTTATCGAACTTTTCTCTCAAAATATGGTTTTTTAATAATATCGTGTACGATGTATATAGGTACTTTTGTCATGCCACTTGCTTGTTTCACAGCAGTTATTTTAACCTAGCCCCTTTTCAATTATGTTGGGAATTCTTTGGCATAATAACACTACTCAGTATATATCGCTACTACACCAAACACTTTATTTTTGCACTCGACGGGCATTTCGCTAACCATGTCACTCATCGCTCCTGATGAAGCTAACATGGTTAGCGAAACGCGCGTCGAGTGCAAAAATAAAGGGTTTGGTGTAGTGGTGGTATATACTGAGTACAGCCCCTTTTCACTAGCGGTTTCTAGACCTTTTTTATAAGGTTTTCTGGAAAACTGTTCGGGTTACACAGGTCGTTAAAGATCTGTAAGTAGGCATTCTTATCTAATTCTCCAGAGTGTAAAGTGAATGTGTACACTCTTTCGAAACTTTTACAGAACTGAGCTTAATTTCTCGAAACCCCTTGAATTAAAAATATAGTCATTATTTTCGTTTTTATTTTACCTGATTATGCCTAAGGATTAAGTTCAAGCAGACCGCTGCGTACGGGAGTGCTACCATCAGGTAGTACAGACAAGAGTGATTAATAGTCAAATAGTATATATTGGCACGAACTTTACATGTGTTAAATATTAAGCGAAGATCCTTTTAAGTAATTTAGCTATTTTGTCTTCTGTATCGTTTAGGTAGGATAAAACAGCACTATCTACTAGACAATATTTATTACATTCTTGTCTGAAAATTCAGATTTTAGGGGAACTGCAGTGCGTCGAGCATTCTATTCTTCTGTTACTTTTTCGAGTACTGAGTAGTTTCTCCGTTTCTAATGACATCAACTATCAATCTCATAATTAATAGAGCTTTAAATATTAATAATTTGATGATAGATGGTTTCTGAGAAGGGTGATAGTGTATTCAGGTATCATTTTGTACGATTTGGTTTCCATAAAAGCGACGTTCCGATTTGTCGGTACTTTTTCTTTATACTATTACTTTTACAAAGGAGCGGACACCACTTTATTTAATTTCCATTGTGAATCTTATATTTAAATTTTGTTGATTGAGATGAAAATTGTATTAAGTTGTTCTTTACCCTCTTTTTTTATGAGCACCGTACACGTGCTCCAGGGATATCCATAAAGCTCTACAGAAGCGACGCGTGCAGGGCAAAAGCGATTAGTATAATTTACATTAAACAAGTTGGTCTTGAATCATTGTAAATTATACATGGTGGAAAATACAGTCCTGAGCAAACCATTTAAAAGCGATGATGAAAAAGAAAGTATGAGATGACAAGCTTAATATAGATGTGATCTATTAACTTGGCGTGAATTCCTAGCATGCAACGCTATAAAAGGAAAATACTTGTAGCATAGATTCAAGTCGCCAACCGTTCTTTGATATTCCAAGGAATCAAAATTGATGGTGAGTTCTGGGTCTCCAATCCAATCAGGCGAATAGCTCTCTTCTAAATAGAGTTCGACAAATGCAGTGTATGTTTGAGAGGAGAGCCTCAGCCCTCAGCCCAGAGGCTGGGGCCCAGCATTGGTCGAATTTAAGTTTTGTACAGAATTAAGTAGTGATATAATATTCCCAGCTTTTGAGAAGCTCCTATTGCTACGCAATATGGTCATGCTAAGACATATTTGCTCTCAATTTAGCACCCAACAAATTGGCTGACGATGCTAGAGGAATGGAGTGTATATACATAACTATGTTAGGTTCCGAAACGTTAACGTCTTTAGAAAAAACTGCCACCTGGATTTTTGTAGCGTTAAATTCTACTTGGCTACTGTCACACCAAAACAGAATTTATTCCATGTCCTTGTTAAGCTGAATGACTTCCTGCTTGCTGTCTACGGATATTTACACGAGTAGTGTCCAAAGTAGATGAAGAAAAAAGTATACTGTCATCGGCAAAACTTTAAATTGGATTCTTGGTCCTATCCAGCAGATTAATAATGTAAAGGAGAAAGATGGTAGGAGATAGTATGCAACCTTGTGGTACACCAGCTGATAGTGAAGGTATTAGAAAGAAATCCGTCATCTACCACTCGTAAATAACGCTCTTTGAGGAAACACGAGAACCATATCGAGACGGGGAGTTCGCCAGTCTTCTTGATCTGTTTTTAACCACCAATCCGGAGATTTACACGGTCAACGTAAATCCGCCATTAGGCTCTTCTGACCATAAACTACTTTCGACATCGAGTATCCTACCAATCAGAAACAGAGAGGCGCCTAAACCGCGCAAGATTTGGCACTACAAATCTGCTAAATGGGAAGATCTCATGGAATATTTTCGAACTTTCCCTTGGTTAGACGTTTGTTTTTGATCCGACGACCCATCTAACTACACCAGGGAGGTTTTCGATGTTATTTTGGCCGGTATGGAGGCTTACATCCCTTTTTCGAAGAAATGCCCTTCCAACGATAAGCCTTGGTTTGACCGAAAATGCAAAGAAGCTGTTGCTTCTAAACATCTTGCTTACCGACAATGACGTGAAAATCCTAACACCATAAACCGTAACACCTTTGTTCGTGCCAGGAACAGATGCAAAGAAATTATCGACGAAACCAAGGAGGCACACAATCAACGAATTAGAAACAAACTTCTCGCTTGTCCCAACAATTCCAGGTCCTTTTGGTCAGTCGCTAAGGCAGTCAGTCAAAATTTCACCAAATCCACCATACCACCACTCACACGGCCAGATAATTCTATTGCAACGACATCTGTTGAGAAAGCGGACTTGTTGGCTGAACTCTTTGCTTCACATTCTACTGTCGATTTCCAAGGAAAAACACCACCTACTATTCCCATAGTGCAGTCAAGGATGCCTAATATTGTCTTCAGACAGCGTATCATAAAACGTATTTTAATGAAGTTAGACATCAAAAAAGCTTCTGGCGCTGACGGAATAACTGCCACAGTTCTCAAAAACTGTGCGAGGGAACTAACACCAGTTTTCTGTAGACTTTTCAACCTATCCTACAGAAAGGGAATATTTCCTTCCTGCTGGAAATGTGCCGCAGTTCAGCCGATACCTAAAAAAGGCAAGAAGACCTTGACAAATAACTGCCGACCAATCGCACTGCTTTCAATAATATCGAAAGTCATGGAAAAGGCTATCAATCAGCATTTTCTAAAATATCTTGAAGGATTCAACATTATTAGCGATTATCAATATGGCTGTCGTAAAAATAAATCAACAAAAGATCTTCTGACTTATGTAACACACGTTTGGAACAACGAAATTGAACACTTTGGAGAATCTCGAGCGGATGCTCTTGACATATCCAAGGCATTCGACCGTGTTCGGCACGATGGGCTATTGGCTAAGCTACGATCTTATGATATGTCTGAAAAGTTCTGTTTGTGGCTCTCATGTTTCCTCAGAGAGCATTCTTTACTAGTAGCAGTCGACGGATTTCTTTCTAACACCTTCACTATCAACGACGGTGTACCTCAAGGCTCCATACTGTCTCCTACTCTTTTTCTCATTTACATTAACGATCTGCTGGAAAAGACCGAGAATCCAATCTACAGCTTTGCAGATGACAGTACGCTTATCTCTTCATTCACTTTGAACGCTCGGACATCGGCTACTCAGGTGAATATCCGCAGACAGCAGGAAGTCATTCAACTTAACAAAGACCTGGAAGAAATTTTATCTTAGGGTGACAGTAATGCTACAAAAACCCAGGCGGCAGTTTTTTCTAAAAAAGTTAACGTTGCTGAACCCCACACAGTTCTGTCGGGGCACTCCATTCCTCTAACATCGTCACTCAATTTGTTGGGCGTTAATTTGGGAGCAAATGAGAACGGGCTAGCAGCAAATTTTTTTCCGACTTGATTCGCTATTGTCGTCACTGCTTATTCCTTGTGTTACCTAACGTAATAAAATATATCCTATAACTTGGCCAGAGAACATATGAATATTAAAAAAAAAAACACGTAAATCGGATAAGTGGTTCTCGAGCGATAAGCGTACTAACGGACAGACAGGCAGAGAGACGTTACATTTTATATATATTGTAGATAACCTTTCGAAAAATCTATTCTTCGTGTGAATATTGATGAATCTATTACACTGACGAAACTTAGAATAGGCCTGTATAATCTCAAAATTTCAAGTTGCCGCATTTAGAAAATTTCTTTTCTTCAAGAGATAGATAGACAAGAGACTTTAATTAAGTTAGCAATTCGCCTCTTGATTTTACTAACTGAAGCTTTTAGAATAGTTCTGTAGGAGTTTTGAAAGGAAATTTCAACAGGTTATAAAACTTATAGTCAAATTCTTCTGGATTTCTCCTGTATCGATTGAAAAAGTGATGCTGCCTTTCGCCGATGATCAGCCGGCTTCTTCAGAGCTTGTTCCGAGCACTGACATTTTCAGAATCTAGCATCAGTCTCGAGATAGATTCAAAAGCAGTCAGTTCTCGAAACAAACTGTGAAGGCGGGATAATAGGCGAAACGTCAGCATTACTTTTTCAATCGACATAGGAGAAATTCAGAAAAATTGCACCTAGAAGCTCTACAGGTGTTGCAATTTAACAGTTCATGTATATTCTCCACATACTGGTCCTTGTCCATCACTAGTGTTGCATTATCTTTGTCTACTAGGATAACTATTTAGAGTTAGTCTTCCTTCCTTTTGTTTGGTTATTTTAATTCCTCTGATGAGAAGCCGTACAAAAAAAAAACAAATTTTGCAGTGTGTTGTAGCTGAACGTCAGCACATTACAGGAGACCCCTCTCGATTTAAGGAGAACCAAATTTTTTACATTAGTCTTCACTTTGTATAAACGGAAGATTAAGGAATTAATCAAAATTTACAAACTCCGTAACGACCTGCATCACCAATGGAAATTAATAATACGCTGGGTCATCGTTCAACGAAAGTCCAATAGAAATAGCCTCTCCGGACTCAATCAGTATTCGAAAAGTAATGGTTTCCGAAAATACGCAGTACGCAGTGCAATAGTAGGTGAAATATTTTAAAGTTATTCCAGTTTGACACAATCTAATTTTAAAAACCGTAATTTCTAACTATTTTATTGTACGAAGGCCGCCTTTAAAGTTTTTACAAACAACCAATAGATGACGCTATCGAGGTGTTACATTACTGTTATTGTAAAATTTAACTTTCGTTAGTGTTAAAACATCGATGCTGTGGGCAATATGATTGAAGAGGATCAGCATGTGATTTACCGTGAAATAGAGGCATCCTTAGGAATATCGACGACTGCAGTACATTCAATTGTGAAAAAGATCTGTTCCCGATGGATTCCGCATAATTTGACCGAAATTAAAAAACAGGCTCGTGTCAATTGACATAAGAAAAAGCTCAAACAATTCTACCAAGGACAAGCGAAATCCGTATTTAACATCGTAGCAGGAGACGAAACTAGGATATGTTCGGAGCCAAAAACTGAGCAACAATCAACTGTTTGGGTGTTCCAAGATGAACTGAATCCAACAAAAGTGGTTTGTCAGCGAAATAAATAATTGCTTGTTTCTTTGGTTATACTAGACATGTTGAGACCATTGCTTTAGAGGATCGAAGAACAGTTAACGTTGAATGGTATACAACAATTTATTTGCCAGAAGTCATCGATGAAATCAGCAAAAACAACCGAAAACATCGCATCATTCTTCAATATGATAATGTCAGCTATCACATAGCACGTCAAGCAATTGATTATTTGACGAAGACAAACATCGGATTAATGTCTCATTGCCCGTATTCACCTGATTTATCGCCTAACGACTTCTATTTGTTCCCGAATGTCAAAAAAAATGCATGAACAGCGATTTTCATCACCTCAAGAAGCAGTTGAATCCTTCCAAAACCGTGTTTTTGTGGTATCAACTTCAGAGTGGAAAAAATGTTTTGAGAATTGGTTCGAACGCATGCAAAAGTATATAAATCTTAAAGGCGAATATTTTAAGAAACCATAAAATGATCTGTATCAAACGGTTCTTTTTCTTTTATTGTTTTTGTCAAAACTTAAAAGGTAGCCCTCGCATGCTATATGATTTTCTAACTAAAAAAAAATATTTCGAGACTCTAATAGTGAGTATCTACGGAAAGCTTATCGCATATCTAAATTATAACATTTATTCCTGCTTCTCTCATATCAAATCCTCCCCAAAATTCATTCGCATTGTAGCTCTTAAAAAGATGGTTAGTAACAAAAATGAAATTTCATAAACTCCTAAAAATAAAAATTACTTGCTTTTATAGTTGTAGTTATTTTGTTTATTAAAAGTTTTATACCCTAAATTATTCTTCTGTTGACAACATATTCATACGAAATTTATTCTAATCATGCTTCTGTAATCCTGATAATGATGGATCGTTCTTTGCTTGGACTATTTTATTTAATTCGAACTCATTGCAGAAAATAATAGATATAATATTCAGAGGCCCCTATTTATTTTACTCATATTTGTATACAATAATAATTTTATTTTAATGCATAAATATAATAACTAACGGCAGTTACCATAATCCGTCTTTATTTCGTAGTCCTATTAAATTAATTACCAACAATCGTTACAGATAAACATTACCTCAAACAATTTAACAATGAATTTAGCACCTTAACTTTACAACATTGTAGCCTCCACAAATGGTATAAAATCATACTTAAAACGGTCTAATGTTTCCTTAATGCTCGTTTATAGTAGACACAAATATTTGCTTTAATGCATACGAGCTGCTTGCTTTATTATCTTAAAGGTACACAAAATTATCTTTAATGTGAATTGCATTTGGTACAGTAGGTAAATATTCAGTTTAGACATATGATGCGTAAATTTGTATCTGAGATTCAGTAGCGTACGTTAAGGAAAACATATTTTTAACCATAAATATAAAAAGGCGTACAAACAATGCTTAATTACGTGTACAAAGTGCCCCATAAAAAAGTTTAATTTTAAAATTATGTTGTAACAAGACGAATTGATTTATTTACTACTAGCAGTGCCCGCGGCTCCGCTCGCGTGGACTTCATTCACTACTATCGTCACAGCTTATTCCTTATATTACCTAACGTAATAAAATTTCTGCCGTTATTTCCCCTTATCTCCCATTATTTCTCCTTATCTTCCATTATCTCTACATAATTTCCATTCTCTAGGCTTAGCTCTGCTCACCTCCCATTATTTCTCTTTATCTCCCATTATTTCCCCTTATATTTCATTATCTCACCTTATCTCCCATTATCTAGGCTAATTTCGACTTATCTCGCAATATTTCTCCTTATCTCCCATTATTTCTCCTTGTCTCCCATTTTCTCACCATAACTCCCATTATCTAGACTTATCTCTGCTTATCTCCCATTATTTCTCCTTATCTCCCATTATTTATACTTACCTCCCATTATCTCACCTTATCTCCCATTATCTAGGCTTATATCGAATTATATAGAACATATGTATAAATTTATAAAAACACGTAAATCGGATAAATGGTTCTCGAGTGATAAGCGACAGACAGATAGTGAGACGTTGCATTTTATATATATTATATTCTTTGCTACATGATATTGTTCCATATTTAATGCTTTAAGCAGTGTATTGCAAGAGAACGCGCTAGCGGCAAACTTTTCTCCGACTTGATTCACTATTATCGTCACTGCTTATTCCTTATGTGACCTAACGTAATAAAATATATCCTATAACCTGGCCAGAGAACATATGTATTTAAAAAAAAGCACGTAAATCGGATAAGTGGTTCTCCAGTGATAAGCGCACTAACGGACAGACAGACAGAGAAACGTTGCATTTTATATATATTATATTTTATTATATTCTTTGCTACATAATATTGTTCCATATTTAATGGTTTAGCATGTTTAAAAAAAGCACGTAAATCGGATAAGTGGTTCTCCAGTGATAAGCGCACAAACGGACAGAGAGACGTTGCATTTTATATATATTATAGATGTAATAAAATATATATCTATAACCTGGTCAGAGAACATATGTATAAATTTAAAAAATCACGTAAATCGGATAAGTGGTTCTCGAGGGATAAGCGCACTAACGGACAGACAGACAGGCAGAGAGAGGTTGCATTTTATATATTATAGATATAGATTATTATTATTATTATATAAACTGGCCAAAGAATATATGTATGAATTTAAAGAAATACACGTAAATCGGATAAGTTATTCTCGCGTGATAAACGCACTAATGGATAGACAAACAGACAGAGAAACATTGCATTTTATATATATTATAGATTATAGATATTCTCTGCTACATAATATTGTTCCATATTTAATGGTTTAGGCTGGGTATTGCAAGGGAACGCGCTAGCGGCAAACTTTTTTCCGAGTCACTGCGCATTTCTTATTCTACCTATCGTAATAAAATATAGCCTATAACCTGGCCAGAGAACATATGTATGTTTTAAAAAAAAAGTAAGTGGTTCTCCAGTGATAAGCGCACTAACGGACAGACAGAGAGACGTTGCATTTTATATATATTATAGATGTGTAAATGATAGTAAATGCTCGCACACAAGAGACATTTCCGCTTCGATAACAAGCCACATGGCAATTATATTTAAAAGATCGGTATTACACTCCATGTCCCTACCTTACACCTCCTGCCGGTCGTGTTCGCGTAATAAGCCAAACCAATTTTCAACTTGAGACAATCTGTACAACTACGAGTCATACAGCAGTAGGATAAAACACAGCTGCCAATATGTTATAATAACAGTACTTAAAGAGCAGGTGGACTGGATGAATATCACCCATAAACCTATAAAGTGTACCTTAACACCAGACATAATGAAATATGCATAAATAGGAAGCAGAAATTTTGATAGAGCTAGATAATAAATTTCGTAACATGAGATGCACTAATTATCGCATTTCTGAACAAATTTTATAACATTACGAAACCTACACTGGGTAATTATCAAGAGTATTGATACCATTTTCGTTCAAATGAAAAGTATTTTAAATTACATATAAGTCTGTAGATTCAATTGTTTATCCCTAAACACAATGGGGGGTTCCTTAATAAGAAACAAATAAAGTTAATAAATATAATAAGATGTTATTTTTATGAGAATCGACTTATTACCATTTTTGACAAATTTTCTCTTTAAACTTTCACCATCTACACTTCATTATCAAATGACAGGCCAAGTGCAAGTTGGACTTGCTCAGTTAGTGTTTCATACGTTTGATTGCTTTTATGATAAAAATTTTTGTTACAGAGATATAAAATGATCTATAGCTTCATAAAACACACCCCAAATAAGTTTTCAATAAAGTTTTTTCCGATCTTTACAGAAAACTAATAATCTTGAAATTTTTGTTGTTTTTTATATACCAAATAAATTATTGAAGGTAACAACTACTGACAATTTTCTTTAAATCTACACCCAGTGGAGAATATTTCAGAATTTTTTCAAAATTTTTTAATCAGTACTTTTCGAAATAATGGCGGGGGGACAGCGATTTTTAGCAATTTTTTAAAAATAACACAAAGAGAAGGGTGCTCAAGTATTACATTATACATATTTTGAACTCGTTTTTTTACAAGCTTTCATTTGACACTCCATTCGATGACGACGAAAATTTTTTTTTCACTTCCAATTTCACCCCCCAAAACTAACCCCTTAAGTCAAAATTTAACTTTCAAAGCTACACGGCTCTGATGAAGTCATCAATTCCATATTAGTGCCAAATTTTAACTTTCTATGTCAAATAGTTTAGGAGAAAATCGGGTGTGACAAACAGACAGACGTAGAGGCGGACAGAAAAACAGACAGACAGACACCGAAGTGATCTTATAAGTGTTCCGTACGGAACACTAAAGACACTATATCTACAATATGCAAACAAATTTGGAATATTAATAATATCAACAATTCATTAGATTTTGAAGATATTTTAAAAGAGAAAGATTTAGCCCTCCGCATGATTGTAAAACGTAGCGTTCAACGTTAAGCTTAACGTCAAATTCAAAACATCAATTAAATTTACATGACTAGTTAGACATAGAACTAGTGGAAAAAATAGGAAATATAATATTGAAATATTGTGGCTTTATTTCTAATTTTAGGATATTTAAAAAGCCTTATTTTCGCTTAACAAAGTACTGATTAAAATTTGTATTTAAAACTCCCAAGAAAATCCTATTTCCTCTGAAAATTTAAACTTAACGAAGAACAACCAAAGAATTAGTAAATTTTCTTTGAGTATCGCATTAATTAAATAACTCTTTTGCTTCGGAAGCAGTAATTAGCCGTGTATTGAGTTAATAATAATCTCCGGAGTATTATTACACTGAATACTCATTTAATTAGCTCATTAGTTGTTTAATTGATGTTGCAAACTTCTGAAATGCGCCGTAAATAAACTTTGCCGTGTTTTGGTCAGAAGTGGGATGTATTTTCAATTAGCTTCGTTTCTGTTGTAAATTAACTTTGTATTGATTGGTTTGTTGAACTGGAGAGGGGTGAGGATCAGGGACGTTACAAATTAAACTTTTCTCTATTTAGGGGAATTAGTAATAACAGTTTCAATTAATTAAACACACCACATAACATTTCCGAGAATTACATCTGATGATTAATGTTTCATTACATGTCTTCGTTTTTGATAAATTTATATTATTTCTATGGAATTAATATTTCTTAATTAATCTAAACAAGAAGAGACATAAGTATAATTCTTTTGGATTGCTCCTAGGTCGGTTAACAAAATGATGCTGATGTTTCGCTGATCATCCTGCCGGCCTCTTCAGAGCTCGTTCCCAGAGCTGACTTTCTTGGAATCTAACACGAAACTGAGTTAATTTAACTTACACTCGCCTTTTTGTATTATTATGTTATATGTAATTTATAGTTCTTCCATACATGAAGAATGTCACAGATCGTATTTGGAAAATTCTACGGAAACACAAAATATTAACATGTTTCTCTACGTACCCTAAACTCTCAAAACATCTTAGATCTGTATCTGCCAGATTCTATTAGACCAATCAACGATCATTGCAACAAATTTCTTTTTCTATCCTAGGAAAATTCGGAAGCCCATCGAAATATCTAAACATCCCAACAACCTTAATCGTGACCTTTACCTTTACCTCTCACCCCTCATCGCGGTCCACTAATATAATAACGAGTATACAAGGCGAATTAATTCAGTTTCGTGCTAGGTTCAATCAAGCTCTGAAGAAGCCAGCAGGATGATCGGCGAAACATCAGCGTCACTATGGCAATCAGCACAGGAGAAATTTAAAAGAATTAGACCTCTTTTGGTTGTTTAGAATGAGTGAGAAATATTAACATAGAAATTTTATAAATTTATCAAAAACGAAGACATATAACATTAATATTATATCTATAAGCTCTGTAATCTCTGGAAGTTTCCTATCAAAATAAGAGGAGATAATGTATAAGTCGAAGAAAAATAACAAGCGTTTAAAGTTTAATTGGAAACTTAAAATATAGAAAATATCATTTTTACTTTATAATCAAAATATTGTACCTAAATAAGTGCAAATACACTTTAATACTGCAAATCCTAATTTATTAATAACACTAGTATTTTACAAAAAAAAAGACATTTAACGTAAGAATAAACAATTAAAAATGATAAGTTTTAGCTCTTTTTTGTAAATACTTGTATCTGTATCTCTTAAAACAAACCAACAGTAGTCTCCTAGCATGTTCTGGTCCCAAAAATCTTGATAATTTTGCTCAAATAATTTTAAATCCTGATGAAACCGTTCGCCATGCTCATCACTCATACTTCCAAGGTTTTCCGGAAAATGAATTTTGAAGGACATGTTCACGCCCACCAATTCGTAATTTTGCACTAAATTTGCAACAATTTCTGGATAATTGTCATTTTTTCTATTACCTAAAAAATCTGGAACGACAAGTTTGAAGGAATTCCAAGCAGCCCTTTCAAGGTTCGTCCAATGGCTCTCAAATGTTTTATCATCTAAATTTTCCTGATTTAAGGACCTATAAGTATTCCTTCGTTTAGTTTAGCCTCAGAAAGATTCGTGAATACACTGCATAAGTACAGAAACGCTAGCCCTGTCTTATTCAAAGCATTGACAAAATTTTTCATTAAACCTAACTTAATGTGAATCGGTGGTAATGTAATTTGTTTGAGGTTAACCAAACATGTATTTTTAATGTTCATTTTACCTGAAACATATTCGGTTCTAATAGGCCAAAATTTCTTTTTATAGTTATCCTTCTTTGCCCTCGGGTCCCATAAGCACAAGAAGCAACAGCACTTTGTGTAGCCGCCTTGCAAACCCAAAAGCATACCGATGACTTTTAGGTCACCACAGATGTACCAATTGTAACATTCATATTTGCTCAATTTAATTAATATGGGCATTGTTTTATAGGTTTCTTTATAATTCACGGCATGACCTATTGGAATAGAAGGCTTTTTATTTCCGTTGTGCCATAATTTTCACTCAAAATTTCTTCAAGATAGATAGGAAAAGTATAAAAATGGTTGTTTTGGCTTTTATATATATTAAGCAAAACCTACAACTTTCTCGAGGAAATACTTAAAGTGTAGACCCAGTTCTGTTACGATTTTATTGTTGTTTCTCAAACAACCCTTTGACTAACTAGGAATTCTTTAACACGGCAAACTCAAACATCTCATTTTTTTTAACGTACCTCCCAACCTCAATAGCTGTTTACTCCTACTGCTATATTATATTGAGATCAGCAAGGATGTTGAGATATCAGTTAACGTTTTCCAAATGCTGAAACATATATTTGTATTTAACAATACCTTTTAGATAACGCAGTTGTGCTGCCATCGACGTTACTATATTTCTGCAGTAAGTACTATATAACTGGTTGAGACTCTATTAGTTCAATCAATTCAAGAGCTCAATTTGGTAACTTAATTAGCATTTCGCTATTATCTACTTAAGAGAAATATGTTACTATGGAGAACTGGATGAAAATTTAGACAAACAAAAGAACACAAAACTATTTTTATACATTCGTCGTTCTAATTTTCTGAGAAAATCCTATACGGACCAGAATATTTCTAATTCAATGTGAAAAGCGGTAGTATCGAGGCAGGACTCCTTAGCATTCATAAAGCTTGCTTACTCGTCCTGCAAATTTCTCCTCTCTGAACTTGATATATATATTAAAAAAAAAAACTGTTTTGTAAAATGCATTTCTGATATCTCGATATCCTTTCATGTACTATTTAAAAGGGTGCTTCGGTTTTCCCCCTAAGTACATTATAGTATTATCGTAATTACTAATGGACAAACTGTGTGAGTGCATTCATATTTTTCACTAGCAGATTAAAACACGCTAAGTAATTTTGAGTTAAGTTCGGTGTTTATAGGCATAAATTAGATATGCTTTTAACATTTTACGATTTAGGAATGCTCTATAAAATTGAAATTTTGTGTTTTCCTAACAACACCATTAGGTAAATGGGTATTTCATTTTTTGTTACGACGCCGAGTAACAGTGGTATTTGATTTAATGCCAAAGTTCTGTTTGGCAAGGCAAATTATAAAATTCAATTAAATGAAATCAATTAGCTTTTAGGGTCTTTGCCAACTATTAAAATAATCCGATTAATTTAGTGTTGCACTTTATTTTTTAAATTGGTTAAGTGGATAATATTTTTCGGTAAAGTGCTTTATATTTAAACTTTGATAAATATTCTACTTTCGTGTTACTTAAAAGTATTTAAATTTTTTAGACATAATTTAAAAGCTAATCTTTTATACGTTTTTATGTTATTCTAGCCTGAACTCACGTCTTATCGTAAATTTTTACTACCTATCAATATCGTGAAGATCAGTACATATATATATATATATATATATATATATATATATATATATATATATATATATATATATATATATATATATACATATATATATATATATATATATATATATATATATATATATATATATATATATACATATACATATATATATATATATATATATATATATATATATATATACATATAATATATATATATATATATATATATATATATATATATATATATATATATATATATAGGGTGTTATGGAATTTACTGCATATACTGGAACTGACATCTCCTTGTAGCAGGACCGGTTGCAAAAAATTCACCTTCAATAGCGAATCTCAATAATAAAGGAAAAAATCGACCCTAAAGATTTAATGACATACATAATTTTGCCATCCTGCCACTGGTGAGCCATACAACTTCACTTTATTCGAGACCGACAAAGGATTTGTTGTCGGCGTCTGACGCTTACAACAAAGGATTTGTTTTCGGCGTTGGGTAACTTTGTCGGTAGCTTTTTAGTGGCTTTCTCTGTTTGGCGGTGGCTAAGTGATAACGAGGTCTACCAAAACGTCAAATTCGCGTTTAGTTTGTTATTTACAGCGAACGTTATGAATTTTGCAATATGACGTGGGTTAAGTGAAGTAAATATTCAATGTTATTACAGGTTTTTTTTTTAAGATAAACTAATATAGTGGTGTTAATTAAGAATTTTGTAGAAAGTGTAAAATATAGCAGCGACTGTTATACTTCGTATTTTTCGGTGCACTTAGTTTAGTTATAAATATGTCACCTACAACCTAGAATATTTTATATGGAGATCAACTGCACATTTAAGGTAAGGAAAATAATAAGTAAATACATTGTTTATTTTGTTTTTTTCACTTTAGCACTAAAAAGATCTTACATTTCTTATAAGAAAATCTTTTACCATTTCAGTATTAAGTCTGGAAAAGTTAAGAGAAAAACCTATTTGAAGTTCTGTTTTTATTTTGCCCAAACTCAAACCCAAATAGCTATTAACATAAAAGTTCAAATCAGCTGTTAAGGAGCAAGGATCCGTGCGTTACGAAGGAATTATTTCTACAAATAAAAAGTAAAAAATTTTCTTGATTATGGTTAAATATTATTTTCACTATGTGTGTAGTGTATTTTATTATTTTTATTTTTTAGATTAATTGTACCTAAAATTTGAAAATCTGCTTTCAGGTGTAGATTGGTTTGATGGGAAAATCCAGTTTTCACGGTGATAAACAGGACTACTTCAGCAACGCAATCCTGCTTACTCGAGCCTAGTTTTTCTCCTAATTCCCTTATTCGGGAGAAAATCTCCCTGCCCCCAACATCCCTCTCTCCAACCATATCCATCCTCCAACTCGCCTTTAGCGAGCGCGGAGAATTATGGCTAAAACCCCCTTAACATGGCGAATTTTAAAACACACGGAATTATACTCTAGGTTGGTAATAAGTCCCACACCTAAATAGAGGTGTGGGACTTATTACCAACCCTAAGGATTCTGAGGAGAGCAAAAGTTCGCTAATCCTATCTACAACAAACAAACCTGGAACATCGCAAAGACACAAAATTAGAAAATATAAAAACAAAACCATCTATATCTCCACATTCAACCTGAAAACACTATCAACAGAGGAGAGATAGTTAGAACTAGAAAAAGAATTCAAAGATATACAGTGGTCAATAGTGTGTGGAGAAGCTTGTGTAAAACTTAAAAGTGGTCACACTCTCTTCTATAAAGGAAATGAAGGAAATAAAATAAATGGAGAGGGATTCCTTATTCATAAGAATATATCAATAGCAAATATAACACAGTATAATGCCATATCGGAATGAGTAATAATGATTGAAATGAGAATATCTAAAAGATATAGTTGCAAAGTCGCACAAGTCCCACCCCTCCAACCACTGACCACGAAAAAGAGGAAATTGAGGGATTTTATGAAGAAATAAATACTGTCTTTAAATCGAGTTCAGCACATTACACACTAATAATTGGTGCCAAAGTCAGCGTAAAACAGAAGGAAAATGGACATGACGTAGGCCCTTATGGCCCAGGAATGAGGAACGTTAGAGGACAACTGCTAATAAACTACGTTAACGAAAATAACCTCCATATCATGAACACGTATTTTAAGAAAAAAGAAGGAAGAAGGTGGACATGGAAAAGCCCAAACGGTATAACATCGATTAATAAAGATTGATTATACAATATCCAACAAGGGGAACCTAATACTAGATACACAGGCTATCAATAGGGTCAAAATGGGAAGTGATCACCGAATGGTTAAGGCAAAAACAAATTTTAACCCAAAGATGGAACGAAGAAAAATGATGAATCAAAAGATGAAAATGATAGATAGAACACAATTTAAACACAAGAAAAATGAGTATATACATAAACTCGAAGAACATGAAATCAACGTTCATCCCTCAACGAAATTAATAGAAAAATCGTTCATCGTATTGTAGAATCTGCAAAAGAAGTAGTTCTCATGAGAAAGATCAAAAAAGAAAAGCTCTCCAAAGAAACTGCCAAACTAATAAAAAAACGAAAATCCACGAAACAAGACACGGTAGCATGTGAAAATAATTTAAACACTTTGAATAACGATATAAGGTAATGTATTAGAAGAGATGTAAGAAATTATAACAATGAGAAAATTGAAGACGCTCTGAAGAACAAGAAGGGTATAAAACTTTTACAAAGATCATTAAATGAAGGGCAACTACAAATAACAAAATTAGTAGATGAGAACAACCGAATAATAACTCAAACGAATGAACTAAGAATGAATATAGAGAGATTCTACAAGGACCTTTATGAGAACTAGCCACCAGACAAAAGCGAGTCAGTTCGAATACGAGTAATGAATGAAGGATTTGAAGATAATCCCAACATCACAAAATACAAAATTCAAGATCATTTAAATAAAATGGCAATAGGGAGAACAGCAGGTGAAGATGGCATATTTGTCGAAATGTTGCAACAGGGCGGAGAGCCCATATTACAAATATTTGCGACGTACCTCGAGACTGGGATAATGCTGTGATGGACCTGCTCTTTAAAAAAGGAGATAAGTCGAAATAAACCAACTATAGACCAAACCAAACTATCCGTAATGTACAACTTATTTATGAAAATAATAACTGCGAGACGAGAAATTGCACGCTTACCAACCCAGAGAACAAGCCGGATTTAGAAAAGGCTTTAGTACGCTGGACCACCTTCAAGTATCTTAATAGATAAGTCAAACGAGTATAATTTTAAGATTTGGGTGGCCTTTGTAGATTACGAGAAAGCGTTTGACTCCCTTGAAATCTGAGCAACATTAAATAGTCTAAGTAGACTGTAGAATTGACAGCAGGTACTCGCAATTTATTCAAATATATATAAAGATGAAAAGAGGTATACGTCATGGGGATACCATCCCGCCGAAATTGTTTACGTTGGCGCTGGTAGATATTTTCAAACAACTTCCATGGACAAGTAAGGGTATGAATATAGAAGGAAAGCAACTCAATCATCAAAGAAAAATTGGAAGAAATGCTGAACGAACTTAACAAGTCCAGAGAGATTGGTCTGAAGATAAACATCGCCATAATCATATTCGTGGTAAATGAAGATTGTGATAAAGAAGTAGTACTAAACATTGAAAATGAGAAAATTACAAGAATGGATTCATAAGTATATCTTGGACAAAAAATAGTAATATCCAAAAAAAAATGGAAACTGGATTTATCAAGGAGAATATCATTGGCTTAGTCGGCCTTTGGCAGACTGCGGAACATTTTCCTTTCCAATGTCCCAAATACACTAAAAGCGAACACATTAGATCAATGCGCGTTGCCAGTATTGACGTACGGAACGGAAACGTGGGCTTTGAATCAAGAAATTATAAATCGCCTACAAGAAGCTTAACGAGCGATGGAAAGGAGGATGTTGGGAATATCGTTGAGAGATATGCTGACTAATGAAGAAATTCGAAGATCCAAGAGAACTGATGTAGCTGAGAGGGTATGCAGGTTGAAGTGGAGCTGGGCGGGTCATATCGCAAGACTCTCTGATAATCGATGAACCTATAAAGTAATCAGCTGAAGGCCCTGAATGAGACAAGAAGTAGAGGACGCCCGTAAACTTGATGGTCTGACGACATCAAAAGGCTAGTAGGATACAACTGGATAAACCAAGCTCGAAACCGAAGAAGATGGACGTACTTAGGGGAGGCTTTTGTCCGATATGGTATATATCATACATCATCAGCTATGCAGTCCATCATCGGACATAAGCCTCCCCATCTTCTTCGGTTTCGAGCTTGGTTTATCCAGTTGTATCCTACTAGCCTTTTGATGTCGTCAGACCATCAGGTTTGCGGGCGTCCTCTACTTCTTGTCTCATTCCAGGGCCTCCAGCTGATTACTTTATATATATATATATATATATATATATATATATATATATATATATATATCTATATATTTATATATATATATATATATATATATATATATATATATATATATATATATATACATATATATACATATATATACATATATATACATATATATATATATATATATATATATATATATATATATATATATATATATATATATATATATATATATAAATATATATATAGGTAATTCCATTTTTCTTCCTTTTTCCTTAAGGTCTCTTCAAGTTACTTCTTCATTCCAGAATTTGCGTGGGCGTCCTCTTTGAAATATTTTCTTGACGAACGAATCGGAGATATGTAATAAATGACCAAACCACTTGGATCTATTTAGTTCTGTTCTATCAATGACTGTTTCTGTCGTCTTCATTCTATTTATAATTTACTCATTTCGTTCCCTTTCTGTTCTTGACATGTCAGCAATTCTTCAAAGATAGTTCAACTCTTCGACCATTAATTTAGCTTTTTCATCCTCCTTTATAGACCATACTTCACCGTTAAGTGCAAATAGTCTCTTCGTAAAGTTGTTTTAATGGGAATAAATTGTCAATACATCGAAATATTCTTTCTTTTATTTGCAAGCCTTTTTGCATTATGCTCCCATATAAGCTCCTAAATCAGTAATTCACACTTAAGTCAAGATAATTTTTCGGATCTTTACGGTCACCCATCCATTCCTTCAGAAAAATAATGATTAATCTATATATTCATCAAAAAGATTCATAATTTTATTAATTAGTTGATGTTCATCATAGCATTTATTTTTGATAAACTAATTTTAATTATAAGGAAAAAAAAACAATATCTTATTTTCAAAAGAATATTATCGTTCTAATACATATATTTTTAGATTCTTAAATTCTTAGATTTTTCTTATATTTTAGATGCAAGCTACCCACTAGTAACAAGGTCTTGAAAGCCGTTGTAATTTTGAGGCAAGATCCGACAGCCCGGAGATTGTAGTACATAATGTGTAAGACTCATAACAGTGGCAGAGATAGTGGGTAGTCCTACGCAAATCACTAATATAAGTAAAAATTTTCTCGATGTAAAATAATTTTTCAATTTTGTTCAGTAAAAATTTTTATGATATATAATAACTTATACTGGAGTTATATATCCATTATGGGAATAAGTGAAGTAAGATGGTCAAGTTTAGGTCACTGTAGCATCGAGAATTACAAAATATACTATTCAGGATCGGCCGAAAATAAACATGAGTATGGAGTGGGAGTTATAGTTGATAAAGCTACAGAAAAATGCATCACAAATTTTAAATAAGAACGAAACCTGTTCCTCTTAACGTCATACAAATATATGCTCCCACTGCAAATAAACAGGATGAAGAGGTTGTGCAATTTTACCAGCAAATAACAAAAGTCCTAAAAACAATATCAAAATGAGACTTGAGAGTCATAATGGGACACTTTAACGCCAAGATTGGAAGAGGTAGGTCAGGAACTTCCGTAGGACCATATGGTCTAGATGAAAGAAATAACAGAGGCGAACGACTAACCATTTTCGGTGAAGAAATAGGTTATATTATCACTAACACCTTCTTCAACCTACCACCACGAAGATTATACACGTGGAAGTCTCCACTAGACTCACCAGACCACCAGAAATTAAATAGACTATATTCTAGTGAATAAACGTTTTAGAAATAGTGTTGTATCAATCAAAACTATCCCAGTGCTGAATAAACTCGGATCTCAATGCCCTGGTAGGGGTTCTAAGAATTATCTTGAAAAAGTTAAAAAGAAAACAGGAAAACATATACTATATGCGACAAATGAAAGACGAAAATATAACAAGCGTAATTAAAAAAAATCTTAATAAAGAACTCCGAGACACAGTTCTCAACGAAGACATAGAATCTGAAATATAAAAGTTAAATGAATAAGTATCTAACTATGGAACAAACACATAAAAGAAAAGAATGGATAACAGATAATATTCTAAGACTAATGGAGGAAAGACGGTTACACAAAAAGAGAGGTAACAAAAGATAATAATATAGCAGACTACACACACAAACACAGAAAGAAATTCGAACAGCTAAAGATAGGTGGAATAATAAAATATGTAAAGAGATAGAGAAGTTGCAAAGAAAGTATGATAGCTTTAATATCTGTCGAAAAATCAAAGAGTTAACTGGTGAACGGAGAACGAAATCCAATGGACGTTTAATAGATCATCAAGGAAACGTTGTTATCGATAAAGAAGAGAAACTGAATATATGGCAAGACCAGATCAGCCGCAATGCTCAATAGACTTGTTTGGGACCTCTATTACCACCGATGAAGTGCGCATTGCAATAAGTCCACTAAAAAATGGAAAAGCCACCAGTCCCGATGAATTCCATGGGGAGTTTCTTAAGCTCTTAGATGAGGATGGGATTAAGTGGCTTACGATGCTCTACAATAAAATCTATGATTTAGGCAGAATACCAGAAAC
>CM032447.1:111738154-111803154 GCA_019049505.1 Pachyrhynchus sulphureomaculatus
AGTAGAGCGAATATGAGAACAAACAAAAACAGCAGTGAAACTAGCGGGTGATATAGCGTTAAAAAGGATGGAGAGACAAGTAAAAACCAAAGACTGGTTCGACGGCAAGTGCAGCGCCCTAGCAGAGGCCAAGAAAAAGCACGGCAGAAGATGATAATGATCCCATATGAAGATAATATTCAGGAATGTAGAGAATTTCGAGGAATGTTCAAACAAACATGCAGAAGACTGAAGGGACAATACAATGCAGAAAAATTGAAAAACATAGAGGAAAGATTTGTTAATAAGGAATTGAGAAGCTTCTATCAGGAGGTAAAACGAATGAACAAAGGATACCATAGCCGAACCAGCTACCTTAGAACTAATACAGGATTACTAATGAGTGAGCCAGATAAAATAATGGATGAGTGGAAGGGGTATTTCGAGGTATTGTTAAATGGGGGAGAAACAGAAAATGAGGTATAAGAGCGAACAATGGACGATGATGGGAATATGGTGAGTAAGCCAACAAGAGGAGAAATCAAAGCTATAATTAATGAAATGAAAAACAACAAAAAGTCAGGTGAAAGTGAAATAAGTGCTGAAATGTTAAAGGCAGTAGGCAAACAACTGCATGAAAAACTATTTCTACTAACAGAGCAAGTATGGGAACAGGAGGTAATGCCAAAAGAATGGTCCAAGGCCCTTATAAGTCCAGTACACAAAAAAGGTGATAAAATGCTACGCAAAAATTATAGAGAAATAGCTCTGCTAGATACATGCTATAAGATTCTGGCAAAGGTATTGCGGAACAGATTGAACGGGTTTGCAGAAGAAAGAATGGGGGAATACCAAGCGGGATTCCGAAGTAACAGATCCACAACAGATCAGATATTCTTTTTTTTTTTTATGGGTCAAGCAGACGTGCTGCAGAGAAGTCCCTAAAGCACTCCAGGAGCGGCATGAGTGCGGAAAAAGCGATTCACGTTGTTCTTGAATCGCTGTAAATTGTACTCGGTGGGAAACACAGCGCTGGGCAAATTATTCCAAAGGGATGACGTTCTCCATATAAAAGATTGCTTGAAAAGCGTTGTACGCGGAGTAACAAGCTGAACCTCATACGGATGTGAAGCACCAGCGCGACGTGTATTTCTAACATGCACCGCTTTGGGAGGAATTAAGCGGGCTACATCCTTCGAACACTTTCCATGAAAATACTTGTAGAACAGACTCAAGTCGCCAACCGTTCTTCGATGTTCCAGCGAATCAATGCCGCCGGTGAATTCCGGGTCCCCAATCAGACGGACCGGTCTTCTCTGAACAGAATCCAACAGATGCAGTGTATGTTTGGGAGCGGAGCCCCAAACGTGGGAGCAGTATTCCATAGTTGGTCGAATTTGGGGTTTGTAAAGAGTTAACAGTTGTCGTGGGGTGTAAAGCTAAAGGTTCTAAATAATATTCCCAACTTTTGAGAAGCTCTCCTTGCTAGGCCTGCAACATGTTCATGCCAGGACATATTTGCTCCCAAACTAACGCCCAACAAGTTGTGCGACGATGCTAGGGGAACGCAGTACCCCGACATAACTATGTCCGGTTCAGCAACGTTAACTTTTTTAGAAAAAACTGTCGCCTGGGTTTTTGTAGCGTTAAATTCCACTTGGTTCCAGGTCTTTGTTAAGTTGAACGACCTCCCGCTGTCTGCAGATATTCGAGTCACTGTTAGAGAAATTCAAACTACGTGTTACGAGCATAAAATAGCGTTACATATCCTGTTTATAGACTTCCGGCAGGCTTATGATAGAATTATAAGAGACAGAATGTATCAAGCTTTGTTCCATTTAGAAATACCAACAAAACTAATCAGACTAGTTAAAATGACTCTAGAAAAAACGACCAATAAAATAGTGTGGAACGGCCTGGAATCAAAGGATTTTATAGTGGAAAGGGGACTACGACAGGGTGACCCACTGTCTGCGACGTTATTTAACTTAATTTTAGAGAGGATAATAAGAGAGAGCAGCCTAGAGGCTAACGGTACAATTTTTAATAAGGAGCACTAGTGTATAGCATATGCAGATGACTTGACGTTGATAGCAAAGTCTAGCAGAGAACTGGTAAAGAGAACGAAAAGACTAATAAGAGAGGCAAGTAAGTATGGTTTAGAAATCAACTCTGAGAAAACGAAGTATATGATAGCAGGAAGCACAGAAACTGAGAAAGAAAAAGAACTTAATGTAGTGACCTATGATGGAAGGGAATATAGAGTGGATAGATTTATATATTTGGGGGTACTGCTGGAAGAAAACGGGCATGATGGGAGCGAATTGAAGGCGCGAATAGCAAAAGGCAACCCAAAATGTGGGAGCCTGAACACTCTAATGAAATCAAAGTACGTCTCTAGAAAGACAAAACTGAGGATTTATACATCAGTCATAAGACCTACTGTCACCTATGGATGTGAAACATGGGTAATGAACAAATTGGAGGAAGAGACGCTAGAGAAGTGGGAAAGGAGGATGTTGAGAGTGATCTATGGACGAAGAAATACACCGGAAGGGTGGACTAGGCGGACAAATCAGGAACTGGAAGACTTATATGACGGACCTAGAATCACATCTTTTATAAGAGCGCAAAGAATGAGATGGTTAGGACACGTACAACGTATGACAAGAGGGAGACTGCCGAAAAGGGTGCTGGTGATGAAGCCTGTGGGTGCGAGAAGGAGGGGAAGGCCGAGGAGGAGATGTTTGCAACATGTTGAGGAGGATTTAAGAGCCATAGGGGTCAGAGACTGGAGGACGAGGGCGCAGAACAGAATAGAATGGAGACATACGATCCAACAATACTTGGACGCCGGATGATGGAAGAGGGAAGGAGGGAAAAGGACACAAGTTTTACTAGGCCCTAGACCTTCATGGCCTGTAGTGCTTTTATATTATTACATTATTATTATAGTTTCATCCGATTTCAAGGGAGGTTTTTGACCAAAAAAGAATGGCACAATAAATCTTTTTTTATTTTGGTGAGTGGTAATGAACTTTTTTTGTGTGGGTATGGTATTTTTAAGGGTTGTTCTTAAAGGCAACGAAGTAATTAACATTTTAACGTGAAAGAGGTCAGCCAAATATATTTTTTCAATTTTTAAAACCTAGGCATGCTCAGAAAATATCAGCAATTGCATTTATTTTGCTCTTTTTTCTGTTCGTTAGAAAAAGTATTTTCCATTTCATATTTACAATCCATGTATTAGTGTTTCTTGATTTTATCACCTAATTGGGATTCCAACATTATTAGGAGTATATAAAGATTTAATAGTAAACTTTTTTTAAATTCTCTTGAAGGAGAAACAATAATTATCAAAAATAAATTATACGCGTATAGACATAAACCTACTTTACACAATAAAACTAAAATTTCTACAAGTATAACATATATATATATATATATATATATATATATATATATATATATATATATATATATATATATATATGTATATATACATAATTAAAAGTTATAGGGTGTTATACAGTGTATATGCTGATGTTGATAATAAAATGCTTTGAACTGTCAGTTCGAAGAATTTACGCCATCTTAATTTTTTTTTAGTGGAAAGCCCCGTATATTATTTTATTTTTGAGTCCTACTAAAAATACTAGATATTATTTGTCTAACATACCATATGTCTAAATTGAACTGTTTCGAAATTATTGTCATTTGAAATTTAGGTTTATTTTTAAGGTAACAATTCCTCAAAACGTCTACCGTCAACAGCGAGGCAATGACCCAATCTGTCATAAACAGCCTGACCAGAGTTTTACAGAGAATCCGGGATGATCTGTGCTACTTCATACTGAATTCTTTGTTGTAAATCTTCTACAGTTTCAGATCGACTTCAGTAAACTTTTTTCAAATGACCCCGTAAAAAAAATTCGAGTGGCATAAGCTCGGGACTCCTTGCAGGCCATCCTACAGCACCTCTTCTGCCTATCCATCGATTAGGAACAATTGCATCAAAATATCTACGAACATTGATTTTATAGTGAGGAGGTGCTCCGTCCTGTTGATACCACAGATTCCTGTTAGGGGTATCCAAGAGTCATTACATTATTAGAATAAAAGACATGAAAGTTTTTCAAAATTATCTGTAGAATAATTATATAATAAATTCTATATAATGCCAAAAACATTCTACCAGTAGACAAATTATCTCATTCATAAAATCGTTTCCGGCCGAGAACTGATCCATTAGAAACTTGTGCGGCAAGAACAAGCAAAACATTACCTTACCCATTACTAAAAAATTAAATGATCACACGTGGTCTGGTAGTAAAATATGTTTTGTATACATACAGGTGTTGTCAATCCTATTTGTTAATTTTATAGTTACAAGTGGTTATATATAAACTTAATGTACAAATTTAGATAATATTCAATATTTTCTCTTAACTAAAATTATGCACTTCATTAGATTAGACTTTTAATGAGACTGAGAAAGCCAGTGAACCAAGGGATTTTTTAAATTTTAAAAGTATGATAACACTATATATATACATTTGATCGATTTGTTGTCATGCTATCCAGTCAACCAGTTTTCAGAACAGGTTAGTTGTGTGATCGCGTGCTAATGTAAATATGTGGAGCTCTGATATAATTTCAGTATAATTAATGAATGATTAATAATTGATTTCCTGTATCCTTTTAGTTGAATCGAAAATAATAATTTTGTGACATCAGTCATTAATAATTTTAACACAACAAATACTGGTATTATTTTGTTTACATCTTCATTTGTTTTCTGTTGCAAATACAATATTGAGGCATTATTTGGCATTTTCAACTGCAATTTTTTTAAAAAACAATGAAAAAAAGCATGGCATGTTTTAAGAATAGATTTTTTTCCGTAGAATTCAAAAATAATATAAAATGGAGGGTATTCCCTAAGAAATAACAAATTTAATTTCATTTTCGGCTCAACCAGCAGGTTATAGCAGTTTTTAAGATCAGATTTATGAATCTCTACGCACTAATACACACATACACCACCTGCTATCAATATTATTTTTCTAATAGTTTAAGTAATTAATTGGAACTATGAGAAAACATGTTTAAATTAATACTTGAAACTTAACCAACGAAGTTAGAAGTTACATCATTGTTATAAAAATGTAAACAAAATTAATTTCAAAAAAGTCTCCATACACCTAACAATTACCAATAATAGTTTGACGGAGTTTAACAAAAAATAACAACTTCGTTTGAACTAATATTTAGTGGGACCGCCGTTGGCTTTGATAATCTCCTGTAACCTTTTTGTCATGCTTGTAACCAGCTTTCTAATAACTTTTGCTGGCATGTTCTCCCATTCGTTTAATATTCTGTTTTTTAATCCTCCTCTATTTAAAACATTATGTTTGCGAACGCGCCGTTTAAGTTCCTCCCATAAATGCTCGATGGGGTTAACATAAGGTGATTACGGAGGTGTATGAAGCTGCTGTCGCATATTATGGATCATCCATTCTCGTACCGAGTTTGCGGTATGTTTCGGATCATTGTCCTGTTGGAAAATGTATCTTTTTTCGAGTGATAATTTTTGGACACTTTCTCTTAAATTGCCTTTCAAAATGTTTAGATAAACATGCTGATCCATGGTATCATTAATAAAATGTAAATTTCCAACTCCTTCAGCGGAGTGGCAGTGTCCTCAAAGCAGAACACTGCCACTCCCTTGTCTCACCGTGAAACAAGTTGTTTTTAATTTAGGTTGCGGTATTCTTCTTTTTCCAAACTTTAGTTCTGCCATCAGACCCAAAAAGGTTAATTTTAGTTTCATCACTAAAGGGTACGGATTCTCAAAATTCAGGAGGTTTAGTAACGTATTCCCTAGCAAAAGCTAATGGCTTTTTGCGATTAGCTTCCGAAATTAACTGCTTCTTCCTGGCTGCACTCCCCTTATAACCTGCCCTGTGTAAACAATTTCTCATTGTTTGTGAACAAACATTTTTCGACAATAATACTGGCCTCTTCACGTGGAATCAGTTTCTTGGGACGATCGGAAAGTGGTCGACTTTTATCGGAACACATTGATTTATACTTGTTTATAATGTACTGAACAGTAGCATGCAACTTTTTAACAATTTTTCGTATATTTCTGTACGATTTTCCATCTTTCCACAAATCCGTTATGATCTTTCAAACTTAAAATGGAATTTGACAATTTTTTTCGCTCATTTTTAATACTCCTTTGAAAACCCACTGCAAAATTACTAGCAACAAGTGACACATTATAAAGTATGGCCGAAAATTATTCATTTGTTTTCAGTTTAGGGAGCAATAGATTGCTTGATAAAATGCGGCTGGTTATAACGTGTTTTTTTCAATGCAGTTCTTGACTGTATGGAGACTTTTTTGACATTAGTTTTGTTTAAGTTTTAAATATTAATTTAAACATGTTTTCTCAGAGTTCCAATTAATTAGTTAAACATAACAGAAAAATAGTATAGAAAGCAGGTGGTGTATGGAGACTTTTTAGACTGACTGTATATGTATATGCATATATATATATATATATATATATATATATATATATATATATATATATATATATATATATATATCAACAAGTGTCAGACGCGCACGAGTGATAAATTGGAAAAGTGTGTGCATAGTGTTGTGTTGTTGTGTTCAATATGTCGAAATTTATACCGAACAATGAGCATTCGTGGACAGCATTAATTTTTTGTTTTTCATTTGAAGAAAACTGCTGTTGGATCATACCGATTACCTCGAGAAGCTTATGGTGAACATGCTCCATCGCAAGATACGTATGAACGATGGTTTCGGCGTTTCAAAAGTGGTGACTTCGATGTTGCAGACAAGGAACGTGGAAAACCGCCAAAAAAATACGAAGATGTGGAACTGCAAGCATTATTGGACGAAGATGATTTACAAACACAAAAACAACTCATCGAGCCATTAGGCGTTAGTCAACAAGCTGTTTCCAATCGGCTACTAGAGATGGGAAAGATTCAGAAGCGCAAAAACACATGTGACATTTTGCTCGCTCGGTACAAAAGGACGTCCTTTTTGCATCGTATAGTTACAGGGGATGAAAAGGGGATTTTATTTTGAGAATCCCAAGCGCAAAAAATCATGAGTAGATCCAGGCGCACCATCCACATTGACCGGCAGAAAGACGATGCTCTGGGTTTGATGGGACCAGAGGGGCGTGGTCTATTATGAGCTGTTAAAACCTGGGGAAACGGTTAATACTAAACGTTATCAACAACAATTGACCGATTTGAACCGTTCGCTGCTTGAAAAAAGGCCAGAATACCGAAAGAGACAACACAAAGTCATTTTCCTTCATGACAATGCTCGATCACATACGGCAAAACCAGTTCGCGATACGTTGGAAGCACTCAGCTGGGAAGTTCTACCCCATGCGGCTTACTCACCAGCCTTCGCTCCTCCACTTGTTTGCATCGATGGGTCACGCACTTGCTGAGTAGCGCTTTGGTTCATACGAAGATGTGAAAAAATGACTCGATGAATGGTTCGCTGCAAAAGGAGAAGATTTTTACTGGCGTGGTATTTACAAATTGCCCGAAAGATGGGAAAAATATAAAACAAGCGATGGAGCATACTTTGAATAAAGCACTTTTTATCATTCTTCCGAATTTAACATGTTTTTTTAGAAAAAAATCCGCATTTCATACTTGTACACTTGGTATATATTAAACCTTACAGCTTCTTCTAAATATAAAAAAAAATGATTTTGGTAATCTCATCGCAAGTGGTGCGTTTCACTAACATAATCATTATTTTCTATTTCTAAACACAGACATATCCTGTCAACTAGTAGACACTTCTTTGTATGCAGTTTGAAAGCAAATATATTTCTTAAATGACATTTTTATATACATTTAACTGATGCCACTACACAGTATAGATCACCACTACACCAAACACTTTATTTTTGCACTCAACGCGCGTTTCGCTAACCATGTTAACTTCATCAGAAACGATGATGAGTCAATCACCGCTCCCGATGAAGCTGATGAACATGATTAGCGAAATGTGCGTCGAGTATAAAAATAAATTGTTTGGTGTAGTGGTGATATATACTGAGTAGTGTCATTGTGCCAAAGATGGACAATGGATCATCTTTAATCTTTTGTTAATTTATATCCGGGTAAATATTATATCGTCATAATAAATGCACATACATAAACATTTTTCCATGTATATGTCCGTTTCTGTATTTATTTTTAATGTCAAGTTTTTCATTTAAATATTTTCCACATTGCTTAGTATAAATAATAATAGGAATATAAGAAACAGTCATTTTGTTGAAAATGGAAAATTAATTTAATTTCAAAAAGTCCAAACAAAAAGTATATTTGCAATTCAAAACAAGTACACCGGTTCGGTTTCCACTTAACTAACTTTAATTAGATAAATTTAAATAACTGAATAGGTAATCATGACGTAATAATATTCATATTTAAATTGTGATGCTTTTTAAATTATGTCGAACGTAATAAATAATTTCAAACAAGAAAAACCGCCTGAATAATTTAATCTTTTGGCTTTATTTTATTAACAATTAATACGTGGTTTGTTTTCCACAATATTGACTGAATTTTAAGTTTCAATTTGCATTTTTTATGTTAATTAAACGCATTATTGTTTAAAATTATTAATAAAATATTTCTATTTCATTTCGTTTAATTTAAATTTAATATTCTTTTAGAGGCTTCATTAATTTATACAAAATTTTTTTTACAAATCAAACAATTGGACACAATTGAAAAAGAATAATTAATATTTGTTGAAACTTATATTTTTTTATGTTTCCACACATATATTTTTCCTTTTGTTCTTGAATCAATTGTTTTCAATTTTCTTTTATTTCTTAATAATATATAATAATTGATAATAAAACAGACGAGATCCTCCGACAACGTCCGTAGGAAATTACAGTTCACATCAGAGTTAGAAGAAGACAATATGATATACTTTTTAGATATGACAGTAATCAGGAAAAATAATAAAATCATCACAGAGTGGTACACAAAACCTATCTGGCCAGGTCGATATCTAAATTTTGCTTCAAACTGTACCCAGTGCAACAAAACCAGCATTTAGTGCAGTAAAAAAGGGTCAAAATAATAATGAGATAGGTACAGTTTAGATATAGCAATATTATGATTTTATCCTCTCTGGGGTATCACCAGGAGTATTTTCCTGAGTTTTAGACCTCGAAAAACTTGTGCTCTTTTGTTTATAAACAATTTAAATTTTCAAAATGCGTTTTTTTTGACCTTAAACTCCGGGTATATAAGTCGGATCGAACCAAACCCTTCATTGATTTTAAGTCGATCAAAATTGAAAAAAAAATGTGTTTTTTTTTTAAATTTTATTATACAGGTCGACTAAGTGAACCGATCGGCTTGAAACTTTTAGAAAATATGTCTTTTATTATAGTAAAAGTACCCTGAAATTTTGGTACAAAAATATTGAACCCAGTGGCAATTGAATTTGTTATTTAAAATTTGAATTGCCCACCGTTTTATGCGATTTGGTCTAAAATGGATTCTTTTTTTTTCCAAAATTTAGGTCTCGACCCCAGCTTTCCAATTCCATTAAAAAAAATTTCTTTGGAGTCACTTTAACCGTTTTTTTTACATTTATTTATTGATCAAATAACAACAAATGCGGTTTTTCGGTCATTTTCACATTGATGAAAATGAATTTCTCGATGTTCTCTTTTTCCATTTTTTTTTTCAACATGACCGTTGATGTCATTTGATTAAAAAACAAATGTTAAGGAAGGGTTAAAATGACTCCAAAAAAAAAATTTTTTAATTGCATCGGAACGCTGGCATCGCGACCTAAATTTTGGGAAAAGTAAGATCCATTTTGGACCAAAGACATAAAACGGCGGGCAATTTAAATAACAAATTCAATTGTACGCACTGGGTTCAATATTTTTGCACCAAAATTTTAGGATATTTTTATTATAACAAAAGGTATATTTTCTGGAAGTTTCAAGCCGGTTGGTTCACATAGTCGACTTGTACAATAAAATGAGAAAAAAAACAGTTATTGACCTGTTTTTTCGATTTTGTAAGTTATCTACACACTTGAATGATTTAAAATCAACGAGGATTTGTTGAAAATTTCCTTACGAACAGTCTGGTTTCTTTTTTGTCTCGATCCGACTTACATAACCGGAGTTACTCACATTTTAAGCTCAAAAAACGCTTTTTGAAAACTTAAATTGTTTATAAACAAAAGAACATAAATTTTTCGAAGTCCAAAACTCAAAATAATACTCCTAATGCTGTATCTAGACTGTGCGATTTCAAATGCTTTTTTTAATGCATTAATTATCGTTGGTCTAACTGATAGAGCAATAGCATTAACCTCTCCTGAATTAATAGCTAAAGAGTTAATCAAAGCAAGAAAGTTTAACTACAAAACATTTTTTTTAAAAAATTACATGAATCGAGCAGTAAAAAAGCATAGAAATTCTACAGTTCTCATCAAACCGTACCAAAAACAATAAAGAAACGAAGATTAATTTTAATTAAATATAAACACAAACGCAAATCTTAAAAGGTACATACCTACCATGAATCAATCCATTGGAATATATTCAGTACATTGCGCGGATTGTTCAAGTCAATACATTGGAATGACAAATCTATTAAAAAACAGATTGGATGGGCATAGCACTAAACAATCATAAAATAGGCCTAAAACACGACGTTGGTTATAATGAAACTAAAATTACAGACGAATGTAAAAATGACTTCAAGCTATCCATAAAACAAATGATTAAGAAAGAAACAAATATTGTAAACGATGGAACTGACATAAGAGGAATTAGTGATATACCTAGAAATAATTAAATAATCACCACATAAACAGAGTTATCATCTTAACGTAAATATAGTCAGTACCGTTATTCTCTTGATCCCAATACTCTTCATAATAAAAAAAAAAAAAAATAAAAACCTACAGATAAGAAGTTCTCCAGACTTAAAATAAAATAAACTTTAAATAATGAACGACCGTTGCATTCTCAAGGGGCGTATTATTATTTTTTTTATTTACTATTAATTTGGTGTTAAAATTCTAATTTTGTGACATAAAAAATTATTTTAAATATATCCTTGTCCAAATAAATTTGTCGTGTTTGTGTTGTTGTTTAGATGTAAATGGTACAAAATAAAATTTTTAAAATGCTCAGAAACAAGGGCGAAACGTCAAACATATTCTTAATTAAATATAAATATCCTTAAATCATCATCATCATCATCATCATTAGCTTATTCCATCCATGGTCGGATGTAAGCCTCCCCAAGTTGTCTCCAATGAACTTTGTTGTTTACTTTTTGCATCCAATCATCTCCTGCTAATCTTTTTATGTCGTCCGTCCATCTTGTCTGTGGCCTACCTCTGTATCTTTTGTGTTTTCTAGGCCTCCATTCAACTATACGGAGTGTCCATCTATTATCATTCATCCTTGCGACATGCCCCGCCCAATTCCATCTTAATATACATATTCGTTGTATTACATCTGTTACTTTTGTTCTTCTTCGTATCTCGATGTTAGGAATACGATCTTGGAGTATAATATTTAGCATTCTTCTCTCCATTGCTTTTTGGGTTACCTAGAGTATATACTTCCATTTAAATCTCACGTTTCAGTTCAATATGTTAATACTGGCAGTACATATTGATCGATCGATTGGCTTTTATTGTATTTGGGATGTCTAATTTAAATGTAGATTGTAACCTTCCGAACGCAGACCAAGCTAACGAGACTCTTCTATCCAAGTCACCCTTTAAATTATTTTTTGATATTTCGATTTTTTGTCCTAAATATATGAATGTTTGTACCTTTCCTATTCTTTCACCTTCTATTAACAGTTTCTGGCTATTATCTTCACTTTCGTTGCTCAAATATTTGGTTTTGGTGAAATTTATTTTTAGACCTATTTCTCGAGACTTGTTATTCAGCTCCATCAGCATTTCTTGCAATTCTTCTTTTGTGTTGGCAATTAGAGTGGCATTATCTGCGAACCTTAAGTGATTTAATCGTTCACCGTCTATTAGTATTCCTTTATTTTCCCACTTAACGTTTTGCTTATGTCTTCTAGAGTCAACGTGAACAGCTTTGGGAATATCGGGTCGCCTTGTCTAATTCCTATTTTAATTTTGATTTTATTTGTTTTTTCTTCAAGCATTATTTTTGATCTTGCATTTTTATATATGTATTCAAGAAGAGTTGTGTATCTTTCATCGACTCTGCAGTTACTTAAGGCGTTAAGGACTGCCCATATCTCTACGGAATCAAATGCTTTTTCGTTGTCAACCATTTCTATCCACAAGGTGACCTTATATTCATTTGCTTTTTCCACAAGTAACCTAATTGTTTGAAGATGGTCCAAAGTGCTGTATCCCCGTCTAAATCCCGCTTGTTCACGTGGTTGATAACTGTCTAATTTGTTCTTTAATCTACATGTTATGATTCTAGTGGGGATTCTGTATAGTACCGAAAACAGGCTGATGGGTATGTAATTCTCCAATTTAAATTTGTTCCCCTTTTTAAAAATAAGCACAATCAAAGCGTTTACCCAAGGTGTTGGCATTTTACTTTCTATTAGGTATCTGTTAAATAGAGCTTGAAGAGATTGTATTATCGATGCCTCTCCATACTTTATCATTTCTATAGTTATTTCATCATCCCCTGGTTCTTTGTTGTTGTGTATATGTTTAGCTTTGCGTATTTAAGGATCTTATTGGGGCTAAAAACCCCAATAAGATCCTTAAATACGTAATATAGTAATTATATATAATAAGCCTTCTTGCAACCAGCGTCGGACATAGGCCTCCCCTTCCATTCTCCATCCCTTCTGATTGTGAATCTTTTTGATCCAACCAAAATCAGCCTTTCTTTTTAGGTCATCTTTCCATCTTGTTTGGGGCGTTCCTCCGGATATTTGTCCTAACCATGACCTCCATTCTTGTATTCTTCTTTTCTCATCTGGCTGTCTCACGGTGTGACCTGCCCATCTCCATTTAAAACCCGCTATCTCTTCTCTTACATCTATCACTTTAGTTTTTTTGTCTTATACTTTCGTTTCTGATTCTGTCTTGTAATCTTATATTCGGCCTCTGACGTTCTATTGCTCTCCGTGTTTTACTCATTTGTTCATCATCTTCTTAGTCAATGTCTATGTTCGGGCCGCGTATATAAAAAAAACCGGTAGAATGCATTGATCGAATACCATCTTTCTTAGTTTCAGAGGAATTTTTTTGTTGGTTAGTATTTTCCTTTGTTTGCTAAAAGCTGCTAGTGCTAGTCTGATTCTTCTCTGTACTCCTGCCGTTTGATTGGTTTTTTCACACTTTATTATTTGCCCTAGGTTGATGTATCGTCTACGTATGCAAGCGTTCCGCCCTCTATTCTCAAGCCTCCCGGACTGTCCTCGTTTGTCGTAACCTTTGTCTTATCTTATAACAGTAGTCCCATCTTCTCTGATTTATTTTGTAATTCAATAATCATTTCCTGTATGTCATTAAAATTATCTGATATTAACACATCATCAACATAACGCAGATGATTTAAAGTTTGTCCATTTATACTGATCTCTTTTTTTTCCCATTCGAGTTTCTTGAAAACTTCTTCTAATGCTGCTAAAAATAGTTTTGGGGGCTCATGGAATACGGAATATATATATATATATATATATATATATATATATATATATATATATATATATATATATATATATATATATATATATATATTATGTTTTAAGTAATTTTTCTAGGTATCATTAATTTTTACAAGATCATTTTTCCTACTACGGAAGTATTCTTGTAGTGACTAAAAGTAGTTAAACAGTGGTGTATGCTAGAGCTCAGTCTTGAGAGTATTTTCGTACCTGATTGGTTATCTCTACAGGCCAAACTTGAGTATTATAGAGTGAGAGGAAATGCTTATGATTTTCTAAGATCATATTTAGAAAACAGGCGACAGCTGATGGACTGTGATGGTGCATGGTAATCAAGCTTCCCAATATTAGCGGGGGTGCAACAAGGCTCAATATTGGGACCAATCCTGTTTGTGATATATGTCAATGATTTGCCTCACTACTTAGAGGACATTAATATTATACAATATGCAGATGACACCACCCTATACTCTGCTCATAAAAATAAGCAGACATCTGAAAATACAATAAATGTTAATTTATTTAAAGCAAAAAAATGATTCCAAGCAAACTCACAAGCTCTCAACCTAGGTAAGACTGCCATACTAAACATGTCACTAGGTAAAAATTCAGAAGATAATCCTGTTAAGTTTTTGGGGCTTTATATTGATTCAGGAAGATTATGGAACACAACGAAAGAAATAGGCATTGACAAAGAACTAATATACGCAGTAAAAGCTCTCTACGAAAAACAACACAGTGAACATAAAAATAGGACATAAAGTAGGGAAGAGATTCCAAACATCAAAAAGCCTATTACAAGGATGCTCTACATCCCCAACACTGGTCAAAATATACCTCGAACAAACATTAAAAAAATGGAAGCAAAAATGTAGTGGAATGGGAGTCCCAGTACGAAAAGATTACTTATATACTCTAAGTTTCGCAGACGACCAAGTAATCATAGCCCAAGATGAGGAAGACCTTAGTTATATGGTAAGAAAACTGAAAGAAGAATACACTAAAGCAGGATTAGCAATAAACTTTGATAAAACGGAATATCTAACAACAAAGGAGGGAAACGTAGAGAATCTAGAAGTAGAAAACGAATCAATAATCAAAGGAACCGATAGTTTTAAATATTTAGGAACTATCATTTCAAAAAACGCAACATCAGAAGAAGAGATTAAAGCTAGATTAAAACAAACGCGGACATGCATAAGACAATTAAATTCGATTCTGTGGGACAAACACATTACAAAGAGAAACAAAAGACGCATATACAAATCAATAATACAAAGCATAATGACATACGGGTCAGAAACACGGACGATCAACAAAAGAAATAAATCTAAAATTAACGCGGTAGAGATGGAGTATTGGAGAAGATGTTGTAGAGTGACACGTATGGAGAGAATAACAAGAAATAAGAAGCCGAATGAACATCAAAGAGAACGCAATAAACACCATTGAAGAAAAACGATTAAAATGGTATGGACACATAAGACGAAGTGAAGATCATAGGTGGATAAAGAAAATAACGGAGTGGAGCCCTAGAGGGAGAAGAAAAAGAGGAAGACCCAGGCGATCGTGGAGAGACGATGTGGACGAGGCTATGGAGGACATGGGTCTAACAGATGGAGACTGGGAAGATAGAAACGGATGGAATCAAAGGCCGAGAGAAGGAAGACAGCGTCAGCTGTAGAAAATCCTTGATATATATATATATATATATATATATATATATATATATATATATATATATATATATATATATATATATATATATATATATATATATATATATATATATATATATATATATATATATATATATATATATCTATATATATATATATATATATATATATATACATATACATATATATTGATTCAGGGCTCTCCTTTAGATGTCATATTGCAAAACTCAGCTCAAGCCTATCAAAGGTAATTTATTTCATCCGAAAAATAAAACATTACTCAACAGTGGAAACTATGAAACTGGGCCTTTTCCATAGTCGACTAAATTATGCAATTTTATTATGGGGCAATACGGTTGATTGGCCAGTTATCTTTAAGCAGCAAAAGAGAGCTATAAGAGTCATCGCAAATGGGTCACATAGGCAATCCTGCCGAGAATACTTTGGGCAATTAAAGATTATGACAGTGCCAGCATTGTATATTTACCAATGCCTGTCTTTTGTTAAAAATAACCTGGATTCCTTAACAACACATGATGATATCCAGGATTATGAAACAAGAAATAACAATAAGATCATCATTTCTCGGCACAGCCTGACTGTAACTCGAGTTTTATTGTCTCTGCTGTAAAATTTTCCAACTACCTTCCAGATAGTATCAAAAGTCTGTCCACACGTAAATTTAAACATGAAATAAAAAAACTATTAATATCAATACGCCCGTACAGTTACAACGAGTACTTTGGGACAATTTGAATATGTATATTTTTGTTTGGTTATCGATTATCGATTTTGTTATTTTTAATTCACTTACATATATAATTACTTTATTTTCAATTGTATTTGACGATGCAAAGACGATGTGCAGGTTAGGTTGGCTTAACATGATTTGTATAATTTATTATACAAATAAAGTATTATTATTATTAATATTATTATTATCATAATTAAGACCTTAAGGCGGTTCGGAAGGTTTAAGGGCCATAGCTTCAGAACAAAAGCTGCAGTTAGTTAAATCCCGGCTAGTTAAGGTGTTTTATGATTTTGTATTTATATTATTTATTTAATTAAGTAAATACTTTTTCAGGGTAGAAATAACGCACTCGATAATTAATATCAGGCCCGCCGTAAGCGGGCGTGCATCGCACACATCCAGGAGGGCGGCAAATACAGAGATCTCGTCTCGTGGGCGTCTCGATCTCGGCATGTTCAAACTCTTTCCGATCAACATTATCAATGTCATTACATTTATTGCGACGCAATTCGCAATTATTATTCAGTGAAAATAGGATGGGGATTTTCTGGGGGGGGGGGGGGCATAGTAGGTTTTTCGCGCGGGCGTTCAGCCGGCTAGCGGCAGACTTGATAAATATTTGTTGGATAATATATTATTATAATTATTTAGTTTCAGAAATAGAATTAATATAATTTATTCCTCAGGTACCCTGCTTAGCTGACCAGCTGTAAATCTGGCATAGCAAACATATTTAAGTAACATGAAGCATTTGAATATAATAGGGTGGCCATACTTTTACTGTTAAGTTAGGATATTTTATGAGTTACTGCTACAGCTACCTGTGCCATCTAATTCGAGTCTACCATACCTTCAAAGTAGTGGAGTGCTCGTTACAGGTTCTTTCGATATCCAAAATTATGTAATACTATAGGAATGGACTGTGCACGCTTAGTTTTAATGATAATATTTTGAACCAAATTTCCCGTACATTTCTTTGATTAACTTTCATAAATAACATTTTAAACTACATTGACTATAATTGGCGTAGAAACAAATATTTGTTATACCCTTGTTGCACTATCTATTTTTTCTTTATTTGAATTTTTTACATTTTGTTCCACTTAGTACATTTTTTTTTCTTACTTTTAGTATCGTACTGTTTTGTTCCACATTTACTAAGAACGTTTTATGAAATAAATTTATAGAATTCAATTTTACTTGAATTGTTACTATGCTCAACTGAAGATGTTATCTTTTTTTCCTGTTAATTTTGTTCCTTTGGGGATAATAACTATACAGAAAGTCTGACTTAGTGTATGGTATATTCGAAGGACAAATTCTGCAAATTTAAACCTACTCTATGCCGACGAGGTTAGTCGGCACACTGTTGTCGTTTTATAAGATGAAGCACTGTAATTAAGGATTCGTGGCTTATTTTAATAAAAGAATTTTTTAGGCAATACTGTCTGATAATGTATTTGGATTCGATTTTTCATTATTTTTAGTGTTCCGTACGGAACACTTATAAGATCACTTAGAAGTCTGTCTGACCGTCTATCACACCCGATTTTCTCCGAAACTACTTGACACAGAAAGTTGAAATTTCGAACTAAAATAGAAATTGATGACCTCATCAGAGCCGTGTAGTTTTGGAAGTTAAAGTTTGACTTAAGAGTTACCAGGTCATCGAGTAGGGCGTCAAATGAAAACTTGTTAAAACATGAGTTTAAAAATGTATATAACATAATACTTGCGCATACTTTTCTTTGTGTTATTTTTAAAAGATTGCGAAAAATCGCTGTCCCCCCCTATCTAGAAAAGTACTGGTCAAAAAATTTTGAAAAAATTCTGGAATATTCTCCACAGGGTATAAATTGAACGAAAATTACCTTTAATAATTTAACGGGTATATAACAAAAAAAAAATTAAGATCATCAGTTTTCAGTAAAGATCGGAAAAAAATTTTGATGCAAACTTATTTGGGGTATGTTTTGTGAAGTCACTGATCATTTTTTACCTCTGTAACAAAAATTATTTATATGTATATTTTACGTATAAATTTACATTGATGATATTTTATTAGGCATACTAACTAGCACATTTATTTTATTTGATTTATTCACCATATGCCATCTGGTATTCAAAAAAAAAATCTAGGAGATTCTCTCAGGTTCCCATACAACTTTAATATAAATTAAAATGGGCCAAAAATATATATTTTTTCATTAATAAAAAATTATGTGGTATTTGTCCGCGCTGTTATCACATCAAGTTTACTAATCCATGTTAATAAACAATTATTAATAGATAGATCAGGAGATGCCTTTGTAACACAAAATTAGAACAAAGAAATGTCGGTTAATCTACGTATACTTACGTATATATATATATATATATATATATATATATATATATATATATATATATATATATATACATATATATACATATATATACATATATATATATATATATATATATATATATATATATATATATATATATATATATATATATATATATGTATATATATATATATGTTATATGTATATGTATATATAATATATATAATATATATTATATATATATATATATATATATATATATATATATATATATGTATATATGTATATATATATATATATATATATATATATATATATATATATGTATATGTATATATATATATATATATATATATATATATATATATACAGTCCAAAAAGTCTCCATACACCGCCTGCTTTCTATACTATTTTTATGTTATGTTTAACTAATTAATTGGAACTCTGAGAAAACATGTTTAAATATAATATTTGAAACTTAACCAACGAGGATTAGTATTAAAAACAGCTACCGAACATTTTATTTAGAAGTTACATCATTGTTATAAAAACGTAAACAAAATTAATGTCAAAAATGTCTCCATACACTTAACAATTACCAATAATAGTTTGACGGAGTTTAACGGAAAATAACAACTTCGTTTAAACTAATATTTAGTGGAACCTCCGTTGGCCTTGATAATCTCCTGTAACCTTTTTGTCATGCTTGCAACCAGCTTTCTAGTAACTTCTGCTAGCATGATCTCCAATTCGTTCAATATTCTATTTTTTAATTCTTCTCTATTTGAAACATTATGTTTCCGAACGCGCCGTTTAATTTCCTCCCATAAATGCTCGATGAGATTAACATCGGGTAATTGCGGAGGTGTATGAAGCTTTGTCAACACTTTGTCTTAAATTGTCTGGCAAAATGTTCAGATAAACATACTGATCCATGGTACCATTAATAAAATGTAAATTTCCAACTCCTCCAGCGGACATGCATCCCCAAAGCAGAACACTGCCACCCCCTTGTCTCACCGTGCAACAAATGCTTTTAATATCGAATGAGGTATTCTTTTTTCTCCAAACTTTAGTTCTGCCATCAGACCCAAAAAAGTTAATATTAATTTCATCACTAAAGATTACGGATTCCCAAAATTCAGGAGGTTTAGTAACGTATTCCCTAGCAAAATCTAACCGCTTTTTACCATTAACTTCCAAATTAACGGCTTCTTCTTGGCTGCACACCAATTATAGCCTGCCCTGTGTAAACATTTTCTTACTGTTTGTGTAGTTGCCGTACTTCTTCTTTTAATTTTGGTGCACTTTTCGTGAGATCTATAATTATTTGTCTAACAATACTAGCCTCTTCACATGGAGACAGTTTCTTGGGACGACCGGAGCGTGGCCGAATTTTATAGGAACCAGTTGATTTATACTGGTTTACAATATACTAAACAGTAGCATGCGACTTTTTAACAGTTTTTCCTTAATTTCTGTACGATTTTCCATCTGTCCACAAATCAATTATGATCTTTCGAACTTGAAATGGAGTTTCACAATTTCTCTCATTCATTTTTAATACTACATTGAAAACCCTCTACAAAATTACTAGCAACAAGTGACAGATCATAAAGTTTGGCCGAAAATTATTCGTTTGTTTTCAGTTTAGCGAGCAATAGATAGCTTGATAAAATGCGGCTGATTATAACGTATTTTTTCAATGCAGTTCTGGAGTATATGGAGACTTTTTTAACATTAATTCTGTTGGCATTTTTATAATAATAATGTAACTTTTAAATAAAATGCTCCGTAGTTGTCTTTAATGCTCCTGGTTGGTGAAGTTTCAAATATTAATTTAAACATGTTTTCTCATAGTTCCAATTAATTAGTTAAACATAACAGAAAAATAATATAGAAAGCAGGTGGGTGTATGGAAACTTTTTGGAGAGACTCTGTATATATATATATATATATATATATATATATATATATATATATATATATATATATATATATATATATATTATATATATATATATATATATATATATATATATATTATATATATATATATATATATATATATATATATATATATATATATATATATATATATATATATATATATATGTATATATATATATATATATATATATATATATATATATCGTGTATGGATGTATTTATGTAAAAATATAGTTATTCGTGACGGGCTGCGGTCATAAAATACAAAAATGTCCTATCGACTCTTTATTGTGATAATCAAGTTTTCGAGAAAATATGTTCTCTGCTTCAGGGCTCACTAAAAATTATAACAAAAAGACAGTAATATTAAAAATAAAATACACGATTGCCATGACTTGTCAATGCGAATTATAACAATAAAATTCCACAGGCATGATGCATCTCAGAAAAATAACAATCAGAAAACATGAGCGTAAAAATACTTTTAAAAAAACTTAACTTTTTTGGGCATAGCACACGTGTTGTAGAGGACTGTCTAAAGTACTACAGGCGCGACACGTGTGCGGAAAAAAAAAGCGATTTACGTTCGTCTTGAATCTCTGTAAATTGTACTCGGTGGGAAACATAGCCCTGAGCAAATCATTCCAAAGGGATGAGGTTCTCCATATTACAGACCGCTCGAAAAGGGTTGTACAAAGAGTGCCTAGCTGAACTTCATACGGATGTGAAGTATTAGCACGACGTATTTTCCGAGCATGCATCGCTTTGAGAGAAATTAAGCGGGCTACATTCATCGAACACTTTCCATGAACATACTTGTAGAATAGACTCAAGTGGCCAACCGCTCTTCAATGTTCCAAGGAATCAAGGTTGCTGATTAGTTCTGGGTCTCAAATCACTCGAATCTGTATAGAATACAACAAATGCACTTGTATGTTTGAGAGCAGAAGGCCAAACATGGCAGCAGTATTCCATCGAGTCTAAAGCTTTCTAGTTCGAAATAATAGCTACTGACAAGACATATTTGCTACCAATTAACGTTAACTTTTTTAGAACAAACTGTCGTCTGGATTTTTGTAGCATTAAATTCTATTTGATTACTATCACCCCAAGAAAGAATATTTTCCAGGTCCTTGTTAAGTTGAACGTCCTGCTATCTGCCGATATTTGCAACAGTAGCCGATGTTCGAGCGTTCAAAATAAAAGAAGAAGTAACCGTATTGTCATCTGCAAAGCTGTAGATTGGATTCCTGGTCGTTTCCAGCAGATCGTTAATGTAAATGAGAAAGATAGTAGGAGACAGTATAGCCTCTCTTTGCGGCGCTATTTTGTAACATCTCGAGTTTCCTTATTTTTAATAAATATTTTATTTATTAAATAGAAGCCGTTATTTGCCCCTTATGTATATCTTAATTTTGAGAGTGGATTGAGTGGATATTAATACTAATAGAGGGCAGAATTAAGATATCAGCTAGCTCGTACATGGAGAACGAGTTAATTTTTCTACGTCTTTTGAAAATAGTCACTATAGTTTTTTAAAACTTGGTCGTACAGTTTCGGGCACCATTCATTTTTGAATAAAAAGAATCTAAGTTCAGCTCAAAAAATGAAAAAATACTGAAGACTATTTAGTTGTTAATATAAAGAAAGAACAGGATTTTGTGAGACACTACGCGTTTAAATAAAAATGAGTATATTAACAAAATAAAAATTCTTCCTCTTATTACACTCTTAAAATTACTTAGACTTAATAAATAACTTCTTAGGCCATGAAAGTGTACACATTTAAACTAGAGTTCTATAAATTACTGCTCCGAAACGTAAAAAAAAACAAAAGGCTTTAAAAAATACGATCTAAAAGTTTACAAAATTAACTTCGCGGATTACACATCTTGAGTAGTCGTTGAGAACACACGTAGACAGGAAGTGAGATATTTTAACTGGTGTATTACTGACTTACTGATTGGTTTCTCCTCGTGGGTTTTCTATAAGCTGCTTGGCCTGGTGAGAATCTCATCAAAAATATTGTCTCAGCCACTACTCTCCTATTCTTTTTTGGGTAGCTAATCACTTTTTGACCCGAAATACCATAGGATGAGCAAGATATTTAAAGAACGGAAAAAGGCCTTAAACTTGGCAACTAGAAACGACACCCACTTGGTGATAAAAAAAAACCGTTAATCTACTACTGCATCACTGAGAAAAAAAAAACACTACGGTGTGCTGGAGGAAAAAGCCTACTACGGCCTGACGAAGGAAAAAGCCCTTAAAAATTCCAAATGGCCGTTTATATGTCTTCTCCCTACTTCTTGGGTCACGATTTGACAAAAACTTCACCCCATGTATATGTAGTTCTATGTAAAACCACTAAAAATGGACAAAGACCATATTTTTAAAGTCTGTCCACTATTCTCTCATTTATCAATCGAGTCCGAGACGCATTGTGCCGTATCACGACTCATCAGTGGAACTAGGATCGACAAATTTCGAAACAAAAACAGCATACGTCAAATAAGAAAGAAGATTCAGTACAACGGTTTTAGCCTGACAAAACTTTACAACTTTACTTGATTTTCGCGAGGAATCTTCTATGGAGAGTTGATCGCGCAATTGACTCACTAATGATATTTTATGCAGATTCTAACGTGTGAATTATTGGATCATTCTGGTCCTTTGAAAAATTACGGATTTTTTGTACAAAGGGGTCTTGTTTCCGCAATGTTTGAACTTTTTACTTTTGAAGTACCGTTAGCGACACTGGTGTAGTCAGATATATAAAATATAATGGCATAAACTAAAGCGGATGTGCAGGTTACCCCTCATTTTTAAATGAAGTTGGCATCGGCGAAATATTTTTTGTGACAGCCTCATAAAAAGAAATCTATCGGGTTTAAGTAAGGGAACGTGATGGCCATCAGATGTGTCCCCCTCCTCTGATCCACTATCTTGGTAAGTTCTGTCCAATTAATTCCATACGTCCCTCATGAAATGTAAAGAGGAGGGGACTATCATGCTTACAGTGTTCCAGATCTCCAGATCTCTTCGACATACGACAAAAACCTTTACCTGGATTCTCGTTCAGGATTTCAATCACCTCATCTTTTATGCCAAAGTCTGAAATACTAGACCTTTCTTCTGTATTACAGCATTGAGGTTTCTGTCCTCTGCGTAAGTAGTGTGGACTCGTTGAAATACTCGGTAATCAGGATAACGGTCCCGATTAGGATATCAATCTCGATACACTCTCGCAACCTTGCGTGCGTTTCCATCACAGAACCTGCAAATGAAATAAATATCTGCATATTCATTATTACTGTATGTAGTCATTTTGATGCACGAAGTCAAACAGTGTCCAAATTACATGCAAGAACAAAGTTCAAGTAGAAAAATCCAAATAACGTTAAACGATTGACGAAAATACCGAACACTTCGTTAGCCGCTGATAGCGAATCACCAAAAATACCTGTGTGCGACCGTGGGTAGCATGTCCTCTTTTTTTGGAGGCTGGTTCCTTTTGTTCACCATCCTTTCCTCTGCTCCACCCGTTACCTCTTATCTGTTTTCCTAGTTACGTACATAACAATATTAAAAACCAAAGGTCAATAGGAAGGCTAGAAGTTTATAATTATGGCGACTACAGCAGTATCAAAGTAAAACGAGGAACACGACAGCTAACACAAATTACCAAAATATTTCTGTGGAAGTGGAATGAAGCATTCTTACTATATCTCAAATTATTTATTTAGTGTCGCTGCCATCGGTTTCGTGCTGATATCAGCGCATCGTTGGGCACCAATGACTATAAAATAATAAAAAAATATAGCAAAAACAGATTTAAACCACAATCGAATTTACACTACAGTAGCGTGAACGTTGTAGTACGTATCATTATAAAAAAAAATAAAATTTATACCTATAAAATACCTTTTGGTGTAAAATTGAAATTAAAACATTGGAAGAAATTAAAAAATGTTTGTTTAGGAATTCAAGTCAAAAGATGTTTCCTTAAGGGGCTACATATACCTGGAATTTTCAAAAATTCGATTTTTTTATGGATTTTATTCTCTGTACTCCTAAAAATTATTTAAAATTTTTTTTAAGAAAATTCCATTACATTACAAAGTTATGGCATTAAATGTGATCTGGCGCCGGATTGTGTCCTACTACTTTCAGACACTGCCTGCAATATTAATAAGCAAATTTTTAATATTTTTTAACTTTTTTTAAAAATCTTAATAATTAATTTTCTACAAAATGTCGAGAGGTTTTATTAATTTTTCTAATTTGCAATTTTTTATAAATAATTAAACATAAATTTGTTGATTGAAAACTGCATACTAGAGTTTCCAACACCGAAAATTTTTTATTTCTGAAAAAAACCCTTTGACAATTTTTAACTGCTACGTTATTTTACAAGATTAATTTTTATTTGTGCACAGTGGATTATTTTTATGAAGTTGTCCTGCAGACAAGGAGGCGCCATAGTTTTCATCAGTGGTCCATTTAACCTGATAAAAAATAATGTTAACATTTAAAACATTTTAAAGAAAAAAAAATCTTATAATTTAAAGTACAAAAAAAACATATAATCGCCATTCTTTTGTATTATTCACCTTTAAAAATATATTTTTTTTTAAATATACATACTTTTTGCAGCGCTCAGGTGTATCTAATCCCTTAATACATGAACTTCAAACATGAAAACTAGATGTGCACCTAAAAGTTTTCCATTAGTTGCAAAACTTTTTGGACCATCCTATATAATATATAATTTACAAGATACTACTCAAATACAAAAATAAATACTATACAAAGTAATATAAATTTAATACATCATCACGCCTTTCATACTCTAAAATATACCCTTAAGTTCTGAGAATTTTTAGCATGAACATAGTAGGAAATACAATTCTTTTTAAGTGACGCCATGCTGCTAATCAACAAATTCACCGATAGATGTCACAGGATGCCTTCTGCCATCGTCCAGTCATAATATGCAAATAGCAACTTATTAGAACCTAACCTAATTTTGTATATTATCAATATTATTTTGAGAATTTTTCTTGATTGTTAGTTGGCAGAATGAACAATATCTAAGCATAATTATTTAAAGTTAAACATATATGGAGCTTAAGGTGTGCTTATGTATATATATATATATATATATATATATATATATATATATATATATATATATATATATATATATATATATAATATATATATATATATATATATATATATATATATATATATATATATATGTATATATATATATACATATGTATATGTATATATATATATATATATATATATATATATATATATATATATATATATAATATATATATATATATATATATATATATATATATATATATATATATATATATATATATATATATATATATATATATATATATATATATATATATATATATATATATATATATATATATATATTATATATATATATATATATATATATATATATATATATATATATATATATATATATGTATATATATATATATATATATATATATATTATATATATATATATATATATATATATATAGATATATATATATATATATATATATAGTGATATTCCCCCTTTTCAAGATTCTTGAGGTCAAGCAACCTAAAAATTGTTTTAGTTTTAGATTATTTTTAATAATTTTTATTATATAAATAAAGGTAATGGGAGTATGTCCTTGTTAGGGTCCAAAGAATCTGAAAAATATGTTATTTCCTCGACTTGCTCAACTCAACTTTATGTGAATAGTACTTTACCGTGAAGTGCTGTCATATAAAACATCAACTTGTACACCGTTGATTAAGTTACAAAATTCATAAACAATACCACAAAAATATTTTTTTAAGCTTTTTAAATTTAAAACAAATTAATAAACCTTTTTGTTGTAAATGAACTAAATTTGTATCAAAATTAAACTACAAACAAAAATAAAAAAAAACGACGATGATATGACCTACTACAGACACTGATTGAAGGTTGCAATAATCATCTATTCACCAATAGCTTGCACAGATTTCTTAGCCCACCTAAAATATAGGAAGATATGAAACACTGCTGTCATCTCACAGCAATCTTTGTCTTCTAATTTATCAAGAGGATCTTGCGATATCTCAGTAATATTTCTACGGAATATAACCATGAAAGGCAATAATCTTAACTATATCTTTATAGGGTACCTTGAACAATGTAACATACTAAACACGCCATTTTTACTACCAATCTAAAAAGTTTTAATGAAATTTAAATGAGCAAATTAAAAAAGCACCCAGTACTTTATAAGTAAGTGAAAAATGAATTACGGTGGGTTTAATAAAAACGTTAATTAAAACATAAGAAGGTAATTTCGTAGGAAATTAAAGAAAATTACTTTCAAAATATATACCCCGAAAGCGTCGAAAAATAATTAAAAATACGGCCTGGATTTTATGGGTGCCAGCTTTTATTAAACTGCGGCCGTAAGAAATATGAGAAAAACTTTGGTGATATGCCGTGAGAAATTACATTTGTAAACGTAAGACGCTTAAAATACATAAAAGGAAAAGTGGAAAAAGTTTATTCTGGCTAGCACGAACCCTGCGAGATATTGACCTACCAGGAATGATAAAAAAATACATGGAAGTCAAAGCTAGTCACGATAAAAAAAAAATTTTAATTTTTGCATTGTTCTGTTCGTAACATTATGGCAAATCGGTTCCTGAAAAATTTGTTTTTTTTTAGCAATTATATTAAAAATAAATACCAAAATGTGTGAACAGAAAAAGTCCTCGCCTTCATTTGATAATTTTTGTACTTGCTGCTGTCCTGGGGGTCATATCGATGTTGTTGGTAAACATTTCAACACAACTCGTATGGGAAGAATTTTGTGGTAACGTTAACAGTGCCGTGGAGGAATGTCGATACTGGCAATGTCACTTAGGACCAGCGCTAACGTCGTCCGCCCAGAATACTAGTGCAGCCATCTTACCGTAATGCAGAAGATTAGGAACGAGTTCTGACAAATATGAGAGTTCCTGTTAGAGTGTGTTAATTTTTGTAGTAACAAAATTACGGACTCGGAAACAGAACTTACGCAGTTCGATGAATATATGAAAAAAAACGATGGACTCACTGCTGAAAACAGAATCATTAAATCTCATGTGGAAGTTATGGAAAACAGGACGAATGACCTTGATCAAATATCTAGAGCCTACAAACATAGAAAAATAAGGAGTTCTCAAGAAGGAAAAACGAAAACTTAACAAAAATTCTGGAGAAGATAGACATTTATACGACCTATAATGTCACTAAAGATAAAATTAAATGTTTACATTGGTACAATTACATAAAAAAACAAATAATACAATTTAAAGGTAATATTGTCAAACTTACTTCCAGAAAAGAAAAAGAAAATATTCTCTTGGCAATCTAGACAAAACTCCTGAGAAAAGAAGTTGGGTCACCAAAATTGAAAATAGAAAGAATATCCGACAACTTGTTTATTAACGAACATCTTTCTCGGACCAACGAACTGTTATTTAAAGATATAAGAATTGCATGTAAAAAATATGAATTACAAGTTTGTTTGGGCAAAAAAATGGCGATGTTTCTGCCAAAAGGATGACCACTCGCCGATCCTTTTAATAAAAAGCAGGGCGTGCATCCAAATGATGGTAGTGTTCCTATCTCGTATTGTAAATATTTAATACTGATATATTGACTCAGCTGGAAATCGCCATGTGCAATCATTTAGATTAGATGAAAATTATCTAATCTACATTGAACCTATCACTATTAAATCAATTGTTGAAAAAAATAAAGCTCATAAATAATTTATGTTTTACGGCAACACAAACTAAAAACTTATTACCTCTGACAGAGAGAAGACATGTCTCCGATAGAGGTTTTCTAATCAAAATAACAAATCCTTTGTTAGATGTACCTGACTTGCTATCCTAAACAAATTTAAAAACACCTACGAGAAATTTAAGAAATTTTCTTTCATCCAATTTGCCATGTCAACTCACAAGTTTAGGACACTCTCCTAACAAAGCGCACCTATAATAACTATTTTCTGGATATAGATATTAATATATAATATATAAAATATAAACTCCGACAGAGTATAATAATCGGATTGTACGTACATATAATCCGTACCTCTGTTGACACACATATATATATATATATATATATATATATATATATATATATATATATATATATATATATATGTATATATATATATATATATATATATATATATATATATATATATATATATATATATATGTATATATATATATATTATATATATATATATATATATATATATATATATATATATATATATATATTGTAACGCTCATTTTTTCCAACATTTTAAGATCACGTTAGGACTCTGTTTTTCTTCCTATAATTTATTTCATTACATTTTTATATTTATTGCAGTGATTTCAATTTTTGGCAGTGTAGCTTACAACAGTGTTTTAAATTTTTGGGCAGTTTAATTTAAACCGGCAGTGTTTAACGCGTGTTGCCGACTTGATTTATTTAGTTTGCATTAATTTTTCGCCTGGAAGTGAGCCATTTTAAAGACGTCGCTTTAAGGAAGGCGCGAAGATATTTAAGCAGCCCTTTCGAATTTTTGATGGGCTTTTTCCACAATGAAGCCGTAGTGGCTTTCTTCTCTAGCCTGCCAGAGAATGTTTTTTTTTTCTCATGAATGCAGTAGTGCAGTAACGGTTTCTGGCTCTCAAGTTTAAGGCCTTTTTCCTTTCTTGAAATATCCTACTCATCCTCAGGCATTTCGGGTCAAAAAGTGTTTAGCAGCCCAAATGAAACTAGGATGGTGATGGCTGAGACAATATTTTTATGACAGTTTCAGGACCGGAGAGGCCCAGTAACTTATGGAAAACCCACGAGGAGAAATCAATCGTAAGTCATAAGCACACCAGTCTAAAAATCTCACTTCCTGTCTACAAGTGCATTTCCATCGACTACTCTACACGTGTAATTCGCGGACTTAATTTCAAAAACTTTTAATATCGAATTTCATCAAGCCTTTTATTAAAAAACTTAATAATCATAAATTAAAGACCGTATACCACAGTGTACACTCTTCTAGCTTAAGGGGTTGTTATTTAATAGAAGTAATTTTAGGAGTGTAATAAAGTTAGGAATTTTTATTTTGTTAGTAAATATACCCTTTTTTTCTTTAAATAAATTAATCTTATTTTAACAACTAAAAACTCTTCAGTATTTTTCCATTTTTTGAGCTGAAATTAGGGGTAGAGCATAAGATAAAGCTTGAAAAACTTACACCCAAGTTAAGAAATGACCGGGGGGGGGGGTGAAAATTTTTCATATAAGGGTGGAGAAGTAGATAAACCCCTTACTCACCTTCGCTATGGCACAGAGAGCGTTCTAGGGTACACTGGCGTTGATGGTAAAGAAAATAAATTCATCAACCGTAATGAATAAAGAAAAATTTCTGTAAAAACTAGAGATCAGAAACAAAATCTTTCAGGTATACCATACCAACTTAGGCAAAAATCCATCACGGTACACACGGTCTAATGCAGTGGATAAATAAAGCGTCAACGCTCGGCGCTCGGGACTTAGATCCTTTCAAAAATTTCACGAGAAGCTGATTGAAAACTTTTCCATAACTATATGATGGAAGATACTTTTTACTATCGAGACACACTCCATTGCTTTTAGCAATGACATATATTAATGTGTCACTATGGAATTAGTCGATGCAAAAATAAGCAAAGGTTCTAACCTGTTGGATCATGATGTTAAGGACCTCGGTAGACCTGGTTCGATATTAAACTGTAACTAGACTTACCGAAATTGGCTACTTCGCGCAAAAGAATCACAGAGTTCGTTAAGTATGGAAAACACGATACCCAGTCCTAGATCTAAAGAATCTCAGACTAAGATATGTAATTTATATCGCTTTACTTAATTAATTATATTTTTCTATATATGCAATCTAAATTTTAATTAAAGCAGACCGGGCAATTAAATATTTTTAAAGTCAGAATACAAATAAAATTTAAAGCCAATTTTGAAAAACTGAATTACCCTAGGATTATTATTATTACTTGGAGTATCTAATGTTTTTTAAATTCAAACATTCTGTTTCTATTTTTAGCAGATTTGCGTATTATGTTTGTTATTGCTTCGACCTGGTACACAAAAAGGAAAGCAATGTAAAAGTTTATACTGACTGGCAGGGCGCGCGATATTGGACTAATTATTTATTTTTTTAATAATACTGATATTACTTTTACACGTAGTTGGTTTAAATGAGATTTGAAATTTAAAAGGTAAAAAAATAATATTTGTTAGTAATTCTAGCGAAGCTCAAGTAAAAAACATTTCGTACTAAGTTTTGAAAATATCTTGCTTATCTCTGATTATGTTAGATGTTTACAGCAAATAAGAAATGATACTTTAGATTTCATATATTATTATTATAAAAGTTGTATAAAAAAATTAATTAAAGAGAGGAAATTTCACACTTTGGTCAAAATCGAAGTTCTGTTAAAAATATTTTCTATTTACCAGGTATGTATGTATATATATATATATATATATATATATATATATATATATATATATATATATATATATATATATATATACATACCTGGTAAATAGAAAATATTTTTAATAGAACTTCGATTTTGACCAAAGTGTGAAATTTCCTCTCTTTAATTATTTTATTTTTGAATTCTACTAAAAATTATATATATATATATATATATATATATATATATATATATATATATATATATATATATATATATATATATATATACAGGGTGCCCCATATGTATGGAATAATGATTCCACAGCATTTATTAATCAGTGTATCAAAAAAATATTTAAATAAAAGTTATGGGGCACATGCTGACGTTGGCAATAAAATGTTTTGAACTGTGAGTTCGAAGAAATTTCGCCATCTTTTTAAATGGAAAGCCCTGTATATTATTTTATTTTTGAATTCTACTAAAAATTCTAGATATTATTTGTTTAACGTACCATATATCTAAATTGACCTGCTTTGGAATTATTGTCATTTGAAATTTAAAATAAAAAACAGACAAAAAACTATTAATAAATACTTTAGGTTTATTTTTAAGGTAACAATTGCTCAAAATGTCTACCGTTAACAGTGAGGCAATGACCCAATCTGTCATAAATAGCCTGAACAGAGTTTTGCAGAGAATCCGGGATGATCTGTGACAGTTTCAGGTCGACTTCGGTAAACTGTGGTTTTCAAATGACCCCATAAAAAAAAACGAGTGGCGTAAGGTCAAAACTCTTTGCAGGCCATTCTATAGCATCTCTTCTGCCTATCCATCGATTAGGAAAAATCGCATCCAAATATCTACGAACATTGGTTTCGTAGTGAGGAGGTGCTCCGTCCTGTTGATACCACAGTTCCTGTATCCGAATTATTTTCATAGGGAAAAAGACCTTCACAAATTGGAATAACTTGGTCTTGGAGTAACTGTAAATACCGCTGTCCTGTAAGATTTCCATCGATAAGAAAGGAACTAATGACATGACGTCCACAAATCCCTGTCTACACGTTTATCTTTTATGGCCTTTGAGAATGACTGTCGATTATCCAGTGGGGATTCTCAGTAGACCAGTACCGGCAGTTATGCCCTCAACACTTCAGTTGAGACAAGATGTGGCCTCATCCGAAAAAACAATATTATGAACTAGGTTAGGATCATTATTGATTCGTTCCATCATGACCTCGCAAAATTCAACACGTCTATCGTAGTCATCTTCAGATAATTCTTGCAATAAAATGGATTTGTATGGATGCAATTTTTCTTCATTCACTATACGACTTAAGGTACCTTTACATATGTTGTGGTCTAGGCAAAGCTGAGTGGCTGTATGGGGATTTTCTGTAATTTCCAATAAAACATCTAACATTTTATCATCACCTGTTTTAACTTTTGGAAGTCCAGATTTAGAACGATCCTTAACATGACCTGTTTGTCTAAATCGTTTTAATGTTTTGCTAACTACGGATTGGGTAATAGGTTCTCGATTCGGATATTCTGCGTTAAAGAGATCACACACCTCTTGTTGTGTTCTCCTACGGTCTCTGTAACCAACAATCATTAACAAAGTGATTCTTTCAGTTTCTGTTAAATGCACCATTATAATATTACGATCAAATTGCAGTTTCACAAAATACAGCAATAAACTTTTTCGTCAATAAATTATTTCTTGACGCGTTAAGTTGTTACTTGACAGTAAATGTTTGACTCAAGCCAGCTTATTTTTTTTTAATTTAATCTCCTTAATTTCAAATATCAATAATTCCAAAACAGTTCAATTTAGACATATGGTATGTTAAACAAATAATATCTAGAATTTTTAGTGGAATTCAAAAATAAAATAATATACAGGGCTTTCCATTTAAAAAAATTTAAGAAGGCGTAATTTCTTCGAACTGACAGTTCAAAACATTGTATTGTCAACGTCAAGATATGCTCCGTATAACACCCTATAACTTTTATTTAAACATTTTTTAAATACACTGATTAATAAATGCTGTGGAATCATTATTCCATACATATGGGGTACCCTGTATAAATATATATATATATATATATATATATATATATATATATATATATATATATATATATATATATATTCATATATATATATATATATATATATATATATATATATATATATATATATATATATATATATATATATATATATATATATATATATATATATATATATATATATATATATATATATATGTATATATATATATATATATATATATATATATATATATATATATATATATATATATATATATATATATATATATATATATATATATATATATATATATATAGTTTATATATATATATATATATATATATATATATAATCTATATATATTGCTAGATATATATATATATATATATATATATATATATATATACATACGTATATATATATATATATATATATATATATATATATATATATATATATATATATATATATCATATATAATATATATATATATATATATACACATATATATATATATATGAGATATATATATATATGATATATATTATAACACGTTTTCGACTTTTTAGGCTCATCAATAGAACGCACTACTGAGACATGAAAATTACTAACTGTCCTCATAAATAGCAATCAGGTTACATAAAAAAAAAAAAAATAGAGGAGAGAGAGAGGTTGCTAAACAAACATCAATATTATTGATCAATAAAAAGAAAAAAAAAACGAGACAGTTACATCAAAACCTGGACAGCTGAATGGTGATAAAATTAAACACTGTAAAAAGAAGATACATAATAAATTTGCGTGCCAAGGTATTACTTATCATAATTAAAAACAGTAGCCACCACCCAGAACTCCAACTTTTTCTATCTAACCGATGCCATCAACAGGAAATAGGAACAAAATGGTATTAGAATAACATTCAACATAACGGATCAAGCACACAAAGAATGAGAAAAACAATACAATAAAAGATGACACGGTGAAAACCTCAGAAATAACCTGAAACCAAACCCAACATTTTTCTTTCCTGCCTCACAAGAACAACAGATCTCATTAAACGATTTCTGTGAAAGGTCAGTATATCCACCGCCTACAAAGCAGAAAGAACAATGGGATCGTCATTGAGAAAACTAGAAGAATAAAGCAATCCAAATATATACAGCATCCGCTGTAGCAATTGAAACTAGACTTACTAAAGACAAAAAAGGAAGGAAATCTGCAGGGTTCGAAGAATACAGACTTAGTATCCGTAACATACAAAATAAATCAGCTCTATTTTAATACCGCTCAGCGCCTACTAATGAGCACTACAATCTATGGACCCGATAACGCATAAATGGCACACAAATGTAAATTACTGACTAGTAATTATCGATAATTGTAAATAAGATTTCCAGTGAGAATGCATAGTTCCAGAATTAACTGATTTTAGGTAATGAAATAAAATTTGATGTATTAATAGGATTAAAGAAGAGAAAAATAATTTAGAGCCACTTACAAATTCATCGTTCGAGAATTATCGTGACAATAGATCAACACACAGACTCTCGGGCTAAATCACGAAAAACTATGTTTATAGCGATTTTGTCTCCTCGAAACCTAATGAAGTGCAGAAAATTTCGGAGGATAACTTTTTTATTTCCTTCAGCGAAAGAAGTGAAAATAACGATGAGCCTTACGATAATTTATTTTGTTAATGTCAAATATTATTACCTATCAATAACGTAAAATCTTGGTCTTGGCTGAAACATAGTCATAAAAATTATGTATCCTAAAAAAATTTAAAACAAGAAGAAAAAAAAATTCTTTTACTAGCACCAAAATGGTAAATTGTACAGGTCCAAATTGGAGACTTTTAAAGGTAAACTCCTTTATCTAAAGGAGGACGAAAACTGATGTCGGTGTCTTGGGCTCAATTTTTATGTTAATCTCAAGGGTGAAAACCGCATATCGGTATCTAGTACCGCTTCAGATATACAGGGTGTTTTTCAAAAATCTGCAATTTTGGAAAAATGTTTGTAATTCTTTTCCTATTGAAAATTTTTGATTTCTGTAAAAACATTCTCACTTTTTCATGTGGATTTCGACAGTGTAAATTACATTTTTTTACAACTAGTATTTTAATAGTTATTAACGTAAAAATATAATTTTTAAATGGGATACCCTATATATTTTTCCTTATCCGAATAGAGCTTTAAATTACCATTCTAAAAATATAGCAGACTTTATATTTTGCTTAAATCTACTTCAAAATCTAAAGGTTTTCAGTTTTTACGCGAGTTTTAAATGCATATTTTGTTAAATAGGCTTTGGACGGAGCGGCAATATCAATTGTTTACCGACAGCAGTCAAATCGTAAAAAAAAATCCCAGAGGTAACTCTAAGAGTCATAACTACAATGAAATTTACTAAATGCTATAGTACTTTAAACTATGTAGAAAATAAAACAAAACAACAATAAGACAAATTATTCCGAGTAGAGCAAACTAAAACACAACAATTTTCTATAAGAGATGTTCGAAATGTCGACCAGTTTCATTTACACATAGGCGGCACCTTTTCTGGACACTTCTTAGCGAGTTGATTAGTTCAAGAGGAGTGAGATCTGCAAAACTTTGTACCACTGCGACTTCTAACTCTTGCCTGGTGTTTGTCGGCAATTTAAAAATAGGTCTTTCATTCTTCGCCAAAGATAGAAGTCCATGGGTGTTGAATCCGGTGACCTTGCCGGCCAATGGTTTGGACCTTGGTTGGCTATCCAGTTATTGTCGAAATTGGCAGATAAAAAATTACTAATAACAGCAGCGTTATGAGGGGGTGCCCCGTCGTGTTGAAAAAATATATTTCTAAGGTCCATTAACGACAGTTCATCAAGAGGTTCTATTGCTGCCTTAAAATTTCTAAATATCTCTGAGAGGTGAGTGTTCCTTCATAAATAAATGGACCTATAACCCTGCCTCTAAAAAGTTCCTGCCCACACATTAAATCCAAATCTGCCTTGATTTCTTTGCTCCACAACTAAATGAGAATTTTCATTGTGCCCACGTATAAGAATTGTAACGGTTCGTCGTTCCAAATGCAATTTAATGAAAAATTCGGAACATGGTTACACTTCCCCAGAAACCATTGGCAAAAATCCATACGTTGAAAATCTCGTTGAACTTTTCCTATATGGCCTGAAATTGTGCTTCTTCAAAGTGCGACTTACGTTAGTTCTTGGTAGTCCAGTGGATTCTTTTAACTGTCGGGTTGAAGTGTTGGGATTATTTCCAATAGTTCCTAAAACGAGTAACACAATTTGAATTAAACCATATGGCCGTTTCCTCCAAAACCTACTTCACAAAATGCGCATTTAAAATTCGCGTAAAAACTGAAAACTTTTATATTTTGAAGTAGATTTAAGCAAAATATAAAGTGTGCTATATTTTTAGGAACAGTAATTTAAAGCTCTATTCGGATAAGGAAAAATATACAGGGTACCCCATTTAAAAAATATATTTTTGCGTTAATAACTATTAAAATATTAGTTGTAAAAAAAATATAACTTAAACTGTTGAAATTCACGTAAAAAAGTGCTGTGAAAATGTTTTTTCAGAAATAAAAAATGTTCTACAGGAAAAGAAAAACATTTTTCCAAAATGCAGATTTTTGAAAAACACCCTGTATATCGGAAGCGGTACTAGATATCGATATTTGGTTTTCACCGTTGAGTTTATCATAAAAATTGAGCCTCAGACTTCGACATCGGTTTTCGTCTATCTCCTTTAGCTAAAGGTGTCCAATTTAGACCACCCTGGTACAGTACTTACCTGCAAACATTTAGTTCTAAATTAAGTCATTAATATGAATTTCTCGCCTTCAAAAGTTATTTGTCCAATCGACCGTGCCACAAAAAAATGTACCAATACGGTGTCAATACAATACGTAGGAGACTCTCAATTGCTCGCTCTGCAATCACAAAATTAGTCAAAATATAGAAAGATTTGAGCGTCTCGCGACCGACTAAGTCAAGGCTCGAAAGAACGCTTATATTTCCGATTGCAACATATGCATCGGAAACATATATGATAAAGAAAGCTGATAGAAATAAAATTGATGTATTTGAGATGTGGGTGTATCGTCGAATTCTTAGGATATCGTGGGTGGAACATCGAGCTAATCAGTCTATTCTCTCTCTCTCTCTCTCAATTCTTTTACCCCAGTGGGAATATCCGGTGATACTATGCAGTTGCTGCCTCAACAGTCAATCTCCAGGCATCTCGATCCTGCGTGACTTGACTTAAGTCGTGCATACCCATTCCAAGGAGAGATCTTACTTAGTCAGACCATCTTGTCAGAGACCGTCCCCTTGATTTTTTATCTTCTACCTTCCCCGTTACTACAAGCTTTTCCATGGCATCCACTTTCCTCATGATGTGACCAAAATATTTCAGATATTGTCTATTAATTCTATTTGAAAGTCGGTTATTTATACCAAGCTCTTCAAGAATAGATACATTAGTACAGTGTTCGGTATATGATACTCTGAGGATTCTTCGATCTGTCCACATCTCAAACGCATCAATTCGTCTTTTGTCAGCTTGTTTAATGGTCCATGTTTCCGATGCGTAAGTTGCTATGGGGAATATAAGGCTGGATAGCAATCTTAACTTTGTATTTTTTGTGACAGCTGGATCTTTCCAGACCTTAGTGAGTTTAATGGTCGAGTTTCTAGCCATTGCCAAACGGCTTCTTACTTTCGCTTCACCACCACCATTGTTAGTTATGAGGGATCTCAAATAGTTGAAATGGTCTACAACAGTGAAACCAGCAATTTTATTTATGTGTAACAGATCTTCATTACAACTAACAATCATTACTTTGGTCTTCGCTCTATTAATTGCCAATCCATAGTTTTTGCTAGTAATTTCTAGGTGGTCCATAATTGAATATAGGTCTTGTATTGAAGTTGTAAGTATAACAGTATCAATTCGCATATCTAAAGTTACTTAGCTTTTTTTCCACCTATTATCATACCCCCACTCCAGTCATCCAAAACAGAACTCATTATATATTCACTATATGTGTTAAAAAGTAAAGGTGACAGAACACAGTCCTGTCTGACGCCGGCTTCTATGATAAAGGGATCGGAAAAAGAATTATTCAGTTTAATTCTGTCATTTGTGTTGTCATAGAAGGATCGGATAAGGTTTACAAGATGTATAGGTGTTCCTATACAAATTGAAATCGACCAGACTTTGTTCCATTGTATGCAGTCGAAAGCCTTAGAGTAGGCTATAAAACAAATATAGGTTATTATTTGGAATGCCCTGACATTTTCTATTATCTGGCGTCTGTTGAGAATTTGTTCTCTAGTCCCTCTTCCTGAAATGAACCCTGTTTGTTCGGTAGATATTTTCGGCAGCAGAAAGTTTTGAGACTTTTATTTAGGATCCAGAGAAACACCTTAGCAGCGTGTGACACTAGAGCGATTGTTCTATAGCTGCTGCAATCCATAGGGGATCCTTTCTTATGCAAGGGTATAAATGCAACTTCGCTCCAGTCTTTAGGCCATCTTCCAGTTTTCCATACCTCATTACATCATTTTTATTATTTTCGCAGTGCCTGCTGCTTTTGTATTCTTTAACCTTTGAATAGCCTTCCTGACTTCAGACTTAAGAATACATGGATCTTGTTCTTCTGCGGCTTCTTTGTCGACACTGCAGTTACCCACTAATTGAGCCACAAGAAGTTCTTTAGGGTAATCCTTCCAAATGTCAATGATTCCAGGCATGTCGGTAACTGTTCTACCTTCCTTATCTCTAATTATTTGTGTTTTAGGTTTGAATTTTTTCGATAGGTATTTTACCTTTTCATAAAGTTCTTGTGTTCGATTGTTTGTAGCATGTGGTTATAGCGCCTCATATATATTATTCAAGTATGCGTTTTTGTCCTTTTTACAAGCCACCTTGATTTCTTTATTGATTGATCGAATTTTGTCTTGACGATCCGATGTGTTGTTTATTAAAAACAAGTTTCTTCTTGTTTCTATAAGCTTTAGGGTATCGTCAGTCATCCAATGGTTTTGAGGGTGTTTTTGTATTTTTGCTGAACATTGTGCAACAGCATTTGTTATCCACTTCTTAATATCTGTCCACGTTTTTTCTATATCTTCTGTGACTTCCGAAATGTTAAAGTTGATTATTGTTTGGAAAAAAGTACTGCCTGACGCTGTAATTCTCTTATTTGTGGTTGTTTTTCTGGGGTGGCTAGTTTTATTCTCCTATGAGCCTTTAATAACTTGTGATTTGAACCACATACCGCGCCTGGGCGGGATCTTACATTCAATATAGACGACCTCCATCTAGAGCTAATCAGGATATAATCAATCCGATTTTTGTAGTGCCCGTCCGGTGACACCCAAGTCGAAAGTCGTCTTGGATGATGTTTAAAGGTGGTATTAGTGATAGTAAAGCTATTATTAATAGCAAACTGAAGTAGACGATCTCCGCGTTGGTTTCTAACACCAAGCCCATATTTTCCAATGATATTCCGACTCTGGTTAGTCTATTCTACAAGAACTAAAAATGACTAAAAGACTGAACTCGCTTATAAACCAGATATAGTTGAGGTATTTTGGCCACCTCAGCAGAAGATATGAACTGGAATCACTGGTCATACAGGGAAAGGTTGAAGGCAAGCGCTGCAGGGGTAGATCACCTTCACGTTGGGTGGATAATATGAAACAGTTAACCGAGAAGTCATTGCATGATGCGTCAGAGCATGCACAGAACCGAGAACAGTGGCAGATAATAATTCAATCCATTTATTGAGCACAGAGTCACCATACCCTCTCAATGGTGAAAGAACTTAGGAGGAGGAGAAGCTTACGAACCTGATTTTATCTGTTCTTCATCTCAAACTTTATTAATTCCTTTGATTCTCTTTGAAAGGCAAATGAAAGGACGACAAAGTTTCGTTGAAGATGGATTTTTATTTTGCCAGTAATTAATTTAAGTGTGTCTACGTTGAGCAAATCTTAAAGAAATTGGAACATTTCTAGCTTCTGTAAAAGCTTGTTTGTATTGCGAAAATTCCAAGTTCTATCACAACCATATTTTGATATCAATTCAAGATTAGTTTTTCCTTTTTCTAGTGCAGATTTTTTACGTTTTCAATTCGTAAAATTTTTTGAGCTGTATGATCAAGGGTGTATTGTAACCTAGTAAAAGCACTAATTTCAGTAACATCAAATTTAGAACAACAGCTATATTTAGCTCCAGTAATATGTCAATATTCAAGTAAAATATTAACTTTCTTTTGAAGCAAACACCTTACACGTTTGAATAAGAATGAAAAAATAACACATATTTCAGATTCCTCGGCTTCGAGTACTTTGAAAAGTACGTATAATATATAAATATATATAAAAGGACCTCTTACAACTGGAATCTGATATTCCTGCACGTACTATTTCTGTCGGAAATAGTGAAAACATAATAACGTTTTGACCCAGAAAAGGACATACAATACAATATACGTATATGCAACAACCTCCTACCCCAACCCTTATACGTTGAAGTATAAATACTTTTGTTTAAAATTTGTACTTTATCCACTCAAAAACGAGGATAAATTCTCACAATACTACTGAAAATGTACAAAACTATCGATCATCACCCCTTTTACCCGTTCCCTTTCTACTTTAAGTTTTATGTATGTGTGGACTTTTGAAAGCGACACCTATGGAGCATTACTTAAATTAATATTAAACACCATTTTAAAAGCTTCATCTGTCATATGAAAACACCCTAAATTTCAAGTCGATATGTCAAGTCATTCATTGTTTATCAGCTGGTTATAGTAGACGTGTTTGAGTATTTTTTAAATTGAAATAATCAAATATCGTGCAGTGATAAAATTCTTTGTTTTGGAAGGTTTATCGGTAACTGAAATCCATGCAAAGTTAGTGAAAGTATTAAAGGAGTCTGCTCCTTTATTTTCAACTATTCACAAATTGACTCGAGTTTAAACGTGGTCGTAAAAGCGTCAATGAGGATCCACGGACAGGACGTCCAAAAACTGCAACAACTGGAGAAACTGTTGTGCAAGTACAAGATATGGTAATGGAGGACCATCGATTAACCATGGATGATTTAGTTGACGCTATAGGCATCTCACATAAATCAGTATATGAGATCTTAACTAATATTTTGGGTATGAGGGAGCTATTCACAAGATGGGTGCCGAATTTACTAACATCAGAACAAAAACACACTCGAGGAAAACTTTCTAAACATAATTTGGGTCGTTTCACAAAGAATAAAGCTGATTTTGTGCATCGATTTATAACTAGGGATGAGACTTGGGTTTACCAGTATGATCCTGAACTGCGACAACAAACCGCACAGTTGACTGAGCCCAGTTGTTCAGTTCCAAAGCAGTCAAAGTCGTCCAAACAAATTATGGCATCAGTTTTCTGGGATGCAAAAGGAATTTTGTTAACTGATTACCTTCAAACCGGTCAAACAAACTCAGAAGAGTATTATTGCAACCTTTTAGACCAGCTGGATGAGAAAATCCGTGAGAAAGGGCCCGATTTGCAGAAGAAAAAATCATCATGACAATGCAACTGCTCACAGAGGTGGTCTGGCAACGGCAAAACTAGTCGGATTAAAGTATGAATTGTTGGAACGTACCACTCTATTCGCCAGATCTGACTCCGTCTGACTTCCATCTGTCCCCAACCTCAAAAGATTTCTACGTAGAAAGCGTTTTTTTTTTTTTCAACAAGGCATGAGATGACAGTATCCGTAGATCGGTATTTTGAAGGTCTTCCGTAAAACCATTTCAAGGATGAGGCAAATGAATTAGAAAATCGCTGAAAAAAAAATGTATTTAGCTTAAGGGAGATTATACTAAAAAATAAATGTATTTCGACCCATTAATTCATCTTCTTTCATTTCCGCTTTCAAATCTTATTAACTGACCGTATATCTCAATTCATTCGAGAGTTACACTGTCAACAGATCGATGGATAGTTATGCAGAGACATACTGATGGAACTATGGTTTTCGTGATAGGAGAACCCCGAAACTTCAAGAAATTAAAAAATCTCTGAGGGTGATTTTTTCGATATACAGTACTTCCTTTTAGCACGGAAGTAAATTGAGAATATTTGATATCGACTACATGTTACAAAAATTAATCATAAAACCTGTAACCTGTTACAAGTTTACCTACATAGAATAAATTTTCAAGACTATGGAATGTTCATCATAAGAACATCACACGTAACAAATTAAATATATCACACAGCCCGACTAAACGCAGGAACTAACGAAGGAATTTCACTAACGAACCCACTAAAGGAAGAGGGCCGAGGGGTAAAAGGGGTCGAGTTAAACTCGTTTGGGGTGTCCCACAGAGGCGGCGGTAAATTCATATAATGTTTAATAAAAATACATAAGTAAATTTACTGAAAATAGTTGTTCTGTCCATTTAACAAAAATCTTATAAGTAAGAATAGTATACCAATAATAAATTCTCCCCAGTCTCATCAAGAGCAATAAAGACTATATACCAAGTTTTCCATTACTAAATAGGTGAAGAATCAATTGAGTGGTATAGAAAACAGTTCTTGAACAAATACAGTTTGGAAACATGGAAATTTAAAAATATTTTTGTATATAGATGATGACTTAAAAAAGTGTGGTACCTGTAAATGTATTTTTTTTAACGATTCTTCTTCTTCTCGAAGTGCCATATCCAATACGGACATAGGCGACTCTCTCCCACTTGTCTGTGGGTCGTGCCTTTTTCAAGTGCCCCAAAGACAAAGGGAATCTACAGTTTAATGCCGGTTACAAACGGCCAAAGTAAGAGGGCTTGACTAGGCATGGTACTATGGGTGGTTTGCCATTGGCTTCCCGAGAGAGGCGATCGTCATGTCTTTCAACAATAGATTATCGAAATTTTAGGTGCAGTATTATTAAATTACCCAAACCTAAATTTAATAGTTTTTGACAGTACAATGTACTAACTTACACGTTGTTATATGTTATTTTGTTAAATTATAACTATCAGTTTATGCAAAATAGGAAATAACTACTTCGGGGTTTAAATTTGAGTGAGCGTTAGTATTTTTAAAAACACCAAAATTTATATATATATATATATATATATATATATATATATATATATATATATACTGTATGTATATATTATATGTAATAAAATATTACATCCTGTAGATTTAAAAATATATTAAAATTATCGGTCTTTCCAGGTGAAACTTTGAAATTAAAGTTATTCCTGTCTCCTGTATTCTTTATCATCATACCAATGGACCTTTGTATAAATAGAGCATATTTTTCTAAAATATTCTTTACCATTAATTTATGAAAGTATTTAATTGTGATAGATATATTGTCTGTTTGTGTATAAACAGGAATGTTTAGTTCCTTGGAACGTTAACTCAGTTCAAAACTAACTTAGACTATTCCACATCATTTTAGTGGACTATCTGAATGAACATCTTGGTGATATAAAAATCATCCTTTACTGTTTTGTTTCCTTAGAATAGTATCGTAATCAATTTCAAAAAAACAGTACAGATATAACAATTCAAAGATAATTATATTTACAACACTGGATACATTAGCCCCCATGATACGGCAGTGTGATTGTCTTCTACTTCTAATATTAGAGAGGAGGGGTTCCGCTAATAAGCGGCTTACTAATTACAGAAAAGCCGAGATACGCATTGGAACGTGAGTCCTTTGTATTAAGATATACAAGGCGTGTGTGATAATTATCATCTTAAAATTTTAGAAGATAACAATAGAACATAACCTAAAGCGAAAATATTTTTTGTACCATGAAAGTTACTGAAATATTAGGGAAATACTATATATACAGGGTTTTATTTTCAAGTTGGTTTCTTTAAAGATATTTTAGGACACCTATTTGAAATTGATTCCAACCTAAAAACAAAAAAGTTTAAGTTTCACAAGTGATATTGTCGACTGGAAAAAAGTGTTTCGATTAGGCAATTAAATAAAGATTCTAGTTAAAATAAACAACAATTTATTCCATTAATCAGTTATCAAATCAATAATTCTGACTTGAAGTTTTTTTTTATTAAATGTACGAGAGAATACTCTAGCAGGTAACATATTACAGAATTAAAATGGAAACAGAATTTGTCTTAATAGATTACTGTCCTGCTAAATTGCATGTAATATATTTTATCTCCTTTAGGACATTCTAGAATACTACAAAGGGTGAAAAATCCTGAGACTTTTGAAGAAAAAACAATGTTTTCACCCAAAATCAACTTTATTCTTCAACATAGTTTCCTCCAAGAGCGATACACTTATTCCAGCGATCTTCCAACATTTGGATACCTTTCGTATAATACGATTTGTCCAGCTCTCTAAAATAAGTTTCAATTTCCCATTCGACTTCGTCATTTCAGACAAATCTCTTCCGCTGGAGCCACCAGAGGCAGTAATCGCTGGTGGCCAGATCTGATGAATACGGTGGATGAGAAAGCAATTCATAGTACAATTTTATCATGGATTTTAGGAGCTTGCGAGCTGGCGTATTATTTTGATGAAACAACACTTTTTTCTTCTCTAAATGTAGCCTATTTTTCTTGATTTCACCGTTCAACCGGTCTAATAAGGCAACGTAATAGTCTCCGGTGATTCGTCGCCCCTTCTCAAGATAGTCGAACAGTATTATTCCATGCACATATCAAAAAATACTTGCCAAAACCTTTCCTGCTGATGTTTATGTTTTTTTGGACGCTTCGGTCGGCTTTCATGCGATTTCAGTCACTCTGCGGACTGACCGTTTAACTCAGGCGTGTATTGGTGGAGCAATGTTTCGTTCATTGTTACGAATCGACGCAAATACTCTTTTAGATTAAGCCAAAACAGTGCCAAACTGTTTTGTATTTTCGACGCGTTGCTGGATTTTGATCAATCGTGAGAGTGTGCCACCCGTCAGGCACATAGCTTTTCCTTATGCAAATATTCATGAAAAATATGCCTCACGCGTTCTATTGACATCTTCAGGATGTCAGCTATCTCTCTCACTTTCACTTTGCGGTCATTCAGAACAATATGATGGATTTTTTGTGTTTTTTTAGGAGTGACTGCCTATTTGGAGGTCCGAAACGAGGTGCATCATCGGTGTTTGTACGACCGCATTTAAATTCACTAACCAATCGACATGTAGTTGCTTTCGACGAAACAGATGTGCCATAACACTTCTCAACCTATTTCTTGGTTCTGGCTGTATTTTTTTCCATCAAAACGCAATTTTTAATCAACACACGATATTCTTTTTGTTTCATCGTTTTGTGAAAATCAAAGTAGTGTCACTCAAACCTCTGTAAGTCGCAAACTAATAGACAAAATGTCATGAAAAATTTTTCTCGAATCTCCTGAGAGTTGACACTAAGTGAAAATCATATGTTTTTTTTGTTTGTGCTGCATCTCTCGGAGAGTCTCAGAACTTTTCACCTCATATGGTAAGCTGTATAAATTATGACGAATTTTCAACAGTAAGTTACTTGCTAATACCAAAGTGACTTTATAATTTAAATATTAAAAAAAATTATCGCATTATTTATTTTATAAATTTCACTGTTATGAAAAAGCAACAAATTACTAGCCTCGTTAAAGTTTTATTGAGCAGAGGTTATTATACTTCTGGAATTGAAACGATATTAGTACATTAATCCATCTCCTAGTTATGTTTATATAAATATAGTTCCCCAGTGGTAAAAAGGTGTAGCCGAAAAAACAAAAAAAGATTATTGGTAAAATCACGTGAAAAACATAGTGAAAAACTGGAATAGAAAATCTTGTCAAGAAAAGGAGGCAATGGTACCTTTTGAATGAATTTGGAACCTCTCCAAACAGCTTTATTAAATTGACTTCACAATGTTTTTCAAGGGCAAGGGCAAATCGTAACAGTCCTTTATTTTTAACTCGAGAAAGGCCTTGTTTGAGATTTTAGGATGAATTAGAGAAAAAGAAAAGGAAAAAGAGAAAATGCTGAACCATGCCTAGTTTTAATGAGACAGTTTTTTCACCATTACTACAACAAACCAAAAACTAATTCTGTGAACAAAAAAACTAATGCCTGTCAAAAAAGACCCTAAATAGTAATATGCCAATGTGATAATTTGTTTGTGGAAGATAAGTCGCCACAAAAAAATAATAGATGAACGTCAGAACTTAACCAACCAACACGTAATAATAATATATACAAATTTATATTTTGCCAAACATTGAAGTAGAAAATAAAAGTAAATTAAGGGAAAAATTCCAGAATCAGGAAGTAGGTACAAAGAATGAGATATAACTAAACCAAGGATTCTATTCACGGTTTAGACGTAACTTTAAAATCTTTGTCTTTGTCAGAAGCTCTTGCTCTTTCGGTCGGTCGCTAAGGTCATTGGTCCAATTTCACTACATCCACCGTACCATCACTTAAAAACCAGATAATACTATTGCAACAACTCCTGTTAAGGAAGCCAACTTGTTAGATTTTCTACTACTATTTTCTTCACATTATACTGTCGATATCTAAGGAAAAATACTACTCACTCGTCCCAGTGTGCAGTCAGAAATGTCATTAAACGTATTTTAATGAAGCTAGATACTATACGCTGATGGATTATCTGTCATAGTACTCAAAAATGTGCGAATGAACTAACATCAGTTTTCTTATTAGCTTAGACTACAGAGAGGAGTATTTCCTTCTTGCTCGAAATACGCTAAAATTCAGTCGATACCCAACAAAGGCAAGAAGTAGTTGCCAAACGACTACCGACTAGTCACACTGCTTTCAATATTATCAAAGGTTATAGAAAAAGCTATCAATTATCATCTTCTAAAATATCTGAAAGCATGCACTATTATTAGTGACCATTAATATGACTTTCGTAAGCAAAGATTAACAGGAGATCTTCTAACTTGTGCCACATATATTTGGAAAAATTCAAATAAACATTTTGGAGAATTTCGAGTGGTTGCACTTAATATATTCAGAGCATTAGATCGCATTTGGCATGATCGATTGTGGCTGAGCTACGCTCTTATGGCATGTCTGAAGGGTTATGTTTATGTTTCTCGTGTTTTCTCGGAAAACGTTCTTTACGAGTGGCAGTTGACGGGTTTCTTTCTAATACCTTCACTATCAAAGCCACTGTGATCCAAGGCTCCATTCTGTCTCCTGCTCTCTTTTTTCTTTCCATTACGATCGACCGAAAAGGAACAAGAATCCAACCTACAGCTTTGAAGATAACAGTACGCCTATGTCTTCATTTACTTTGAATGCTCAAACATCAGCTATTCGTGCAAATATCCGCAGACAGCAGGAAGTCGTTCAACCTGTCAAAGACTTGAAAGAAATTCTTTTTTGGGGTGACAGTAACCAAGTAGAAATTTACTCTACAAAAACTCAGGCAACAGTTTTACTAACAACCTTGGGGATCCGATCTAGTTACGTCCGGACACTGCATTTCTCTAGCACCATTATTCAACTTGCTGGGTATTAACTTAAAAGTAAATATATATAGGCAAGAACATGTTGCATGTATATAGCAAGAAGAACTTCTTAAAAGCTGGGAATATTATTTCAAACTAGAAAGCTTTACACTCCACGACAATTTTTAATTTAGTATAAAGCTCAAATTTGCCTAACGATGCTTCGATGTTTGAGCCACTGCTCCCAAACAAAACTAGGATCAACATTAAAGTGTGGAAATAAACATTGCTTAATATCATATTCTTTCAAATTAATGCTCTCAGCTAAATAAAAGTCACAATGTTAGGGTTATAGTTTAGTAAGTAACTAATTATTAATCTGAAGTTTTGTTTTAAATTATATAAGTAAAACCCAAAGAAATATTTCAAGGCTATCATAATCGAGAAAATTTGTGTCAAATGAGGAGGAATAAAAGAGACAAAAGTAAAAATAATAATTTTGCGTTCCATGTGTCATACTGAAAGACACATGGGACGGTAGGCAGATTTTCTACTCACCTAATCAGCTTTATATTGCAATATGCTTTATTCCATGCACCTTTATAAACTTTAAGATGAACTCACCTGAAATAAAAGGATGATATTATTAGATATTATTAAAATGTATTTTTTTTACGTTATATTTTGGGATATGAAGTGATTATGGAGTGAAAGCGATTTTAGAAGCATAGCATGTGAGATTTAAATGAAAACTCTGCACTTTGTTACTGTTTTCCATTTACTATATAGCTTAAAATTAATTTGTAATATATAACTGGTCCAATGATGTTGGCACAATGGACGCACAGTTTCCAAAGCCTAGATGCAACATCTCTGCTGGTGGGATGTAATGATCTCGCTGTTGTGCAACATTGCGACCGTACAGCATTGGTGCGTTATATTTTGCATTTGACATGTTCCACATTCCCATTATTTGAATTATTATATTAATTTTGACGGTGCCGGACAGCTGGAACTAACTAAAATTTTTCATAATATGGAGTTTTGTACGACTTCCACAGAATGTTGCGGAAACGGTGCGGAACTTGCAAGGCTTCCACGTCGTTTTCGTCTTAACACTAGCTAACACAGCTAAGAAAGAATAAAACATAACTAAGAAGTAATCATGACTATAATTTTGTACATAAAAAAAGATATATATATATATATATATATATATATATATATATATATATATATATATATATATATATATATATATATATAATATATATATATATATATATATATATATATACATATATATATATATATATATATATATATATATATATATATATATATATATATATATATATATATATATATATATATATATATATATATATATATATATATATATATATATATATATATATATATATATATATATATATATATATATATATATATATATATATATATATATATATATATATATGTACAGTCGACACTCTATATAGTGAAAGACCAAAATATTGACAGAAATTTCACTATAGGGAGTTTTTCACTATATAAAAGAAAATCCGTATATATTGCTATGTACGTAAGATATTCTAGGTCTTGAAAAAATTGCACTATAAAGAGTTTTTCACTATAAAGAGTTTCACTATAAACAGTGTCGACTGTATATATATATATATATATATATATATATATATATATATATATATATATATATATATATATATATATATATATATATATATATATATATATATATATATATATATATATATATATATATATATATATATATATATATATATATATATATATATATATATATATATATATATATATATATATATATATATATATATATATATATATATATATATATATATATATATATATATATATATATATATATATATATATATATATATATATATATATATATATATATATATATATATATATATATATATATATATATATATATATATATATATATATATATATATATATATATATATATATATATATATATATATATATATATATATATATATATATATATATATATATATATATATATATATATATATATATATATATATATATATATATATATATATATATATATATATATATATATATATATATATATATATATATATATATATATATATATATATATATATATATATATATATATATATATATATATATATATATATATATATATATACATATAAACATATATATAATATATATATATATATATATATATATATATATATATATATATATATATATATATATATATATATATATATATATATATATATATATATATATATATATATATATATATATATATATATATATATATATATATATATATATATATATATATATATATATATATATATATATATATATATATATATATATATATATATATATATATATATATATATATATATATATATATATATATATATATATATATATATATATATATATATATATATATAAAAGGTATTTATTCCGACTAAATAATAACGATTGTAAGAATTTTTTTTGTCATTAATATGAAAAGAAGATGAAAAATTGTTCACAAAAAGAAACAGAAAGCGTCAATAAGTAGTAATAAGAACAACAATAAACAGTATCATGATTATATATATATATATATATATATATATATATATATATATATATATATATATATATATATATATATATATATATATATATATATATATATATATATATATATATATATATATATATATATATATACAGTCGACACTCTATATAGTGAAAGACCAAAATGTTGACCGAAATTTCACTATAGAGAATTTTTCAGTATATAAAGAGAAAATCCGTATATATTGCTGTGTACGTAAGATATTCTAGGTCTTGAAAAATTGCACTATAAAGAGTTTCACTATAAACAGTGTCGACTGTATATATATATATATATATATATATATATATATATATATATATATATATATATATATATATATATATATATATATATATATATATATATATATATATATATATATATATATATATATATATATATATATATATATATATATATATATATATATATATATATATATATATATATATATATATATATATATATACATATATATATTGTAACATTCATTTTTTCCTAGATTTTAAGACCATGTAATGTTACTGATTTTTCCATTTCAAATTGTACTTATTTTCATTTTTGTTCCGAACGGTATATTAAACAGGGATTCCCAGACGTTCGGTATATACGGCGTTGTGCGGGTCCCTGACCGAACCTCTCGCTACGCCGCGATTGGTGGAATGTTTGATCGGCAGTTTTGATTGGAGCGTCGTGATACTACTGGCAAAAGTCGCACGATTATTTAAGGCTCCGCAGACCGTAAATCGAGGTTGTTTTCGATCTAGCCGCAACCAGGCAGTACCATCAAGCCGCTGCCAGGCTGTTTTCCATCTAGCCGCAGTCAGGCAGTACCGTCTAGCCGAGAGGCTATTTTCCATCTAGCCGAAGTAGGCTAATTTTCATCAGAGCCGCTAAGTAAAAGCACCAGTGCCTTAAATAAAAGCCGTAGTGAGCTTTCTAAGTGTTTGTTAAGAAAAAGTGTGAAATCGGGCGTAGTCGATCACAACAGGAATAAAAAAAAAAACAGTAAGTCAACAAAACTCCCTTCAATAGACTTATTCGAGAGTAGCGCCTTAACTGCAACGTAAAACAGACTAAAAAGTGAAGTGTAAAGCACGATTTCTCGTCTTCGGGGGTTATAATAGTCTAAAATTTTAATGTAACAACCACTAGTTAGGCTAGAATTTGTTAGGTAAAACTGTAAAGGTTAGAACTTTTCATTTTAAAACATGAATAAATTTTCTTTTTGTTGATTAAAGCTAGTGTCTCACTGAATACTTATTTTTCTTTTCAGGATAAGTTGTACTAGACTAATTCTTTTTAGTAATATCCATAAAACACTTCAGTTTTTTCTCATTTTTTTAGCTGAAGTTAAATCCTTTCTATTTTAAAATGAGTGGTGCCCAAAAAACTTGTACAACTGAGGCTTTTTAAAAAAATAGAAAATAATTCCAAAAAGACGTAAGACAAATATCTCTTACCCATATCTCTCTACCAAAGAAAACTGAGCTAGTGTTTCTTTAATTAATTTCTTTAGTTCCTTTAAAATCAGGTTTCCACTCAATTCAGTAGCAGAAATTAAAGCGGGTAAGTTCCAATGTTACAAAATTGCGCTCAAGCGTGGGACAAACAACTTCTCACAGGGTACAAAAAAAAAACAAAAAAAGATGCCTCAAACTGAGGACAGTTTTTCATAAGTTACAAAATTCGCCCAAGCTTGGGGCAACATTTTTTCACACGTTACAAAATAGCGCTGTCAACGCGGGGCTTTTGGAATTTTATTTTTTAAAAAAGGGTTCAGTGTACTAGCTTTCGGAACAAAATAAAAGCTCTAACTTTGCAGATATTTTTATTTCATAATACTTATTAAACGAAACTACACTATAGCAGTAAGACAAAAGCAGGAAATTTGTGGAATTTTTTTATTTCAATTTATCTGATATAGATATTTGAATTTTGTTGTTGACTCGAAGATAAGAGATTCCTACTTTTTTCTTAACAGCTAGCTTTATAGTTCAGATTAGCAGATGTGCTGGTTTACTTTAATTTTTTGCAGTAGATTTATTTTTTACGGTAAACAGAACAAAAAACTGTTCTTTTTTCTCACCTATATTTTGCATGAATATTAAAAATACTTTGCTGATACGAAACGGTATTTGGAGATTTTTTATAGGAAATTCTTAAGATATTAGTAAAAGAATTTTAATAGAAGGCAATACTTAGAAATTTTTTTTGAAATTGTCGAAGATTTTTTAAATGTTTGATAAAGAAGTTTACATATTTTAAGTGCCTTTATATATTTTTTATTTTGACTATTGGGAGCACAGGAGAAATATTTTTTACGATTTTTTAAACGATTCTTTTAAATTTTATACATTTATCATGGAAGTATTCAATTTTAAAGTCAATCACCTACTGGAAAATGAATTAGACTATGAACTGAAAATCCGTCGTACTTTCTCAGAACGTCCGGTCGCGGATAAAAGAAAGATTCTAACGAGGATCTTAAGTAAAGAAATTAATGAGCCGGGAAAAACGATAAAAATAGGGGATGACACTCTGGATAATACAGAAGAAACGGCTGGTATCGAAAAGAGTTTAAATTCTATCCAAAACTTAATCGATAGTTATGACGGCGATCCAAATGATTCACTTGTACACCGGGTTAAATCACGTTTATCGCATGTAGCGGGTCGCGTACAAAGAATTCCCATGCCGGATGACGAAGAGGAAGCGTCGAAGTTTTCCAAATATGTTCAGGAAACGATAGCTACGTGTGTGCTCATGGAAGCAAATCTTGCAGAAAAGATAGCTCCTGGCCATGAGTTACCACAGTTGCCTATTACAACCCCAGTCATAAAACGTACCAGCTCCAATCGTGAATTGCGCAGCCAGAAATATTCCTGTCAGCGAATGGCAATTGAAATTTAATGGAGACTCAAAGAGACTCTATCCTTTTTTGGAGAGGCTGACTGAAATAGCACAAGCTAGGAAAGTATCGGAAGATGAACTTTTCAGCTCTGCTGTTGAATTTTTCACTGGCGATGCTTTCATTTGGTATAGAAGCATAAAAATCAAGTGTCAACGACTGGCATTCCTTGGTAGATAGGCTAAAGAAGGACTTCTTGCACTGTGATGATGATGAAGAATTGTGGTCGGAAATAAAGAGGAGGCGACAAAAGAAGAATGAGTCCACTGTGATTTTTATTGCCCACATGGAATCTTTATTTGGTAGGTTATCCACCAAGCCTTCGGAAAGTACCAAAGTTAAATTTATACGGAGGAATATTTTGCCTAGTTTCGTCAATCGGTTAGCTCTACTAGATATTAATTCGGTAGCCGAACTCGCCGGGCTATGTAGAAAACTTGAAGAGTCCGATTATTTGTTGGAAAAGAGCAGACCAAAAAGCGAAACTAATGTGCATCAAGTAAAGTATAATCCAAATGGCCGAAGTGGAGTCTCGACAAATGAAGTTGGGAATTTAAATCGGAACCCTAGGAGTAACCAGAAAACGGGCAAAGGAAAAGATAATGACTCTAAAATTAGCGACACTGCAGCTAAAGTGAACGACAAGCCGGTTTCACCTAAGGCAATTTTCACGTGTTGGAATTGCACAGGCCCGAATCACACTTACCAAAATTGTACAGCACCAAAGAGGGTATTTTGTTTCAAATGTGGAACAACTGGTGTGAGACTAGCATCATGCCCCAAATGTACAAAAAACGAGTAAGGACGGTATATTACCGAGGCGGGTATACTAAGTCCAACAAAAAAGCCTCTAATCATTCGGCTAAGTCACAAGCTCATGTTCGCAGTAAAGCCCCTAATCCAAAACGTTCTAGAAACACAGACGAACAAAAATATTCCAGTAGATCAGATTGGACTAAATGGTTACAAAAAGTTTCTGATTTTTTTAAGTCTAATAAAAATCCTCCTTCTCAAGTTAAAACTCCTGCTTCTCCAAATGGTCACATGTCTCCTCTATTCGTGCATAAATATTTAGATAACAGACCGCATATCAAGATAAATCTATTAGGTGTCCATTTTTCGGCTTTATTTGACTCTGGTGCAAATGCCTCCGTTATAGGTCAGAATGGTATTAAAATTTTAAGTCGTTTAAGTATAAAAATATGCCACGTCAAAAATAGAAGTGTTACCACTGCAGATGGCAGCCGTCTAAAAGTTTTAGGTACGGTTGAGTTGCCGCTAGTCTGCAATGGTCATTGTTTAGTAATCTCTGCTCTAGTAGTACCTTCTCTATCACATACTTTGGTTTTGGGATGTGATTTTGCACAAAAATTCGGAATTTTAGTAAATTTTAAAAATAATTCGTGGTATCCACAGTCCCTAGAAGTCAATTCTCAAACAAGTTTTAAAGATAGTTATTCAGAAAGTTCCTTAGAAAACCTTTTCTCGCGTCTATGTACCCTAGATGATCTCTCGCGGACGGAACGCGTAAAAGCAGAAAAAGTAATAAGCTCTTTCAATGAAATAAGTAGTAAAGATAGGTTAGGCCGAACGAATAAAATCACCATGTCTATAGATACGGCTGAAGCCAGGCCGGTAAAGACAAGGCCCTTCGCCATGTCTCCTTATATGTCAAAAGTATTAAATAAAGAGTTGGACGAAATGTTGAAACTCGGAGTGATTGAAGAATCAAACAGTCCTTGGTGTTCTCCAATCTTATTGGTGAAAAAGGCCGATGGACAGTATCGTCTGTGCTTTGACGGAAGAAAGCTCAACGAGGTCAGCAAATTTGATAACTATCCCTTACCAAACATCGATAGAATTTTGACATCACTCAGGAATGCTAAGTATGTATCCTCGATAGACCTTAGAAAGGCATTCTGGCAAATTCCTTTGGACAAATCCTCTAAGGAAAAGACCGCTTTTGCAGTAGTAGGCCGAGGTCTATTTCAGTTCGTCACTATGCCGTTTGGTCTAAAGAACGCTGCTCAAACTCAGCAACGTTTAGTGGACGCTATATTTGGTCCGAAATATGAGCCACATATTTTTACCTATCTAGATATATTTAGTAACATCGGAAGACTTCGAATCGCATATTCGCTTACTTAAAGAAGTAAAAGATAAATTGAAAGAGGCCGGACTGACGATAAATTTGAGCAAATGTGATTTTTTCAAAACTTCTCTAAAGTTTTTAGGCTATATTGTAGGCTCAAATTCCTTGCGTACCGATCCGGATAAAGTAGCAAGCATGGTTAACTATGCGAGACCTACTAATACTACGGAAGTTAAGCGCTTCGTAGGAATGTGTTCATGGTACAGACGTTTCATTGAGAATTTTTCTACCCTGTTGTCGCCTATTAATGACCTTTTGAAAGGACGAAAAAAAGGACAATCGATAGATTGGACAAAGGCAGCCGAAGAATCTTTTATAAAGATTAAAGAGCTATTGGTTTCAGCTCCAATTTTATCCCAACCAGATTTTTCCCAACAGTTTTATATTTCTAGCGATGCTTCTAATACCGGTTTAGGGGGCGTCCTAACACAGAAAATCAATGGTGAGGAAAGAGTGATAGCGTATGCCAGTAGAGCTTTGTCAAAGGCTGAACGTAACTACTCGGTTGTTGAAAAAGAATGTTTAGCAGTACTCTTTAACATCGAAAAGTTTCGACCTTACATAGAAGGTGTTCCTTTCACGGTCATAACAGATCATTATAGTTTATTGTGGCTTAATTCAATTAAAAACCCTAGTGGCAAACTAGCGCGTTGGGCGATTAGGCTGAGACAACACACATTTACTTTAATTCATAGAAAAGGAGTCCACAATGTTATTCCTGACGCTTTGTCAAGAATCCCAGATCATACCGTGGACGAAAACAGTCTTAATGCACAGATTGGCGTAAGAATCGATATAGTTGACATAGATCGCATAGATCCATGGTACGACAATTTACGGCAGCAAATCAAAGAATTTCCTGAAAATTTTCCGCAGTGGAAAGTGGAAAATGATTTCGTGTACAAGTTTATCCCAAACCAGTTGCCTTTAAAAGTTAATGTACCCGAGTGGAAAATACTAGTTCCTAAACCACAGAGAGAGGAAATTATAGACATGTGTCACACTCCTCCTACTTCTGGTCATTTTGGCTTTTATAAAACTCTTCACAGGGTTCAGGAACAGTATTATTGGCCAAAAATGCGTTTTGACATCGTAAAGTTTGTGAGGACTTGTGAAGTATGTGGAGCGCAGAAATCTCCAAATACACTACCTATGGGACTGATGGGAAAAGAGAAAACGGTTAATTACCCTTTTCAAGTCATAGCAGCTGATCTAGTAGGCCCATTACCACGTTCAAAAAAGGGAAATAAATGGCTTCTCGTGGTTTCTTGCTGGTTTACAAAGTATACCATGCTATTTCCTTTGAAAAGCTCTAAAGCTGGATATATAGAGAGAATTTTGGAAAATAATGTCTTTCTAATCCACGGTGTTCCATCGCTCTTAATATGCGATAACGGTACTCAGTTTACCTCTAAAAGTTTTAAGAGCTTAAGTGAAACTTATGGTTTTAACATCCGTTTTAATCCCGTGTACTCTCCCCAATGTAATTTTGTGGAACGTAATAACCGAACAGTCGGGACCGCTTTAAGAAGTTACGTGGATTCACATGACACTTGGGATGACAATATTTCCAAAATCCAACAAGCGATAAATACGGCAAGACACGAAGTAACAGGGTTCACACCGTCTTTCTTAGTTTACGGCAGACATATACCTCTATCTGGATCGTATTATAAAAATTTAGATTTGGATGTCAATATTGACAGCGAAATAATTCCGGGTAACAGGGGTGAGTACGCCGAAAATTTAAAGGGTTTAAAAGATATTTTCACCGACGTGCGTAGTAGGATACATAAGGCTTATGAACGGAACAGTAAGTCTTACAACCTTAGGAAAAGGGATTTTGCCTTTAATATAGGTGATCACGTTTGGCGAAAAAATAAAATTCTTTCCAGTGCAGCAGATAAATTCACATCTAAGTTGGTACCTAAGTATGTGCATTGCGTGATTAGAGAGAAGATTTCAGATTTGGTTTATGGTTTAGTTAATTTAGATGGGACTAAAATAGGACGATGGCATATTAAAGACTTAAAACCATTCAATGAACCTAACCCTAATGAAAGTTTGTCAGAAGAAGAATAATTTATATTTACATTATCTTAATTGCTTTACTTTATTTTTTTTTGATGTTGCTCTGTAGAGGTGACGACCTCGTTTTTTTTGACTGTTATAAAAGTTGAGCTGAGGATAGCTTACTTTTATAGTTTTTGCTAAGGTTTTGGGTACTGATCATATCCAAACTTAGGTTGATTGTAGTTGATGTTTAGCATCGACTCAGCTGTTGCGAGCTTGCGAAAAAGTCACACTCAGGATTTATGATGGTATGTCGGTGGTCGCGGGATTTGATTTGCTTGACCCCAAATAATATCCAGTTCTTGACACTTGGAAGCGAAATTTTGATTAGAGGCAATCCAAGGTGATCTTGAGTTAGGACAAGCGCAAGATGTAGCTCGTGTAGTGTGATGTAGAGTCAAAATTTTTTATGAGCAATTTCAAAGTTTGTTACCCGAGTGGGTGTATTTTTATTACCTTAATGGTATATTTTGGGTGCAATTAAGAGTAAATTGATTTTGGTTTATCCAGTAAGTCTAAGACTTGGATTATTTTGATTTAGATCTTCTTCTGAATTGACAAACTGAGGGTATTTTCTATTTTTTTTTTCAGAGCCGTTTAGACGTTACCTTTGAGTCACTAATTTTTTTAAACATTTTTTTGCATGGACTCATAGGCGTATGTTGAGTTTTTTCGGTCTACTATCAGATTGATAGAAAATTGAAGTTCTGCAGGAGAACTAAAGGCTGATCATTTACAGGAGATGAGAGCAGAGTAAGACAGTAGTTTCACAAAGAAATGATCAAAATCTGATACCGAGATGAGAACCTTGTTAAGAGAGGCTAAGCGCAGTGAAGGAAGATTCATAACCGAATTTTTAGATTTCCAGGAGGTAATCTAGAAGTTTGGGCTGACAGAAAACGGTTATGCCTGATACCTGTAGCAGTTTCTTCTAGAGGCTATTGTCTAGGGAGACGATTAACACCATGATCGAATATTTTAGCTGTCAACGATGTTTTCTTCTTGTTTCTGATTAAGCTGGAAAAGCTCTTGTCGTCTTCAACAGTTTTGTTGCGTTGCCACCAAAAATTTGAGAAATTTTTGCTTCATGTAGCTTTTTAAGCTCATTTTCGTTTTTTAAAAAAAATTTCGTTAGAAGCTTGGTTAAGTCAACCTTGTAAACCTTTTAGGTTGTATCCCATGAGTTATTTGTTTTTACAGGCTGTGATGCACCGGGTGCTAACAGATGCAGTTACGACGTTTGGCAGGGAGTTAGTCTTCCTGAGGAACAGACTGATTGGAAGGGTAGTCTATGGGAGGTGAACGTTTGACCTTTGGGACCTTTAGGGGTTTTGTTACCCAATGGTTATTTCTATTTGAACCAAAGGAGAGCCTAACTACTGCAGTCGACCTCAGCTCCAATTAGCCTATTAGTGGTGACAGGCTGTTGGCAGTAGTGTGTTTCGGAACACCCTAATGATTAATTTTTTTTTGACTTATGGTGGTGTGGTAGACACCGTTTTAGTTTAGTGGATGCTATAATCTACTCCCTTTTGTTGGTGGACTCCAGGGTCACCATTTCCGTATTTTATTGTCTCCACCATTCAGTATATCGTGGTGAGGTGTTTGTCTCCTGTTATGTGGGATGGATTGAATGTTTTTCGTTGTTGTTCCAGGGCGAGACCAGTACACGAGGGTTCTTCATGCAACTTGAAGAGGCGCAATGCTGGTTAAGTTTTATATCTCAGTGTAGCCACCCTGAAGAATGACGGAGGGCGTTTCTTCTGGCTCATGTTTCTAGGCAGATTTGTCACTTTGGTGCGATGTGCTGAAGATTTGATTAGCTTTTGCTAAGAGCTTTCACCAAGCTCAGTATGGAGTTATCATAACCAAGAGTTTGGGATTTGAACTCCTGTATATATTTCTGTATATATTTCTGTATATATTTCTGTATATATTTCAGTGTATGTTGGTTGCCTGAGGGCATGTGCTCAAAATGTGTGATTTTGAGTCGTTTTGTTTATGGACTCCCATATATAGGATTATGACTTTAGGGAGGTCCTATTTCGAGACTTGCTGTCTCATATAGTTATGTTAGGGAATGTTTCCTTGAATGTTAGTTGCGCGCGGACTAATCATTCTGTTCTTTGTGAACATTGCTTTTAGAAGCAGGATCATTCAGTTTAGTGAATTTTAGCTCTTATAGCTATTCACTGTGTTTAGGGTGAATTTTAGCTTTTATAGCTATTCACTGTGCCTATAGTGATATTGTTAGCTTTTATAGCTGCTCACTATGTTAATGGCGAGATTGTTCTTTTAGAACGCAGACTTTGTGTAGTCGAGGACTATTTACAGAGTGTTTTCTTGGCGAGGAGCCGAGGTTTTTTTGGCGAAATACCAGAGTGTTTTCTTGGCGAGGAGCCGAGGTTTTTTTTTCCTGGCGATATACCAGAGCGTTTTGTTGGCGATAAGCTGACGTGTTTTCTGGCGATCAACCAGAGCGTTTTCCCTAGCGATTTTAGCATGTCTAGATGTCTTAGGACGTCGACATTGCGCGATAGAGTGCGATTATTTTCCGAGTGCGACTAGTAGTGATACTAGATTTGGAATGTTCTCTTAGCGATGAGCTAGAGCATGGATGGCGATTTTTCCCGAGCGTTTGTCTGGATATTTATCCAGATAATTTTTTTTGGCCTAGTGCTAAATGGTCTGACAAGACTTTTTCTTTTTAGTGTAAGTGTTTGCACTAGAATCATTTTTTTATTTTTTTTCTTTATTTAAGAATTTTTCTAAATTTCTTTTGCTGAAATAGAAAATTTTTCAGACAATCCTTAAAATATTTTAAGGGGGGTGTTCATATTTTATTTCAGTTCACTTTTTTTGATTTAGACAAGAGTCTAGACAAAGTTAAATTTTTTTTTGGTAACAATAACAGAGCTGATTCTTTTATATAAGAAGACCGCGATTGTTATTTTGAACAGGTATTTCTTATGTTCATGCAAGGATTTTTATTTACTTTTTGATGTACTTAACCTTAGTGCTTAATTAAGTTAGGTCTAGTTATAAGATTCTTGTGTACTTGCAAAGATTTTCATTTGGTTTCCATTGTACTTAATATTAGTGCTTAATTGAATTAAGTCTAGTAGTAAGGTCCGAAGTTTGTAATTTTGTTTTAAGTTCTGACCTTAGTATTAAGTGATAGTGTACCACTTTGTACCTTTTCATAAGTAGCCTAAGTTTAATGGACTAGTGTAGTCTATTTCTTTTTGGAAGGGGGTAAATGTAACATTCATTTTTTCCTAGATTTTAAGACCATGTAATGTTACTGATTTTTTCCATTTCAAATTGTACTTATTTTCATTTTTGTTCCGAACGGTATATTAAACAGGGATTCCCAGACGTTCGGTATATACGGCGTTGTGCGGGTCCCTGACCGAACCTCTCGCTACGCCCGATTGGTGGAATGTTTGATCGGCAGTTTTGATTGGAGCGTCGTGATACTACTGGCAAAAGTCGCACGATTATTTAAGGCTCCGCAGACCGTAAATCGAGGTTGTTTTCGATCTAGCCGCAACCAGGCAGTACCATCAAGCCGCTGCCAGGCTGTTTTCCATCTAGCCGCAGTCAGGCAGTACCGTCTAGCCGAGAGGCTATTTTCCATCTAGCCGAAGTAGGCTAATTTTCATCAGAGCCGCTAAGTAAAAGCACCAGTGCCTTAAATAAAAGCCGTAGTGAGCTTTCTAAGTGTTTGTTAAGAAAAAGTGTGAAATCGGGCGTAGTCGATCACAACAGGAATAAAAAAAAACAGTAAGTCAACAAAACTCCCTTCAATAGACTTATTCGAGAGTAGCGCCTTAACTGCAACGTAAAACAGACTAAAAAGTGAAGTGTAAAGCACGATTTCTCGTCTTCGGGGGTTATAATAGTCTAAAATTTTAATGTAACAACCACTAGTTAGGCTAGAATTTGTTAGGTAAAACTGTAAAGGTTAGAACTTTTCATTTTAAAACATGAATAAATTTTCTTTTTGTTGATTAAAGCTAGTGTCTCACTGAATACTTATTTTTCTTTTCAGGATAAGTTGTACTAGACTAATTCTTTTTAGTAATATCCATAAAACACTTCAGTTTTTTCTCATTTTTTTAGCTGAAGTTAAATCCTTTCTATTTTAAAATGAGTGGTGCCCAAAAAACTTGTACAACTGAGGCTTTTTAAAAAAAAATAGAAAATAATTCCAAAAAGACGTAAGACAAATATCTCTTACCCATATCTCTCTACCAAAGAAAACTGAGCTAGTGTTTCTTTAATTTCTTTAGTTCCTTTAAAATCAGGTTTCACTCAATTCAGTAGCAGAAATTAAAGCGGGTAAGTTCCAATGTTACAAAATTGCGCTCAAGCGTGGGACAAACAACTTCTCACAGGGTACAAAAAAAAACAAAAAAAGATGCCTCAAACTGAGGACAGTTTTTCATAAGTTACAAAATTCCGCCCAAGCTTGGGGCAACATTTTTTTCACACGTTACAATATATATATATATATATATATATATATATATATATATATATATATATATATATATATATATATATATATATATATAATATATATATATATATATATATATAATATATATATATATATATATATATATATATATATGTGTGTATATATATATATATATATATATATATATATATATATATATATATATATATATATATATATATATATATATATATATAATCATGATACTGTTTATTGTTGTTCTTATTACTACTTCTTGGCGCTTTCTGTTTCTTTTTTGTGAATAATTTTTCATCTTCTTTTCATATTAATGACAAAAAAAAATTCTTGCAATTGCTACTATTTAGTCGGAATAAATACCTTTTTTCTAATCCTACTACACACATACATTTACAATCTATCCGTTGATGACGATTTAGCTTATTCTAACTAGTAAGGCACCTTTTTCTTCTGCACTAACCACACATTACTATGCTTTTACACTCACTTAGATTACTACACTAAGTCATAAGGCTTAGTTCTCTTAAGTCTTCTTATTTAGTTGCAGTTATCGAGAAGATGGATGGTCTTGCTGATCCCGTATTTTAGTGGTACTCCTTCATGGCTGCTTGCTAATCTTTGGATTTCTTTCTCAAGAACTCCACTACAAAGTCTTAATATACCAGGACGCAACGACAACGTTACTTAGAACTTTATTTTCAAAGTTTTGTGTAATTTTTGACTTTCTGATACAACTCGGAGTTGTAATTCATTCTACACCAATTTTAATATTTATTTATATCAGAATAGCTTTTTATGTAGTGACAAGGCTGAGTTTCTTCCCAAAAACCAGTAAATTTTTAGTGTTGCGCACGGAATACTATAAGATTACTTTGGTGTCTGTGCGTCCGTTCGTCCGATTTTCTCCGAAACTATTGACATAGAAAGTTGAAATTTGGTACTAATATAGGAATGGAAAGCCTCATCAGAGCCATGTAGTTTTTAAAGTTAAATTTTGACTTTGAGGGTTAGTTTTGGTGAATGAAATCGAAAAACAAAAATTTACTCGGTCATCGAGTGGGGTGTCAAATGAAAGCTTGTAAAAACACGAGTTCAAAAAAATATATAATGTAATACTTGCGCACACATTTCTTTGTATCATTTTTAAAAATCGCGAAAAATCGTTGTTCCCCTCTTATCTTGAAAAGTACTGATCAAAAAATTATGATAAAATTCTGGAATGTTCTCCGCAGGGTGTAGATTGAACGAAAATTAGCACGAGTGCATTATCTTTAATAATTTATCCGGTATAGAAAAAAAAAAAAAATTTCAATCACTTTTCAGTAAATATCGGAAAAAACTTTGTTGAAAACTCATTTGAAATTTGGTACTAATATAGGAATGGATGGCCTCATCAGAGCCGTGTAGTTTTTAAAGTTAAATTTTGGGGGTGAAATCGAAAGTGAAAAAAAAATTACTCGGTCATCGAGTGAGGTGTCAAATGAAAGCTTGTAAAAACACGAGTTCAAAAATATACCGGTGTACAAGTATGAAATGCGGATTTCAGACAACAGATGGTGCACCAATGCAGTTTGTGCTATCAAGATTTGACACTGCGCCATTTTGTTGTGTCATTAACAAGTGTCAGACGCGCACAAGTGATAAATTGGAAAAGTATCTGCACAGTGTTTTGTTGTTGTCTTCAATATGTCGAAATCTATACCGAACAAAGAGCATTCGCGTACAGCATTAATTTTTTGTCTTCATTTGAAGAAAACTGCTATTGAATCATACCGATTACTTCGAGAAGCTTATGGTGAACATGCTCCATCGCAAGATACGTGTGAACGATGGTTTCGGCGTTTCAAAAGTGGTGACTTCGATGTTGCAGACAAGGAACGTGGAAAACCGCCAAAAAAATACGAATATGTGAAATTGCAAGCATTGTTGGACGAAGATGATTCGCAAACACAAAAACAACTCGCCGAGCAACTGGGCGTTAGTCAACAAGCTGTTTCCAATCGGCTACGAGAGATGAGAAAGATTCAGAAGACCGGTAGATGGGTATCACATGAGTTGAATGACAGGCAAATAGAAGAACCTAAAAACACGTGTGACATTTTGCTCGCTCGGTACAAAAGAAAGTCGTTTTTGCATTGTATAGTACGGGAGATGAAAAGTGGATTTATTTTGATAATCCCAAGCGCAAAAAATCATGGGTAGACCCAGGTGCACCATTCACATCGACCGCAAGACCGAATCGCTTTGGCAGAAAGACGATTCTCTGTGTTTGGTGGGACCAGAGGGGCGTGGTCTATTATGAGATGTTAAAACCTAGGGAAACGGTTAATACTAAACGTTACCAATAACAATTGACCAATTTGAACCGTTCGTTGATTGAAAAAAAAGACCAGCATACCGAAAGAGGCAACACAAAGTCATTTTTCTTCATGACAATGCTCCATCACATACGGCAAAACTAGTTGGCGACACGTTGGAAGCACTCAGCTCGGAAGTTCTACCCGATGCGGCTTACTCACCAGACTTGGCTCCTTCCAATTACCACTTGTTTGCATCAATGGGTCACGCACTTGCTGAGCAGTGCTTTGGTTCGTACGAAAAAGTGAAAAAAATGGCTCGATGAATGGTTCGCAGCAAAAGGGGAAGATTTTTACTGGCATGGTATTCACAAATTGCCCGAAAGATGGGAAAAAAAATGTAGAACAAGCGATGGAGCATACTTTGAATAAAGCATTTTTGATCATTCTTCCGAATTTAATATGTTTTTTTAGAAAAAAAATCCGCATTTCATACTTGTACATGATATATATAATGTAATACTTGCGCACACATTTCTTTGTATCATTTTTAAAAAATAGCGAAAAATCGTTGTTCCCCCCTTATCTCGAAAAGTACTGATCAAAAAATTATGAAAAAAATCTGGAATATTCTCCACAGGGTTTTTTTGGTTTATAAAAAAATAAAACAAAAATTTCAAGTTCATCGGTTTTCAGTAAAGATCGGAAAAACTTTGTTGAAAACTCATTGTCATTGATCATTTTATACCTCCGTAACAAAAATTTTTATTGTAAAAGCAATCAACGTACAGAACACTAACTGCGCAAGTTCAACTTGCACTTGACCGGTTATTTA